>VWZZ01000616.1:2088029-2112051 GCA_013399095.1 Psophia crepitans
CCACCCCCGCACCCACCCCCATTCCAGCAGAACGGGTGACGTCACCGGTGATACGGTGCCTGTCGGTCTCCACAGGCGGCACCAGGAGGGAGGCGATGGCGCGCGATGGGTGACCACAAACTGTCCCCGCCAGGAGACACCGCGCGGACGCAAAGCGCTTTTCGGAGACACCTGCAGCAGAAGGTGCCCAGGAAGGAACGACCTGAAGCCGGCTTGGTTGATCCAGCCCTGCGCGGGCGGGCGGCCATCTCGTCCCTAACGATGTCGAATTAAACGTCCTTTCTAGTTTCTTTGGTGCGCGCTTGCGTTACAGCGCGCCGCATGCGGCGGGAGCGGAGCAGGCACCGCAGGAACGGCGTGAAGGACAGGGTCTGCAACAGGGCAGCACCGGAAGGCCGCGCTGGGATGGGCATAGCGGCGCCCAGCCGCGCACCCGAGCTCTCCGCAGCTTTCTGCGGGTACAGCCCCCCGACACGGACAGCAGCACACCCCAAACGTGCCCTTCCGCTCCCCGCAACGCTTGCGTCTCCCTTATTTTCTTTACGTGCCCCGCAGTCACCACTGGGCCCAACTCTGCGAGGTGGAACAAGGTCCCCCTGGACCCGGCGGCACACGGGGTTGTGCGTTTGCCGGGAGGGCAAAGCGCCCGCTCTGCCCGCGGGAACCGGACGTGCAGCGCCAGCACGAGAAGGGCACTCTCCTGCAGGGGGTTTGGTGGCCAGAAGCACCATCTGAAATCGGTAGCCACCAGACTTTGGGAAAAAACCCACCCCACAAACAAAAATCCCCACAAAAACCCAAACCAGGATAAAACCGGGCTTCGACCTCACTGCAAAGCTGAAGCCTCTCGGCATCAGACTGGAAATAACGTGGGATGAGCAGCGCGGGTTTCCTGCCCCGAGTCAGCACGAATGACACGTGCCTGTAGCGCGAGGTGCTGCGCGTCTCACCTCGGCACTGGGTGCACGGCTTCTGGCAGGGCAAAGGAGGGAATCGAGCCTTTGTTGTTTTGTCTTTAGTCTCGAGGGTGATGCGGAGGAAACCGGCACCGTGAATCGGCAAAACGCGCCGACGGCTGCCAAACGGCGGCGCTGGGAGAGAGGCACTGCACCGCTGCAAGGGCGCCGAGGGCAGAGGGAGCAATAATCCCCCCGCACCCCACGTCGTCGGGGAGAAGGGTGGCAGAGAGCTGCGGTAACACGAACCTGTCGAGACTCCCACGCGTCGATCGGCACTGGAAACCCCCATCCTGTGTATCCCCAGAGCGCTCCGGACTCTGTCGTGTGGTTGAAGCCAACAAGAAACCAGATATCTAACTTAGAATCATGGCATCACAGACTGGTTTGGGTTGGCAGGGACCTCAAAGCCCACCTAGTTCCAACCCCCTGCCATGGGCACAGACACCCCCCACCAGCCCAGGGTGCCCAAAGCCCCATCCAGCCTGGCCTTGGGCACTGCCAGGGATCCAGGGGCAGCCATAGCTTCTCGGGGCACCCTGTGCCAGGGCCTCAGCACCCTCACAGGGAAGAATTTTATCTTAATATCTCATCTAAATCTCCCCTCTTTTAGTTTAAACTCATCCCCCTCTGGTCCCCTCCCTCCCTGTCCCTGTGAACAGCCCCTCTCCAGCTTTCCTGGAGCCCCTTCAGGGACTGGAAGGCTGCAATAAGGTCTCCCCGGAGCCTTCTCTTCTCCAGGCTGAACAAGCCCAGCTCCCTCAGCCTGTCCTCATAGGAGAGGTGCTCCAGCCCTCTGATCATCTTCGTGACCTCCTGTGACCTCCTGTGGCCTCGCTCCAACAGGTGCCTGTCCTTCTTATACTGGGGACCCCAGAGCTGGACGCAGCACTCCAGGTGGGGTACTTGGACATTAGTTTTTCCAATAAAATCAACTGAACTACTTGAAGGATGAACTTGCCTATTCATTTCCTTCAGTCTGGAGAACAGATGGATATACACACATACACATACCCCACAGCCCAAAGCTTGGCAAAAAAGGTTCGTTTTGCTTTGGGCTTATTCGTGCACACGATGGTGCGAATCAGAAACACGGACCCACAACTCACTGTCGCTGCGCTGGGCTGGAGTTGGTGCAAATGAAAGGAGGGTGAAAAATGCAAAACGTTCTTTTTCCCCGGCAAAATCAGAGCCTAGGATTATTAATTTTTTAAACTTATCTACATCATTTGTTTAAAATTCAGTAATTTAAAATTAAAACTGAATTGATGGTACCGAATATTATGGCCTAGGTTTCACTGTAGTATCACAATAAATAGAAATAAAACCCCCACAAATTTTAGATGAAGTCAGGCTGCTGCCGTGACCGAAGTATCTGCTGAACCACCTGGATCAGGAGGTCCTTGCGACTCCGAGCCCATTACATACAGACCTGTCCCTCCCCAGAAGCACAGAAAACTCTTCCCTTCAGGCCACTCCAAACTGAAAAAAAACATCGGGGACTGAAACCAAAAAGGGAAGAGGCTACTGCGCTTGCCCCAGTACGAGCCTTTATTAAGGATGCGGCGATCAGAAATAGCTCAGTCCGCTGTCAAGGGGTAATAAATCCCACGTTCAAAATGCCCGTTTCAAATGCAGAATAAGTTCTGATAACTGCACTCTTCCCCTCACCCCATCTGTCCGTCAGATTTAAGATTATAATGTGATTTAAATCAGAGCAGGGCAACTAGCGCATATTTCTTACTCTGCTCTGCAGTGCACCTTCACACAAATTAACGTGAAAATGAAGTTGTGTAGTAGAGGCGTCGGTCATCAGTTCGGCACATAAACCGAAAAAGGTGAAGTAACTTGAGACTTAACGTGCAGATTCTTGAATAAATACAATAATAGCATATCCTGCTGCGAGAAAAGAGCACGAGGCTCCGGCCAGGAAGTACCAGTCGTTGCTTAGGAAAATAATTAAAAAGTACAAATGAAGAACAAGATTAATTTAAATAATCAATTTTATGTTTCCTGCTAGCTGATTTAAATCGTGATGAAAACTGTTGATTAAAGCCCCTCGTTTAAATCAGTGCCCCTTAATGAGAGCGCAAGCCTGCGAACATAAGCCCGTAACAGCAATAAAAGACTCTTCAGAGAAGAAACAGCTTTCAGCAGGATACCTCCAGGGCTGGAAGCACACCGTCCTTCCTCCGCGGGAAGAAACACGCCTCGCCCAGCCAAGCCATCTCCCTCCCCTAGGCTCTTAACCCTGTAAAACCAGCAGGGACGGGGCCGTAAGCCACAGGAAATTCAGCCACGTTGTGTAGGCACGGCCGGACCTGTGATCCTTTCCACTGACCGCTGGAGAGGGAGACAAAGTGTTGCTGGAAGAATTTAAAAGCCAGGTTTGAACTCCCTAAATATTGCAGACAGACGTCCTGCCCAGCGACCCGTCCTGGCGGGCAGCAGCCCTCCGAGGCCTGCGAGCTGTCGCACGGGGAAGACGGCCGAGGGCTGCTGGGTGGAGCGGGACTGTACCGCCCCGAGAGCCACGGTGCTGCCGTCAGGCCCCTGGACTCTTTCCAAAAGCCCTTTTAATGGCCACGTCTCGGGTACCAGAGCAGATACTCTCATAGCTCGACCTCAGATCTCCTCTAAACTGAACATTTCCGTATCAGTCAACACCCGAGCACGAAAGCATTCCTAATGAATCTATAGGAAACGTAGAAACCTGCATCTCACCGAGGGTGGTACGCGTACCACCAGCCTGTATACGGACATTTACATCCCCACGGGGACGGGCTCTTCCCTGCGGCCACATGATCCACATCGCTTCCTGCTCCTCCTGACGGGAGGGAATTTGGGGTCGCTCCCTGCGGAGCGCATCACTGGCTACGGCCCCACGGGCTCTCTGAAGGGTGGCAGTAACCTCCACTGCTGTGCTGCGCTCCCAGCGCCTGGGCTCCGGCTGTGTGTCTCCCAGGCGGAGATTTCCAACCTTTCTGGGAGCGGGATGAAGGCTTGAAGACACAACCTTCACTGCACCAAGATCAGACACCAGGAGACAGATGAAGAGAGCAGATATTAAACCTTGTAAAGGTAGTTTTAAAGTTATTTTGTATTTTTGAGGCGTGATTTCTGGAACGCCTGGTATAGCTACTGCCAATATCCTTATTGTCCTACTCCCAAAAGATAGGCAAAGATCTATAACTAGGGGTGGTTCTCGTAGATTCACACAGATTTATCCTCACACATCTATGACTCCTCTCCTTCAGCTTTTATTTCCAAGGGCAGCAATGGGGCGGTAACCCTGCACCGCTGGGCACGAGACACCCTGTGGGCTGCATCCTCCCAGGACACTGGTTGCAGGACGTTGCTGCTCCAGCGCCGGGGATAACCCCGGGATGTGCAGGGGTCTCAGTCCTGCAACGTGCCCTGAGCTTGGTGTTGTCCTGACCAAAATGACAGCGGTGCCGGGGCTATATCGGGCTCGGGTCCCTGCTACCACCCGCCGAGGCACAGAGCTCGCAGGTCCCGGCATCCGCACGCAGGAGCTGTGCTGTGTCTGACAAGCGGGTGCTGAGCAGATACTGCCTCATCTTGACCTCTGCGATAAAGCTACGGGGATCCAAGAACACATTTATTTGCTCCTTTCCTTCCCCCAGCATTTTTGCAAAAGCAGTATTACCCTTTGTGTCATTTGCCCTGCAAATCTGCTTCCAAAAGGCTGCCCCGTTTCTTCAAAGAGCGTTCCCTGTGCTTCGCGAGATCTCTCAGAGCCCTTGACTTTGCAGCTGGCAAAGTTTACAACATGTTTACAATACCCTGCATAATTTGGCTATGAGATAATGTATAGCATAGCCCTTCAGTGGTGCACAGTGGGAGAAGAACAAGTGGAAAAAAAAAAAAGAAAAAAAAAAAGGTGATGGAAAGCCAAGAAAAACAGATGGTAGCGAGCTCTCCAAGGGGCAAGAATGAATAAATAACTGCAGATATTTTTTTTCCCGAGGAAAAATATATTGTCAAATCAATAGCACAGTTTTTAGGAGATGCAAACTAGATCAAATGTGCATTTTTTCAGTATTAAACAACGGCACTTCATCAGGACCGGCGGTCTGTACTGCACGTGTCGGCCTACATGAAACAGAGGGAAGCGAAAATAGCACTGCCCCAGAAAGTGCTGGTTTGACCTTAAGGTTAAATTTCACGCTTCCTGGGTGGTTCTGCTACAGGTAAGGGGCCAAATCTTTCAGGTGTAAATCAGAGTGACCCAGCACCTACCGTGACGTTTAGGAGCTTTATATTTTTGACAATCTAGGTCAGGGCTGCAATTCTTAGAGAGCAGGTTTTTATGGGAACTTTCCTGTGGCTGCTCTTAGGGCCACTGGAACATATATTTACTTAATACATCTGTGCACGCTTCTAAAATGATTAATCGATGCCCTTTTTTCTTTTTTAACCACATCAGGTTAAGCTAGAGGGGCAGAAAGAGGTGCTTAAAAATAGCGAAATATACAAATACTCTCACTTTCATCCAGCAGATTTTTTTCCCCCTCTCTTTAAGTCACCCACGGGAAGCCAAGCAACATATGGGACGCATGAAAGTTGCTCTCTACAAATCTGTCAATCCGTTTTAGCGAGGCCGTGCATCAACCCCAGCTCTGCTAAGAACACAGGCCTCCCTGCGCAGGGGCTGCCAACTGGCCGGCGCTCAGCTATTCACCCTGAGACAAACCATCTCCCGCTACGCAGAGCTACGGGCCCGAAGGGCAAAAAGCTGCAAGGCATCAAATCCCACGCGCTCTCGCTCTATAGCCGCGGTGCAAAACCGATCTCTGCAGCTCGCTTGGGCACCTGGTGATGGTGGTGGGTTAGAGGGCAGAAGACGTCGTAGGCTGGAAGGAGCTGCAGTGTCTGATGGCGGGGAATAACCTCTTAACCCAAGGGCTGTGGAAGAGGACTGTGTGCTCAAGCCTTCCACATCGGGTCCTCTGGGCTACGACTGCGGACGGTGTGTTTGGGGACTAACACAGACCGAACCCTGCGATCGTGGAGATCTCCTGGCGAAGGTCCTCGAGGAGTTACATCTGCTCCAGCCCTCTGGGTAGCAGCAGCCACAACCCCAAAGTGGAGAATGAGCAACCATCAGGTCAGAAGTCCCGGAGTGCTTTGAAAATATTGTTCCTTCCTCACACATACGAAATGGGGAGGCTCCCTGTTAATTTCTGTTCCAGAAGGTCTGGACTCATGGAGTCGGCTGACTATAAATCTTAACAGCCTTTTTCCAGCACAGCAATAAATCGAAGCGCTTGGGGTATTTCTTGGAAGCTAGAAGCCAGCAGAGGCAATGGGAAGGAAATGCTCGGTTATCATGCCTACAACACTGATGGTAATATTTTCATCCAAGCTCCATTTTCTATTCTGCCCATGCAAATCTGCCCAGTAAAGTCACCACTATTACCTCAGTTTTTAACTCCTTCTGCTGAGAGCAGAACCTGAGCTCCTCCTCAGCCCAGGTACTCCCACCTTCTGGCACGAATCGCTTTTGCTGTGTAAAGCGTACCCTCTCTCTAAAAATCAGTCTTTCCTATGAAGCGATGAGCCCACGGGAGAGCCTCCCAGCTGCCAGGAGCCCTTGCTCCCCACCCAGCAGGTACCAAGTACTCCTCCCTCCACCAGTAACGCCGAAAGAAAACTAGACCCCCAGAATTTCCAGGGAGTGACCCAAAATTTGGAGCAGCGCAGCCAGGTTCCTACATCCGTGCGAGGTGCTGTGAAATCGGCAGGGTCAGAGGTGGCTCCTGTGGAAACTAGGCAGGGTTCAAAGGGACGTGAGCTGTCAGAAGAGGCGATCGCTGGGAACGCCTCCAGCTCCAGCCCCAAGCTGCAAACTAAAATACTTCCTTTTGTTCGAGCACACGGCCAAATCCTGAGACCTGCACGTGTTTTAATGCCAAGAGTGACTATTAGTTTGGCATCCTACGCAGCAAAGAAGCCAGCAGGAGCTTTGCCCAGCGGAGAAGAGGGGTGAAAGCAGGCGGTTTATCCCACTGCCATTTCGGCTTGTCTCCTGGCCACCACCGTGTCCCTGGATGAGTCCAGCTCTTGCCATTCTTTGCTCTCGCCGGTCCCTTCATCTGAGAGAACATCTTCCTGCACCCGACCCCTGCATCGCAGGCTACAAAAGACTGCGCTAAAAGTACTTTGTAACCCAAAGCATTCTTCAGTTGCAAACGATTATTTGCAGCCAACTCTGGGTAGGCTCATACTGCAGGGTGATGTAACTGCAATCACCGGGTAGAATATTTCCCTATAGCTCCTTTACGAGTAGCAGTACCCGGCCTATATTCTCTCTCTCATACTTAAGCCTCCAAAATTATACTGATCAAAGCAACCTGCATTTACATACTGATGTGCTCCTGCATCCAAGAGATTTGCCAAGTACTAAATATAAGGTTTCTCACTGTAGTCAAAATCAAATTCAGATTCCAGCTGCCTCTCTGCTAATATGCAGCAAAGGTTTAGCAGTACAAAGCCGTGTTTGTAGAATCAGACGCTGAAGATGATTAAATTAAACTGAAAGGGGAATTGGTACAAGCCTGAAATCAGTTTGCTGAAGATACCAGTGTTCATTTCCTTCCTCTGACACAGGAACCACCTCGTGACCTTTAGCGACCAGAGCAGACAGGATCACAGCTTTGCCAAGGCTCCCCTCCCCTCCTTCCCCAACAGCGCACCCACTTCAAATTCAGCCTCAGGCCAGGGTGGGGGAACTGCAGGGTGCTCAAACCAGAGAGACCCCTCGCACGGGCTGTGATCCATCTTCTCCCTCTCAGTGGGATGCTCTCCGGCAGACCAGGCACCCAATGGGACCTGAAGAAAAACTCTTGGGCTTATCTTGCTGATGTGTTTTCAAAGCAGAGGACTGTCCAGTCTCTGGGACTGATTTGCTCAAGACGGACAAACCAGGAGGGTGCCCGCAGTCAGCAGGGTGTGTTGATGAGCTCCTGAGTGCAGGCAGGAGCAGGAAGACATCCTAGGGACAGGCAGGAGGTTAATTCCTTGGCACTGCTAATCCGGCTTTTTTAAAGCAGCACTAAAATTCCCAATGTAAAAAAAAATAATCCCTGGCTATGACTATTGCAAGAGAGAGGAAGGGATTTAAAGCATATGGCAGCAATAAAAAGTTGTTCATCTTCTCTCTCCCACTCTTCCCCATTAGCCGTCATTCTTGGGCATTACCTCCGCTGAGCACCCTGAACGCTACAATTACACTGATGGCCACATGCAAGAGATGGAAAACAATCTGATTGCAGGCAGGGAGCTCTCCTGGCTATTACGTACCCGTGCACAGGTTTGCCAAGACACCTTGTTCTCTCCCTGCAGCCCTTCTGCTGATATCGTTCCGGGTCTCCTCTGAGCACAGATGGAGAACAGCACCCGGCTGTTTGCTGTTCTTGCCTCGCTAACGCCAACCGACCTGATTTAGAAACCAGACTGAGCCCACAGCTCCTACTTGGTATACGATACAAACCGCCGCTGGGCCTCAGGGACTTGCACACAGTTTTCAACAACGGAAAGGATTTTCACCCTTTAAGAGGCTGGGGTTAACACGGCTCCTTGGCAACGTTTAAATTGAAAGGATAAACTGCAGGAGCAGGCATCCCGGAGCAGTGGCACAGTCTCTAGCGAAAAAGCCACTATCCAAATCCAATTCAACGTGACACATCCCAGGAGGGAGGGAAAAAAGGCTGGCGGCCCCTCAGTCAGGCAGGTCTGCCAACGCGGAGCATGTGCCGCCTCGGCCCAGCAGCATCCAAGCACGGGAGCGGGTGTCCTGCTGATGGAGCATCCTCTGCCAGGCAGCAAAGGGGTGTCCCTCTGCCGTGTTCCAGAGGCAGACGTGCCTGCACTGGTTCAGCTGAGCAGGGTCCCCTGAGACTGGGCTGATGGCATGCTGACAGAAATCATGCTCTGCATCAGCGTGGCTGGGCAGGTGCAGCGGAGGGAGAAAACATCCACCCTCAATCCAGCAAGGAATGGCAAAGGGAGAGTTCAAGGATCAGATCTGTAGAGACTATTTAATTCCTTTTGAAATCTGGTGGTGAATGCCATAAAGAGGATCTGGGCTGAAAGAGTTTCTCCAGTGCAAAGTCACACTGGAACTTACTAGAACATCAAGATAGCTGCCTACCTGTCTGCAGCCTGTTTCGGTGGCTTAAGCAAAGGGGCATCAGGCTCCTGGCAGCTCTGGAACGACACAGCTTTCCTTCCTGCCGTGCTGTTTGTATACACTGCATCAGTGAGGTCCCTCGCGGGGGATGGATTCATGCAGAAGTAGGAGAGGGCTTTAAACTGAACTATCCCCAGCCAGGAGGGTGTCATGCCCCATCCCTGGTAGTGTTCAAGGTCAGGTTGGATGTGGTACTGGGCCAACCTCATCTAGTGGGTGGCATCCCTACCTGTGGCAGGGAGGGTGGAACCCGATGATCTTTAAGGTCCCTTCCAACCCAAGCCATTCTATGGGGACAACAAAGACCTGCAAGAGGAGGGTCCAGAGGGTCTGAAAACTGAAATACAAAGGGGACTGATGTGACTGTAGGAGATGATTGCATTACACGTGAAAGCCAAGGTGACTGATGAGCTGCACTTGCAAGGGATAGAGAGCAGAGAGGCGATTCAATATTGCCCAAAGGGAACTTTTAAAGAATGCAACCAAGAAGGCAACATGCAGCAGGGCCCAAAGCTCCACTTCCCAAGCCCGGGGTGGGTAGGCTGGCGCTTGCCCATCTCTGCTGACCTCACCACCCAGCTCAGCTGAGCCCGGCTGTCACCACGGTGCGCAGGGCACGTTCTGGGGAGCATGGAGCATGCCGCCGTCTTTCCTCTTGACTACGGAGGATGCAAAAAAAGATGCAGTTTGCTGCCAGAAAATCCTGTCTGAATAAATAATGCAGCTTTAAATTTGAAGCGGTGAACCTGTCGGAGAGCTGATCCTCACTTGGTGTGAGGCAACTGCCTCCTGCCAGATAAACACACACACCACTGAGTTCATGTGACGCTGCAGCGATACCTGAGGCCAGTTGGAAAAGCCAGTATGGTCCATTTCTGCTGCAGGATCTCCTTGGGGAATATCCCTCAGCTGGAATAAATGCTTCACTTGTACTATATGTGTGCAGAAATCCAATAGTTTAGGGATTGGGTTTCAAATAAATAAACAAGAAAGAAGTCGCATCTTGCTGAAGATGCTGGGTTTGGCGTACTTGGGGAAACGCAGAGCGCAGTCCTGCTCCCTAACAGCATGAGCCACAGGAAATGAAAAATGAGGCCCACACTGCCACAGACTCTGGTTTCAGGGCTACCCACACAACCAAGGCAGTAACTACGGGTTTTCTCACGTGCCTGAAGGCCAACACGCCTCCGGACAGCATGGGGATACCCCTACACCAGAGAGTTTCTGTCGACCGACAAGCACGTCCTTTTCTTCTTCTGGCTAGAGGATGACTCAGTTTGTTGGGGCAGGAGCCTTGCAGGAGCAATATTAAAGGCACTTGTAAAAAAAAACAAACCAAAATACCCCTCGTCATTTGTCACCTGCCCTAGGAAACCACCCACGACTTGAGTAAGGAAATTCTCTTCTTAGCATCTTCCTTTCTGTGGATTTTGTTTTCAAGTGCCCGAGTGCATCTAAGACACAGACCTGGGAAAAGGAGCTGCAAACAAGGCTGAGGACCAGCCTCGGGGTTGGCAGTGCCACGCTGCCCTCTTCTGCCGGGCTCCCCACCAGAGGCTAATCCGTCTGGCTGTGATTACTCTTTCCAGGATCTTTAAATCCAGGCTTTGGGGATTAAGGAGTCCCCCCTTCCCAAATGAGGGAATCCTCCCTTAATCCATTCCTGCTGGCAAAAATAACACCAGGGAAAACCCAGCGTCTTCTGGGGTGCATGGTCCTGGCTCTTTGTATTTCAAGATCCAACTGTCCATGGCTTGTGAGTCCTTCAGCATCATGTCAGACTCTGGTTATGGATCACACCTTACAGCCCAAACCCCTTTCGTTCTCCACTTCGTGCTATCATGGGGTCACCTTGGGTCTCCCAGCCCAGGTACAAGCCCTATAAACCCTTCTCAGCCTCACTGCCCCAGGTGCTCTGGGGACATTCCCTCCACAAAGGATGGAGCCTTTTGGGGCTAGCATCACCGCTCAGCACCCAACGGTCGAAGCAAATAGAAACAAGAACTGAGGAAAAGTACCAAAACACAGGCAATCTTTAGCCAACACAAGAACGGTATGGTCTTACTTGTCCTTATTCTGTATTCACCTCATGGAGTCTTTCACCAGTTTTAACTCATGTTTCAACAGCTGCCAAACCCTGCGCAAAGCAAGGATGTTTGTTTCTATTTTTGTAATAATCCACAGACCCTCGCTCACTCAGCCCAACTTTTCACTCTATTTTTGGGTTGGCAGGGCCTCCCCTGTGCCTGTGCCAGCCCTGATTCATGGGACAGATGATGGGGGA
Organism: Psophia crepitans; assembly: GCA_013399095.1. Taxonomy (NCBI): domain Eukaryota; kingdom Metazoa; phylum Chordata; class Aves; order Gruiformes; family Psophiidae; genus Psophia; species Psophia crepitans. Next base: position 2,099,485 of record VWZZ01000616.1, read on the forward strand.
AAGGAGAATTGACAGAGTAAAGCTGTGTCACCCTCAACCTGGGAACTCACTCCCCCAGCTCCCAGGGTCATGCGGCTCCAAGAAAGTCAGATTCTATATGCAAAAAGTTAAAAAGAGAAAAAAAGAAAAAAATAAAGTTCAAGATCTGTATAAAACTGTTTACAACCTACATAAGACTTATTTACAGAGGGGAAAAAAACAAATTCTTCGTAGATCTAAAAGCTAAAAAACCCCAAACCCTGTCTTCCAACATCAGCTATTAAAAGCATCCTGAACTATAACCTGCTGTCATCATTCTACAGTCTGACTCGCGAGGGCTGGACCATGACACAACTCTTTTGCCATCTCAGGAGCTCCCTCCAGCATGGCGAGAGCCAGCTCTGGCTCATCCCGTGCCCCTGGACTCTCACCCTCGCAGCAGATTTGGCCGCTGCCCTTCTCGTCCCGTTGGCATTACAGGGGCAGAACACAGAGAAGGGCTCGGCAGACACCCCAGGTCTATATCGATTTAAGCCCCTCGTTAGCAGCGGCGAGCACCAGCCCTGGGGCAGAGCACCCTCCATCCGGCTGATTTATACCCTCTTCATCCGCTGCCACAGGGATGATTTTTCTTTTTAATCCGTTTTCGCTCTGGCGTGCTCCAGCTTAGTGCAAGCTTTGCTGGGGGAAGGGAGGCTTGATTTGATTTGTGCCAGAGCTGGGAACAAAGAGGCAGAAAGCAACCGCTCTCCCCGCTGCTCGAAGCCCACGCGGGGAAGGGGCCGCAGCAGAGCCGGCTTTCCCTCCCGTGCCCCTTTGTTTTCCCCAGGCTTTGCCCAGCTCTGTTGGCGCGTGGCGTTACGGAGCGCTGGGAGGCGGCAGCATCGCTTTCGGCTTTGAATTGCCGTTTGCAGGAAGCAACGTTCATCCCGACAGGCTCGTTGTCATGGCAATGAGAGATATCTCTCCCCCCTGCCCTTTATAAGGGTACCACTGCCGGAGAGGCGACGTGCGACGTGGCTTGTCCCGGCGGCTTTAGCCCCGCTGAGGGCAGGTGTGCCAGCAGCCTGCGGTGGGAGGTGGATGGAGGCAACAGGAGAGGCACGTTCCTCGAGGAGCATCTCTAGGGCAGGGTGTGACATCACACCACAGAGCCAAAGAGAAGATGGGGACGGCTGAAGTTCTGCTAGCTCTGACACCAGTACATAGCAAAGGGGGATGCTGGCAGTTACACCTTTGGATAACCCTAGGTAATACCTGATGGCTTTAAAGAGTTGCTTGGATTGATAATATCTTCCTCTGAATTACATTTTCATCTAGCCCGTGCTGCCCGTGCACGGTGGTGCTGCATCACTTGCACACTGGCACAGGGTAAAGCCTATGCTAGGAGACCGTAGCAGTGCCATAAAATTGACATATTTTCTCTTCCAGTCAACAGTGGAGAACCACAGCAGGGCCCATTCGGTTATTTGGCTTGCACAGAAACTCTCTGGAGCCCTGTAGGGGTTGCAGGCTGCAAAGGTACAATTTTACAAAGGTGAAAGTTTGGAGAGCTCGGACATTTCTGACTACTAAGAAGCTATTTGCTAGTGCCTCTTTTTCCCCCTGCTGTGATGACAATAACCAAGCAAACATGATTTTCACCTTCTACAGCAAGGGCTTCTCCCTTCTGCCACATGCCACAGCATTTGTCAGAGCAGCCTGGACCTCAGTAGTCATGAGGTGGAAATGGAAAAGCACTACAGAAGAGTATGAGCACTATGGCTCCCACCACGAACGCCACCCACTGTCCCCAGGCAATACTCAAGAGAACCTCAAAGTGCATCTTTTAAGGATGCTGGTGGTATTATTTCTTAGTGCTTCAGTACCTGGAGGACTTGTCTCTCCAGAGCACAGGGTGACAAGTTTTGCTGATTTACAGTGGCATGTAGGTGTACTTGAGAAGCTCACACAGAGGAAAGCTATCACACAGAGAATGCACAGACAGCAATCCTTGCTCTTGGGAGCTTCCAGCTCAAAATTTGGATCATTTTCACAAGGAAGCCAGACAAGGACCGAGAAGCAATTTGGGAGCAAATACTACAGCAATGCCCTGCCTGGAAAGCACTATTAATGCTGGAAAACACACAAATACCCCTGGCAATACCAAACATTAAATGGAATCGGTCACAATTTAAAGTCTTCCATGGCCAACTCTAAATCAGCCCCACGGACAACATAAAGCAAGAGGTATCTACTTCCCCCATCTAGTCTTCTTGGCAATGATAGTCAATTTTTCCTGGCCATCAGCTTTCAGCTGGAGTAGGATCCTCCATTCCCAGTGCTGCTGAAGCCTGTCAGTCATCAGGTAAGAGCCAAGGTAATAAATTCTTGATAAATTAGAGAAAAGCCAGCATTTGCCATAGGCGCTGCATTGATTTGGGACTGCAGAAGCTCACCTGACCCAATGTAGACCCAAAAAGTCTTTTTCTTTTGGAAAGTCACCCAAAATTAACACGTTCTCTTCTTTAGTGGACACACTGCTGTTGTCTGCTCTTTATTGCGGAGATCCTTGCAATGCTGCTCCCATACCAGCTGTGGGAAAGGAAGAGCCACGCGTCCTGCTCTCGGCTTGTTTTCCATCACAACACGTATCATCACACAAGTGCTGAAACGCTGCCTGCTTCGTACAGAACTATTGCCTGTGGTATGATTTCAGTAATTGCAAATGAGAGCAGGATTTGGCCCACACAGTAGAGGTAATAGAATAGATGGTCCCTAGAATTAAAAATTAGATGCATGTCCATTGGTTTACCCACAGAATTACAAAATAATTAGGCTGGCACAATATGCCTTAGTCTCTACAAATTAAATACCCCAGAAATCATTTAGTCTTTCTGGTTTTACCTGCTTTTTGAAATGCTGCACTTCTCCAGCGATTCACTGCTGATGCAATGGCAATTTAGTAAAATCCAGTGAGGTATGCATTGCATGCTAAAGTACAATTTATTTATTTATTTATCTGTCCTGCTTCCCAGGTGAACAGTTTTCAGCGTTAGACCAGTTCCTTTTCCATATGGCTCCTCAGATTTACTTTCCTAAAGAATTTTTATTCATCCCTTGAAAAGTCATTAAGATGTCATAAGCAAGACGAAGAGAAAGTTTTCAAGAACACTTGAAGCACCACAGAAAGTCAACATGAATTTCCTTGGTCTGCACTCCAAGGCTAATAAACACAGAGCCACTGTGAATGGTTAACCTTTACTGAATGTGTCTGACTTCTGCCTTTATAAAGTCAGACCTTAAGAATCCTGCCTCAAGGAGGAAGAGATAAAGAGGCATCTGATAAGCCTCTAGCACCGGAGCTTGCTGAAGTACAAGGAACATGCAGCAGATACAGCGTCTTCTTACTTTGCTGACTTAGCTTAGAACGAACAAGTAAGTCTGGAGTTAGAAAAACAGGACGCTTATTTCCAGTAAATAAAATGGGAGACAAGGCAGAGAGTGCTGGTTATAAAATCAGAAGAACACGGAGACCATAAACCAGTTCGATTTGCTGGCTTCAGGTAACGTGTCCTTTACTCGATAAACCAGCACTGAATGCAAAACACACTCTGATGAGCCTGATTATTTTTTTTCATGCATCCAACACACTTAATATTTATTGTGTCATTCAACTCAAGTCCACTTCTTTGCCTGTTTAACTGTATTCTTGTTTCTGCCCAAGAGCTATTTGACTCGACGCCAGGAAAACAAAATAAAACCAAAACACCCAACCCAAGTAAATCTTATAGTCAGAGCATCAGACGGTGAAAAGGCAACATGAATAAATACCTACTCAGCTTACTTGTATGTGGTATGTACAAATATTCACTGGAAAGGCCGTATTTAATTACACCTGGACACATTTGAAAGGTTAGCAAATGACAGACAGGTTTTTCATCAGACAAATGGCAAATTCAGCCAAAGAATCTTGGTTTAATTTCACCCACAACACAGTAACCCCCACCGTGAAGTCCACTTGCTTACCAATCCATTGATGAAACTGAGCCTCTGGCATCTAGGTCATTTTGTGAAGCTTGCTGAGGCTGCTGGTGTTCAAGAATGAACAAATTCTTACACAGTGGGACATGTCCACTGGTTATGGCCTGGGCAAAGGGCCGGAAAAGGCAGTGTAGAGATTTTGCATGGTTTTCAGGTGTAAACATTCCCAAGAAATTTTGGATCACACCTAAACAATCTTTAGGGAACAGGAGAAGTGCTAGAAGAAGAGCCAAGAGAGCCCAGCCACTTCCTTGGCTCTGCTCACAGTTCATACACGACGCTAAGACCGGCCTTAACAAGCGTCCGCTTATGGACTGGCTCCTCCGTGAGCAACTGTAAGGATCTACTTTCACCGATGCTCAGCTCAACGTTCACTGAAGTAAATAGCAAAGGCAGAAGTTACCAGCTCCATACTTATTAAAACAAGGGCTTTGAGGTGTGGCCCCAGAAGAGCAACCCAGCATTAACCGGGGTCCGAGCCTGAATGCAGTTTGTCTTTCCACACTACGACTATGGCCCAGAAGGACCGAGATCTGCTGGCTCGCGGAGAGGCTTACCTGGCTGCCACCTCGGTAGCGTCACAAAGCATGGAGGCAGCCGGGTCTGGGCCACAGCCCCTGGCTAAAGCAGAGCCCTGCTGCCAGGTGGGGTAACCAGGAGGGGGTGGGAAGGACTCGGGTTTTCCTGCCTCTGCCATCCCAACAGCTCTGGCGCTCTCAATGCCCTGACGCCCATCCCTGCCCTGACACAGACTCTGCTTGTGCTACCACAACCTCAAGCTTCTTCCTGAAAGGGCTGCAGTTAAAGCATCCCGCTGCAGGCTGTACGGGCTGCAGCACTTTGGGACCCTCTGCGCTAGAGGCCGTTTGCTCCCAGCCCCGCTGTGTCAGTCCGCTCCAACACCTCCGTAGCACCCAGCCAGCTGGGTTACCTCAAACCCCCTCCGCTGGGGCTGTGAAGTGGCTGGTGCTTTCTCTGAAGTCCTCGTTGTAGGCCAGATCTAGTATCTTTTGACATCAGTAGGAGCCTGCCCGCTGACTTCTACATGCTTTGAATTAAGCGTTGTTTATACAGGTTTTTCAATTAGGGCAACTAAGCACTTGGGTATTCTGTGCTCGTTAACACTGATGGGATTTGGGCAGCCAGATTGTTTGGGTCGCTTTGGAAATGTCAGCCATAAAGCATAAACCACTCATGTTCAGCATACATGTCCTTTTCTTTGCTGGGATGTAGCAGGAGCTATTTCTGGTTATAAAAAAACAGTTATTGGTGAAAACAGCCCGTACCCCAAAGCAATGATGAGACAGTGGAATTTATGCCATCGCATAGACCTGTTGATTCACACCATCGTTCACACCACTGAAAAATGAACTGCCATAGAGACAAACTACCCTGGAGCTTGCTCTTTCATTCTACAGTAATCATTTCACACAACATAATTATCTTGAAAAGTTGCTGATGACAAGGCTAAAATACAAAAATATTCAAGAGTGTCTCCACGAACAGTTTATTGATGTGCTTGCTAAATTTTCAGCACATGCAGAGATTGGGAGAGGTCTTTGTCTGCTTGTCTACGTTAACATTTGCATTTGCTGTTCATATGAAAATATGGGCTTGCTCATGCTAATTGCAGCTCTTTCATCTTTCTGCTTCAAGCTGTATTATAACTGACCCAGCTAAAATATGCTGTGCTAAAGGGATCCAAAAACAGAGTACGCATGCCACAATCCTGTCTATTATTTTATGTGACGTTCCACGAGATGACCTCCGATTTGGGCTGCAAGGCAGCTAAGAGCCCAATGCCCAAGCTCTCCTGTGTAAAGGCGGTGCTGCGCTGGCTCTAGTAACCAGGGAAGAAAAGGGGCACGGGGACGTCTTTTAGCATCTTTCTCCTGTGGACAGCATGCTTTCGCAAGAAAAGCCAAGCTTGTGATAGATTCTGGGGGCACTGAAAACGCCCACGTACGTTGTACCACAGCCGGGAAGGTCTGAATCCAGCTACTGAGGTTTCCAGTCAACGCCACACCATGGCATAACATCACGCACCGCCCGACTAGGCAGGGAAGGTTTGAGGTTTGCTTTGCAGGTAAGGCAGGTAACAAAGGGAAGCCGAGGGACTCATTTTGGCTGCAGCGCAACGAAAGACGTTCGGGAGCCGCCCAGGTGCCGGCTGAGCGAAGCCTGTTGGCCATACACCCTGGAGAGCAGATTCATCTCTGGGAGTGCGCTGACCACTGCGCCTTCCCAGCAGTAATGTGAACTCTGAAGGCATGTCGAGAGGAGGAACGGAGCAGATAAAAGGCTGACGAGAGCTGCATCCTTATAAAAACGTGAAGGACAGCTAGAGACAGCTTCAGCAGCACTGTGCCTGGGAGCAGACCCACAGAGGAGCGAAGGACGGCAGCGCCAGTGCGATTAAAGGCTTCTCGGCGCGTTCCTCTTTACACTTCACCCCTTCTACCAAACGGGTACCAGAAAGAGAGGAAGGCAGATAAAGAGGCCTTATTTCTGGCTTTGCGGCAGCTCAGGAGATGCGTGCCAGGCAGGAGTGGGATTTGTGCTCCCAGCAAGGAGGAAGCAATGGAGCAATATGTTTTTAGACAGAAAATATAAAAACAAAATGAAAATACAGAAGTATTTGTAACTTATCTGAGGCTACGAGCTGTATCTCGCAGATTCAGGAAGGCAGCTTGGCTGGGCCCTCTGGAGGCACCAAACCCTGACTGGGAGCCGGGCCAGAAAACTCAGCACTCGGGGAAAACACTGCTGGAAGATCACAATTCATCCATGCAGGAGCAATTAGGATTTTCCAAGTGAAATAATTAAGTCCAGGCAAGTGTATGCAGAGAACGCGCAGTGCTCTCATGCCTCCTCCTTGTACGGCAGAATCCTCTGCCACAGCTTATCCGAAGCAGAGCGTTGGTTTTACCTGCTCAGTGCACCCCAGGGGGCTTCCTTTGTTTTCCCGCACAGACAGGCCTCTGTAACAGAGACCACTAAATATTTCTGCTATATACTGGTACGTATAACTAGAGAATGTGTTGACAGGCAGAAGCAATTTCATTTCAGTCAGGTTTCATTTTTAAATCCTGAGCCCCTGACCTTCGAGAAAAGCTTGGCTATGGCGAGCGCGGAAAGCACATCTGTCATCGTGCTGGGGAAAAAAAATGGGGAGCCAAAAACCGGAGCGTGTACGCGTTGAAAATTAGCTGTTTGTACTTTTTGCTCTGCGTTTAATAAGCTTCTGATTAAAGAAGATTTTCAGGGTTTCCCAAATATGGTTTCTTCTCCAGCTTAAGTCAATTTGGCATCTGTAGACCCAAGAAAAGCCTCTGTGCTTAAGTCAGAAAATCTGCATTAGTATTAATGATGCACAAGAAAGAAATTTGGGAGTTGGACTATTTGGCAGCTTTAAGAAATGTATTTAAAGGTGTGCTTAACCCAAGAGATAACCCGTTATTGCCATCACCCAGCACTTTCAAATGACAAAAAGAAGTGATGTTACTGGCTTTTTCCAGTTTGGGAAGGATGCAGCAGACATCTGGACCTGACTGATTATCCCCAGGCTCCTCCACCCTAATCGTCACTCCGACACAGACTTCCCTGGTGGCCTCCATCAAGTCACTTCTCCTGTCTGACCTAATTTTCTCAGCTGCAGAAGTGAGACAGTACTGACTCATATAGGATTGATGAATATATGAGGATATATGATTTTTGTACTCTTTTTCTTTATAAATATGCCCATTTTGTTCCACTCTGTAAACTGGCAATTGATGACAGGGTTACATAAAACTTGGAAAATGTTTATGGGAGGGACTTGTTCTACTGCTCAGGTTTCCCAAACAAATCAGATACGCCAGGTAATAAGGTCACCTTAGAAATGCAGAAGAAATTCTGCCCGTAGCATTCCCGCTACTCTCAATACCTGTCCTGAGTCTTCTGGTTTTCTAGAGAGAATCATCAACATGGTTATGTCAAGTGAAAGTTGATGAATCTCCACTGGGGGTCTCTGTTCTTCAGAGTTTTCAGTTTTTAATGCCAACTCAGTGTCCTGAGATTGACTCAAGGTTCTTCAGCAGGAAGGAGCCCTGACAGCCTTCATGAAGCATAGGAGGGTTGTAGATAAAACCTGTGCTGACTACCCAATGGCAGGTCTGGACCGACCATCCAAATCAGGTGGTTTACAGAGAGCACTGGAAAGCATATCTAATTTTCCCAAACAATCCCCCACTGGATTATTACCAGTAATCAGAAAAGAGTTCTTCCACGTACACGCAGAAAATACTTGCTAGCCATGAGCATGATCCTTAAAGAATCACAGAATGGTTGGGATTTGAAAGGAGCTCTTGAGACTGTCTGGTCTGACCTGCCCGGCCAAGCATAGTCAGCCAGAGCAGGCTGCCCAGGTCTGCGCCCAGTTGAGGTTTGAATGTCTCTACAGATGCAGGGCTTCTGAGACCCAAAGCATTGCCACTGTAATAAATGCATTGCGAAACTGCTGATAATTGGACCAGGTCTGATCAGGAGATTGGACTAGATGCCCACCAAAGGTTCCTTCCAACCCAAGTTATTTTACAAGACTGTAACAGTTGGGATCCTAATTCTGGTAAGATGTCTTCTGTTTTAGAAGAGCTTTCACAGCTATGAGGAAACACTTGAAACACTGACTCATTGGCCCATGGATCAAACCTAGAGCTGGAGTTTGGAGAGAGGGAAAAATGCAGACCTACAAGTCATTAGGGGACTGCAGACGACACTCCAGAGATCCAATTCAGAGAAGCATTTAAGGAAAAGCACCAGTGGGCAAGATCTACCATTAAAAGAGGAACCCCAAGTCCTCAGTGGCTAGGAAACCCGCTGCCAAAATCTGAGACAAAAGTTTTCTGTTGCTGGCAATCTCATAGTCAAGTTAATTAACACAGGACTTTGTTTTAACTGAAGGACCCCAAACTGGCTGATTATATTTGCAAAGGTTTCAAAAAAATTCTATAGATTATACTTTTTTCAAAAAAACTTAAGATATTACATACATTTAAGACATAAAAGAATACTTTAACTGAAGCTGTCAATGCTTACAAGTTAACAAACTAATAATTTAATGTTGCCTGTGGAATAGAAGTTTGACCCTGGGATTCACGTGCCCTATAATTATGTGCTCACACGCTGGTTTTCAGATGTTGAGGGCTATGCGTCCTTAACCTGCTCCCAGGGGAGCTGTGCGTGCGACACAGCCGCACTGCCCATGCGTGATAGCTGCCTACTGCACCACACGTTGTTAGTTGCCTTTTTCATTTTCTCCTCTCTGCCCCTGCTCAACTTCATTAGCAGGCTACGACTGAACAATATTTAATAGTGAGCAAGAAGGCTCAAGCAGAAGACAGGAAATTTGCCTTTAAAAAAGAAAAATGGGAAGAGTACCAGAGCATCTAATGAGATATCTAAATGAATAGGTCAGTATTTTATGGAATCGCAACGGAATATCTGAGAGTTTTCTTCTTTAAATTCAAGACCAGAATAGCAAAGTGGTGTCCAACATCCCAGGACATTTGGGTGCCTTCGTTAATAAGCAACTGCCACCTTTTTTAGGGGTCAGGTAAGATGAAGCTGCCAGGTAAGAAGTGAAGGAATTATTTTATTACCATCAACTACTGCTGCCAAACCAAAAAAGCAAATGCATTAGCTAGTCGCTGTTTTCACTTCACTTTAGGAAGTCTGAAGGATGAGGTAAAAATCACATCACAGGACTGCAAGAGATACAAATATTTGCGTATAGGTTCGCTACTTAACGTACAAGTTCTCCAGGCTAACCGAACTGGGATCAAAATGGCACCTCAACTTTTCTAGCAATAAAAAGTTTCAAGAGAGGAACTGAAAGAAATAGCAACTTTTCTTCTCCCACCCCTTCTCATTCGTTCCATCTTTTTACTCCTTTCACGTCTAAATTTTTGTCTTTTTTGTGTTGCTACTGGAAAAGATAGCAGGAAAAGCAGACACAAAGGGAATAAAGCAGAAGTTAAACTATTGCCGCCCTTGAGAACAAAACAATGCTTTGTGGCCTTAAACAACAGTTTTCATTCAGTGAGGAACGGAATTCAGTTTTAATCTGGTGAAAACTGAATTTCCTGGTTATCTTTCATGCAGGTATAATGCTTTGTGGTAAGGATTTCTATTCAAACAGGAAGGAAAACAAAAGCAGCGGCTTCGATAGCTGTTACCTGACAGCTCCCAAAGGCTGTTGGAGCGCCTGCTGACCACCGAAGGGACTGGTGGCTCTCACTGCACTCCTCTTTTAGCTCCCACATCTCTGAAACTCTCCTGAGTTCAGTCCAAATCACAAAAACCAAATTTGTACCTCCACTTCCTCAGCAGAACACCCCTGAAATGTAGGGAAACCATCGTAAAGCTAACATAAGATTTAACATTATTGAAATTATTTCATTTATAAAATTAAAATGCTTACTTTCTACTTGGGTACGCCCTTTTCAAAGAGAGAAAAATAGCCCGAGCCCAGCGTGGAGCACCGCTCAACCGACACCCACAACTAGTAGCAGAATAAACCAGCCCCAGTAGCAACGCTGCGGGGTGCTGAGGGCAACTGGCCCCTCACTCCTGCTTTCCAGCTCCATTTTCTCTCCCTTAAGATGCCCATCGTTCTGTCCACAACAATGTGGGCAGCAAAAGGAAGACCAAAAGAAGACCACGCTGGCCTAAAACCCTGGTGCTGGCTAGTGCCTCAAAGACCCGTGGTGCCTTTGTAAAGCTTCCAAGTCTTCTGGGGATAGGACCTCAGGATACAGTTTTCAGGAAAACCAACATTTTTTAGTGCTCCGTTAGTAGCATCAGGTACACAACGGTAGCATCAATTAGAAAATAAGCAGAGCTTTAGGATCTGCTTAAGAACGGTTTAAGTTAAGTCTCTCTAATTATACAGAGCTTAACTGCCCTCTCAAGATTTTAAAACATACACAGCTCACCGTAACAGGCATTTTGAACCACGTGGCCAAATCAAGCCACAGCTGACAGATGCTGAACCTCCACAGAGGTGTGGTCCACTTTTTTTGGTGGCCGGCAATTTTGGCAAGCCCCAGATAAAGGCTAATCTAACCTTTCTGAAAGATGACTATGTATATTCCTAAATAAGCATCACGCCCAGCAGCAAAAGCAGATACCTGTTCTCCGACGACAAACATTTCCAATCATCCTGCAAGCAGAGCGAGCAGAAATCACCTGGAATTTTCACCTGGAAACCTTGGGCAGAGCAAAGAGCCTATCTGGAATCGGAGCCTGTGGCTGCCACCACGCTGGCAGGAAACCCTTGTCCAGCACCAGTAGAAAGGCCAAGCTTGGCGCATGCTGGAGCGCTGCAGCAGCGTCACCCAAAATCACTGCTCCTCTGCACGGGTCTTCCTTTCCATCTCAAGCAGCTCCCGTTGAATTCACCTGACCCAAAGACAGACTGTTTGGTTGACTTACTTTCTACTTCTTCTAACGCACCAATTTGTACAGGAAGCTTGAATCAGACGGGCTCAAGCCCGCTGCGAGACCTGCAGCACACAGCCTCCCCTGTCCTGGTGAAAATCCCAGCTCACACTGCTGAAAGCAACCAGATGCCTTCTCTGAGAGGAACAGTAATGACTCAATAGCTCAGCTCACCTTGCAGACATGTTCATTCAATCCTCTTGCTTAACCTGAGAAAGAGCAAACCCTGTGCAGAAGCAGAGTCTTAATCAGTAATTTCTTGAACAGGCCTGAAAACAACAATTTGCTGAGTAAAATGATGTAGCATCCCAAGGGTTAATTATACTTAGGAAAAGATGCAGAGTTAGCTTAGTAATTATAGTGCAAAACCCAAGTTGGGTGGCAGCCAGCAGCAGAGCTCGTGGAATGTCACTGCTGCCCCATGGGTCACCTACCAGCAAAATATCTTTATGCTTATGAATACGGCAAGATAAAACCCAGGGCAGACCTGAGGTCTGGACTGTTCCCAGACATTACAGTAGTGGGAAAATAAAAATCACTGGTTTTGAGGCGTTTTCTTGACCCACACTGGAGCCTCTCTTTTCACTGGGTATTCATTGACTAAGAAGAACCACTGAAGAGAGAAATCATTCTTTGAGAAACAGAAAAAAAATAATTTGCAGTCGTCCTGGGCAGCTGGTGGCTTGCCTCTTTTAAACCCAGAGAGCCGAATTTCTGGGAGAGATGGGAAGGATTAGCGGAGAAGGATGGGAACGCTGTCACCACCCATCCCATCAGCTCCGGGCTCGGGCTGGCGGTGGAAGCAGGCAGCGGAGGCACCCAGCGAGCCCTCGCTCTGCTGCAGCCCCCGCTGCCTCCAGCGGGGTCAGCCAGGGCTGCGGGTAACCCCCAAAGGAGGAGGGGGGNCCCCCCGCCCTTTGAGAAGCCCTCAGAAAGGGATATCTGCGAGGATAAAGCAAACCCCAGCAGGGCTGGGGTTTTATTTCCCTTTCTAAGGACCAAGCGCAACCGCTATTTTCAGAGCAGCGACCCCGGCGCGGCCGTGCGAGGCGGCAGGTTTGGGGCGGCTGTGGGGCGCACCCCGCG
>VWZZ01000616.1:2123876-2147417 GCA_013399095.1 Psophia crepitans
AATAAATTACAGCCTTAAAAAAAAAAAAAAAAGGAAGAAAAGTCTATAATGCAACAGAAGCAAAGTCCCCAAATGTTTAGATGCCGGAAAGAGAGGCGGCAAGAGGAATGCTACCGTCATCCGTTTGCCCTCTGCATCTCTCTTTAGACCTCTCCAGCAGATTTTTTAGTCATGCCACCAGCTCCGGGGCACAGATCATGTCTGCCAGTGTCAATCATGTGGATTCATGCTGTCTGAGGCAAACCGGGGCCATGGACTGACTCTGCAACTAAAACATGGGGGCACATAAAAGGAGACTTGAAGTCTTATCACAGTTTTCTGAGAAGCAGAGAGGACTGGGGACAAGGCAAATCTTTTTGCTCGCTCCCAGAGCGGCGTGCCACAGGCCGCGGTTAGCTCAAGTGTAGTTACCGCCATGCATCTGGCACTGCACTTCATGAACCAGATACGATAAATGAGATATATGATAAATATCCGATGCATGAAAGTGACATAAGGAGTTAAACCATAGGACAGCGAGTTGGGTCCAGGATGGATGTGGAACAGAGGGTCAGTCCAAGTCACTTTTCTCTGGGCCAGCATTACAGGTAACAGGAGCCAAGCACCACCCACAGTCCCTTTTGTTAGAGCTTTCAGAGATCTTTACAGCTCTCAGCAACCATGGCACAGAGGAGGATGATTCTTGGCCAGAAAAATTTGCCCAGAGCTTTCCTTGGGCTCTCCCTAGGGCAGTAAGGAGATACTTTCCCCACTCCAGCTCCCTTTCCCTAAAGCAAGGCAGGTCCCTTTTCCTCGAGCAGAAAGTCACCGCCTGCTCAACCTTTCCCCTCTGCCTCGCACACACCGTCTGGGGACAACTTGGAGCAGCCACCAGGTTTAAAGGAAATATGCTCCCTTAAGTAGACACTATGTTTTTATGGTCAGAGCCCCTTGGCACCGTTGTGAAGCTAGGTAAGCAAACAGAGAAAAGTCCCCTCTCTGAGATGGATCACTACACCACAGACAAACAGGCCCCAGTCCCGATTCATTGCGCCAGAGAGTAGAAAACTTTTAAACCTGAATTTGTCCCTGTGTGGTATTGAGATGCAATGGCTTACCGCTGTAAAGGGAATAAGTGCCTTAAAGAGAACAAGTCACAGCCACTGATGGTTTCTAATAAATGCCTCTGGATTTTTCCTCAAGAGTGTTTCTTGGAATATACTTTGCTTCTAAGAAAAGTACTTTGCTAACGTTTGCCTGGTCATAAAATTGATTGGACCTTCTGCAAATAATCTGACATCACGGCGTGTCGCTGAGCCTTTTGAAATGCATCGGGCTGTTCGTACAGCAGGGCTCTCTCCTGTTTATTCTGTGTGGCCTCTTTGTACAACTGACAGAAACATTTCCGAAGGTTTCGTAAAAATAACTTCAAGCCACTGAAAAAAAGAGACTGGAAAAGAGATTGGAAATTCCAATAGAATTTCAAACAACACATTTCAATGGGTACACGAAGGAATAACTGTCTTTTGACCAGCTCTACTTCTAATGCTCTAAGTCTTACAAACTATGGCCTCCCCCTCCCCAGTTTGGACAGCTGCTATCGAGCTCATTACGTTCAGGTTTTTAATTACAATTAGTTCCAAGTGGCAATATTTCACCTGTACCCATTATGTCCTTGGAGAAATGTCATGATGTAATTCAAGAATGAGCTGTACGAGTTAACTTATCTCCTACCTTGCTAATTTGGCAGGCATGTATGGGCCGATGAAGAAGCCCTCAATCCTGATGTGGGAAGAAGAGGAACCAGACACACACAGGTTACCTGAGAGAAAAACCTCTTATAAATGGAAGAACATTTTCAAGGCTCCAGGTAGGAACCACTTACAGCAGTCAAGTACAATTGAACACACTGCATTTCTCTGACAATGTCTAGATGAGAGGGAAAGTGTCTTTAAAATGTTTCAGACAATAACGGTTTTTTTCCTTAATATGCTTTTTAAAAATTCAAAAACAAAGTCCTTGCTCATGGCCCACTCCTCATCAGGCTCAGTCACTGACAGCTTAAAATGCGTGTTCAAAGGTGTTAGCGAGTATTCTGGAAAACTCTCACTCTCCCAAGCTGGGCTTGTGATTGAGACTACCTGGGAAGGACAGAGCCAACACTTTGAGAAGGAGCTCTGCAAAACCCTCACTGTCCCGGGGACCACCTTGAGCTCCCTCCTCCTGGCACGGAAAAAACCAAAGTCCCACAGCTCCCATCATCAAAACAGAACTCAGTAGCTGGCAGCTATCACGAGGCAGAAATTCCCCTCCTGGTCAGCTCTTCACACAGGAGATACTGCTGCCTTAGCATTCACTGCGAGAGGTTTGTTGTCAGGGCTAGCTCTTTATAGGAAGGAAGACTTCCTGATTAGAAATAACTCACTAATTAAAGCATGGCTTTATTTACATGTCAATTTATAGCTACTTATTTACATTATAAATTTGTTTGCATTACAAATGATATTTAGTTTTAGTTGCATGGTAAATCTCTTCTGCAAGACTTGTCACTGTGTGAAGAAGTTCTTCAGGCTCGTAAGAGCCTTGACACTAGAGGCAGACTCTGGCCCTGGGGAGGGGATGACTGGCTGTAGAGCTCCAGGGCACTTTCCTTTCTCAGGAAAGACAGCAATGACAAAAATGCTGTAAGAGCAGGCAGCTGAGCTCTCCTTCATGAAATAGGAGGAGAAGATGCCTACTTTTTCTGCTAAGTGATATGTATTAGATGCGGGGTATATCACAGAAATAGATGGGGTAAATAAGCAAGAAATAAGAAATCCGTTACCCAGCTCTCTGAATCACCACCTCTACCGTTACTCTCCACAAGCCCCTGCTCCAGATCCCAGCCAGCCAACACTGAGGAACCCAGCATTGGTGGCCACCCTGCTAACCACCCGCTGCTGGCCCCCGTTACTTGGTTCACGTAGGGAGGTCACCGTGCTCACTCGCACAGCGCGGAGCGAGCTCAGCTTGTGAGTGGCCCCTTCCCCACCCAAGCCCTGCTCCTGTGCCCACGTCCCCCGTGCAAAGGGCACTGGTAGGAGCTGGATGGGGGAGCAGTGCCTCTGGATTGTTCTCTGGGAATCCAAACCCCACAAGGGCTGTGCTGAAGATGCATTTCTTTTTCCAGACACATTAATGCTCTCTTTTGCTATCAGGTTAGTGGTTGAAACTGTGGTGCTTTTCTGTTTGCAGCCTTCTGTGTCACGGTCCTCTTTTGCCCGCTGAACTGCGTCCTGACTTCCCTGAAGAAAAGCCTGCAGCTCTTTGGGCCTCTGCTGAAGTCCAAGAACTGAGAGGTGAGACAGCACAGCATGCTCACGGCTTAGTTACATTCCCCTGACAGAGCTAACCAGCAGCTCCTGCAAGGGCAGCTCTTACCTCTGCTGGGACAAGGAAGGGTGACCCAGCCAGGAGGAAGAGGGCTGGGAAAGCAGCCTCAGAGCAGCCTCCTGCCCCCTCGGGCACTCTGACACCTGAAGGATGCCATCTTTCTGTGCCAATCCAGCCCCATCCTTCTGTGCCAATCCAGCCCCATTCTTCTGTGCCAATCCAGCCTGGAGGAGTCCAGCCTGGGGCACAACCACATGCAACCAGCTGCCTGAGGGACTAGGACAACCCAAATCTGGCTTGTGCTCCCTTAAGTGGTAAATGCTGTCCTATACTATTCTAAACAGTTGTAAAAACACAGCTGTGAACACTAGCGCGTGTTCAGATATATAAAAATCTCACACCATATCAAGTAACGCAACTCAAATGTGCATTAAATAACTGAGATAAATACTGACACAAAACCTTCTTGGAGGGTCTGGCATTGGGTAAACGCCCACCACTGAAGCCAGAGCTCAGTTCCATCCTGCAAGCACTGCCACCAAAACCACTGGGAGAGCAGAGGGACGGGCTCTCTGGCAAGGGGGCACGGGCAGTGCTTTAGAGCCTGCTGCTGCGCGAGCAAACCCTCCTCTGAGCTCTGCAGCCAGAGCTGCAGTACATTAAGGTTGGTAGCAAACACAAGACCAGCCAGCTCAGACTCCAACACTGAGGCAGTGTTAGCTGCTCTCCAGCATCCTGCTGAAATTTAAGAGGCACAGCGGTTGCTTTTAAAGGGCAGACCCTAAAATATTCTGTAGCTTGTTCATTGCTGGATCATCTCTCCCCCCCTCCTGTATTCTCACTGCTGCAGGCTGTGATGGCTCTTGAATTACTTTTACAGCAGCACACGGCTAGGAGAACAACTGAAATGGCGTATTCCCCAACATCTCTGCTTGAGACAAAGCACCCAGCCCCTGCTGAGATTCACCCTACTTATTGCTATAGGATGGGGGGTAGGGAGGTGAGAAGGAAGAAGACAGACAGCAAATGAGATTGATGCCCAGGTGTCCCCATTTGTTGGTCTGATCTTGCTAAAGGGGAGAGGGTCCCTGGCTCTAACATTCTACCTTCAGGGGTCTAGTTCTCCGTAGCACCTTTGTTTTGACCTTTCTGAGTTTCGGATCAGGGCTGTAAAACCTGCTGTAGGTGCTGTGTCAAACATCCAGGTGAAAATAAAGTCTGTATCTCCCACCGCAATGTGTTCACCGGTGGCTTCTGTAGCAGCAGTGGTACAGTGCTGGTGTGATGAGGGAGGGAATGCAGTGAAATGACAGCCTGAATGAAGTCACTTGAAATGATTGAACAGCACTGAAGAGCTAAACCTCTCCCAGTGTCTTTCAGCCGGAAAGGAAACCCACGGAGCACTACACGTTAATACTGTCACGCCACAATGAAAAGACGCTACGGGAAGGAGCATAGCTGGGATCAGAAGTGACAAACTCCTGGCAGGGGAGGATTACAACTGGTGACTTCAATTGCAGGACAGTGAAAAACTGCGGATGAAGACAGAAAGCACCTCCTGAACCATGAGACAGGTCTCCAACTCCCTTGCAAGTCTGCTCTGTAAGGAAGAGGACACTGAGACACTGAAATTTTGGGTTGTCAGTACAATGCTGTACTCTGCACATGGGGATATGCACATACAGAGAAAAACCATCTGAGGACATGATATCAAAAATAAAGGAAGAACTCTGCTGGGAAGAAAAATGCCAGGGCTTGGTTTTCATTATCTAAAGCCACAACTCAGAACTGTCCAACTCATGATAAGAGATGTCACCCACCCAGGGAGCTGGAGCCAGAGAGGAAAAGGAAAGCTTTCAAAAAAGCTTCTCTAAGACATTAAACCAGCTTAATATCAAGCTCAGACTGAGAACAAACACTTTAATTCCAGAACATCAAAGCATCAGGAGGCAACATACTAAAGCAGAAAATTCCTGAATGAAAAGCTTGGGGTTTTACATATTTGGCAAGTAACCCATTAGGTGAATAATATTGTGCAGAACATCCCAGAAAGGTTTCCTTTAGTCAGAACCCAGTTTTGAGCCAGGGTTGTCAGCTTCCTTGGTGCACAATCCCATTCTGTGCACGTAATATTGTGTTATTTCAGCTGATAACCATTATTTTCTCCTCCAAACTATTGCAGGGGACATGTGTGGGCTGCTACAGGGCTATTGCTTTTCCCCCCCAAAGTGACCTTCACTCAAAGGATGATGCCTGCTCGCACGCACAGTAGTATTCACAGTCTGAAATTAGAGACATCATGAGAGCAAAGCTCCTGAAGACTTCACTGGAAGTTTTGCTTGCCTGAGGACTTGGGGATGGCCTATATTTGTTTATAAAGCTTTCCGGTCCATTGGGATACACAGAACTCCTGTGCACAAGCATAAAATTATGACTGTGAGGCAATACCACCATCAGATAAATTATAATATGACTGGACTTAAAAGTGTGTTTAAAACAAATTAGCTATATCAAACTAACACTGAAGTTCTAGACTGCTGAAGCTGACTAAGGGATCTGAATGCCCAGTTGCTTTTAATTTGAGTGGGAACGAGGGATTTGAATTCCTTAAAGTCTTGAATGTTTCATCACTAATGTATAACAAAAAAAAAACCCCTTAAAGTAACTTGCTCTTAAAGCTTACAAACCTAACTAAAAGATTTTGCCAACATCTTTTGGGACACGGTCCCACCCCCCACCATTAAAATTAGAGATTTTCAGAAATCCCTGAAGATATTCCAAGTTTTGATGAAAGTTTTCTGAAAAACACAATTCCAACAAGTGTGTTTCAATAGATGACTTTGAGCCATTTAAAAAAAAAAAAAGTAATTGGGCTATAAAGCTATTGAAAGAAAACAAGCTTTAACACCAACCCCTTTGCCCTATTCCTTCCTGGATATCTGTATGCCTGACAAAACATACTAGGACACCATGCCCTTGGTTACGTACTCCTCAGCATTGTCATTCCCTTACTAGCAGTCTCTTTCCATCATTTGGGGGACTTCTGTCCAGACTTTCCTCTCCTGAGCAGACACTAGCCACAGAGACAGCTCCACCAGAACCAAAGCCCAGCGTGCAGGTTCTATTCACCTCCACCGTGAACGCTGGGAGACATTTCAGATGGCCAGGGCCCCTGAGGTGAGAAATTTCCCTATATGTTTTTACTTTAGTCGAGGAAAAACATTCAGGGGAGGAGAAAGAGGAAGGAGGGGGCAGGAAAGCAATATAATAATGATTAGTGTAATGGGATTTGCTATTCTTGTTAATAGTTTAATCAATAGAAACATTTACTGAACCCTCTTATCTGCTTGTCACGATCAAGTCACTTTATATTTAGCTTAACACTCGTAAGCCCCAGTTAGCATCGTCTGCATCTCTACTGCCCAGTTACTCTGCAACAAAAGATAAGTCAGTCATGAAGCGTGGTGTCAGGTCTGGGATTTCCCAACGCCTAAAACCCCAGCCATGCACAAACGACCTCCTTAGCCATGCGCCACCGCGTGTGTCCCGGTTGTGCTGGATACACCAGCGCCATGGTTCAGCACCAGCTAATAGTTACAATAGCAACATACAATTACAAAACCAGTGACTAACTAACTAACTGAGTAAATGGGTATCACAAATTTGTTTAAACACGCCCTGGTCAGATCTGTCATTATCCAAAAACGACTGTTGAGGCTTAGCCCCGGCTGGCAGCTGAGCAGCGGGCAGCTGCTCGCTCACTCCTTGCCCCACTGGTGGGATGGGGACGAGAAGCTGAAGAAAAAGGTACAACTCGATGGGCTGGGATAAGGACAGTTTACTGAGACAGCAGAGGAAGAGGAAAATAACAACAATACTTATAAAAGAATATACAGAGCAGGCGATACACAACGAGATTTGCTCACTGATTGGAAACTGATGGCCAGCCTGTGCGCTGGCAGCAGCCTCTCCTGCGCGGCCAGCCCTCTTCATATACAGATCATGACATCATATGGCATGGATTACCTCTTCAGCTAGTTTGGGTCAGCTGTCCTGGCTGCGTCCCCTCCCCGTTTCTTGTGAAAATTAACTCTATCCCAGCTGAAAACCAGCTCCACATGATGCAGAGATGACGACTCTCAGGATATGTGGAACTTGCTCTGTATGAACAAGTTAATCGCCGTGCTCCAAGGCACCTCTTGCGTCAGACTTGGAGCCACGTCTCCTTCTCACCTGCGCTGGAGACAGCCCAACACCTCTGTAGCTTTGCAGATCACACACAGTTGGATCCTGCACTTCTCACACAGTCTTTCCTTGAAGGAGTGACTTACTAGCAGTCCCTGTTTTGAGAGTTCATCAATTAGACACTGCAGATATATAAAAGATACAAAAGTGTACACATACAGAGGGGCAAGGCACAGCTGGTGGCAGGGTGGGACAACACCAGTCCCACAGAGGTCACCGCGGTGAGGGTGGCAGTGCCACAGTGGCTTTGCTGGGTTTTGCCCTGGAGCAGTTGTATCTGCTATTTTCTACCATGGCATTTATGATATATTATTGGTATTGTACCACCAGACACAGCATATATTCTAAGGAGCCACAGGCCTTCCTTAAAATCCTTATTCTTTGGCTTGATTTTAGGCAGAGAGAAAGATTGCTCAAGTTTTGCTTTCATCTCTCAAAATAGATAGTGCTAAAAGCATGTAAAAACATCCTATGGGTATATCAGTATAAAGCTAATTTCAAAGGCTTAAAACTGGCCACGAAATAAGCCGAGAGAATCTCCAAACTGACAAGTGCAAAGGGGAAGAAAAAAAAAACCAACCTACTGAAGGCAGGTTCCCCTGCAGAACAGCCCTCCCCACTGCAGAGCTCAAAGGGAGGGGAGGGCACTTGGCCCACCCAAAAGCCTGTCCCCAAGACCTCGCGACAGGGGAAGCCGTGCCGTTTATAGACGCTAGTCTGCGAGCAGACACGCATCGCTGTAACAGCAAATGCCACAGGCAGCATCTGTCCGAGGAGCCCAGATCCCATGCTCCAGGACACAGGAACTCCGAAACCCACGGTCGCAAGAACGCTGTAATGCTCCTAATTTATTTTGGCATTTCCCAGGGACAAAATAAACCCAACAAACCCACACACCAAAAAAAAACAACAAACTACAGGCAATTGTGTAGTTATCAGCTCTGAGAAGCATAGAAAAATAAAACTGCAAGAAATATGTCTTTTGGGTGAGTTTGGTTTTTTTTTAATTATTATTTTTTAATTAAGAAACAACCCACAACTTTCCATTGCACCACCTGGATGCACTTTGCACTGCACGGTATCACAGGTCAACTCATACCCACGGCAGAGCCCAAAACACCGTTTCCCATCGGAGCTTCATGATTGTTGCCACACACACACATCCAGCCAGACACAAATAATGCTAACTCAGCAATATAGAAAAAGTTATGTGCTTCTAACTAGAATTTAGTAAGAACAAGCCCAACCTGCCTTACATGCAAACCTCAACCCTTTCAAGAGCCGGAATTTAGGAAACTGAGGTCAAGCCCATCAGATGCGGGTTATTCCACCAATTAGTTCTCCTAATGAGGAGAATTCAATGGAAGTGCTTTTATGGGAATTTGTCCATAAAGCGAGTTCAGCAGCTGAGCAAAAAGTCAGGCACCTTTGTTCTTCCGTATTCGCAGTACTCCTCCTCTTGAATGCCAGAATGCATTTTCTTATGCAAAAGACTAGTAAGTGCTGTGTGATAGATAAATAAAGGAGCAAAGCAAGAAGTAGGCAACTTAAAGTGTCCTGGCAGATTTTAATATCTCTTTTCTTAAAAATGAAGATGTGAATAGATGAAGAGAATTCCCCAATTCCTGCAGGTAACAGGAATGGAGCTTTCCCAGAGAACACAACCACAGTGATCACAGTATCACACGTGAAGCGAAACACCACTTACCAGTTTCTAGTTGCACATTTAATGGAGCTGTTACATGCGGAGAGCTCTAAGGAAGAATTACCTTTGAGAGAAAAAAAAAAATATATGGAGCTTGAGGATCCAAAAATTAACTACTGAGAGGAAAAAAAAGAATATGCAAAGCCTTCAGCAGACTCTGTGAAGAATTGTAGATGAAAGGAAGAAGGGGCCCAAATGCTAGCAACATTAATAGCATTCAGCGGACTATTAAGTGCTGAAAATATCTGTGTAGTCAACTCGCCTGCAGTACGTAAGGCTGTCATCTGCTGCTGGGAGAGCTGCAAGAAGCCTGCTCTGCGTGACTTCCCTCTATCAGGCTCTGAAACCACCATTTAGGGGCTGAAGCAAAGCGGGATGAAATCAACAACTTTTAGCTAACACAATTATTAACAACTAAGTTAATATTGTGATTTATTAGTTGCTTTGTGCACTCTCCTACCCTGCTCCTCTCTGTGCTTACACGTGCGATATTTCTCCGTGCCAAAGTGGGAAACTCTGGATATCTAAAGCTGTGCTGCTGAGAAGACACAATTCCCTTTCCATGAATACCAGATTAATGACGCATAGTTAAATAAACCTGGATATATGCTGGTAGGCTGGTGTAAACTAACCCTAGCAGAACCAGAGGTCTAGAAAGGATTTCCAGAGGTCATTTAGTCCATCCACCTGTGGAAGGGAGGAGTTGCATACGGCATTCCTGACAGACAGAGGTCTAGCTTATTTTCAAGGTGTCAAGACACTCTCCCTGGGAGTCTGCTCCAGCCCTTCACACTCCTTTCGTATCAGATTAATTACTAAATAAAGCACCCTAATTATCCTTTGAAGCTGTTTAGCCCACAGCTTTTTGTCTTAACTGCCAGGGTGAGGAAGACCAAATAATTCCCCTTTTCCTTTGCAGCCGCTGACACCGTTCTGGAAGGGATTTAGTTTCCACCTCAGTCTCTCTCTCCTGAGGATGAAAGCTCGTCAATCTTCTCTGGCAGATAAAGTCTTCTAGACCTGTGCTTGGTCTTACTGCTTTCCTTTTCAAGCGCAACTGTCGTCCAGCTCAGTGTTGAAGTACGGCGGCCAGACGCGAGTGCCGCGCTCCTGCTTGCTGGCACAGAGCTGACCGCGCGCGTTCAGCACTCGCCGCAGCAGCGGCCGTCCTGCTCGTGTATTTGATAGGCCTTTTCTGCAACGGCACCGCACTGTTGATTCAGGCTCAGCTTGTGAGCCATCAAAATCTTTCATCCTTATTGATAAATCAACTACACACGCAGTTGTTATTCCCCAGCCTGTTATAACTATACAACAACCTGTATTAAGGGTTTATTGCAATGCATAACCGTGTTCAGCAGAGGGACGATGCACTGTCCCAGCTGAACCACAAGCGGGTTTTTTTAACCACGTCTAGCCTGCAAAGATCATACAAAATTCTAATCCTGTCCGGCGTGCTCACCGCTCTCTTCCAACGTGGTGTCAGCAGCAAGTTTAAAATAGAATAGAATAGAATCATTAAGGTTGGAAGTGACCTCAAGGATCATCTAAGTCCAACCATCCCCCCACCACCTATTACCCACTAAACCACGTCCCTAAGTACCACATCCAACCTTTCCTTAAACACCCTCAGGGATGGTGACTCCACCACCTCCCTGGGCAACCTGTTCCAGTGCCTGACCACCCTTTCCGAGAAGAATTTTCTCCTCATCTCCGACCTGAACCTCCCCTGGCGCAACTTGCAGCCATTTCCCCTTGTCCTGTCACTAGTTATCTGCGAGAAGAGGCCGACCCCCAGCTCGCCACAACTCCCTTTCAGGTAGTTGTAGAGGGCAATAAGGTCTGCCCTGAGCCTCCTCTTCTCCAGACTAAACAAGCCCAGTTCCTTCAGCCGCTCCTCATAAGACCTGTGCTCCAGCCCCTTCACCAGTTTCGTTGCCCTTCTCTGGACACGCTCCAGGGCTTCGATGTCTTTCTTGTGGTGAGGGGCCCAAGTTTAAATTGCATACCTTCTCTTCCATCAGCCATATCACATAAGGAAACAGGAGACAGGCACGCAGAACAGCCCCCTCAAAAACCAGCCTCAAAAACTTTCTTCAGCCCGTTTTCCCCCCGGTATTTTCATCCACGCCATCCTTATACGACTGTATGTGAAACAGCTCCAAAATTCAAACCCAGCTCAGGACATTGCCCTGTTATAGCGATAAACTAGGATGGTTTGAATCTCTTGCATCTCCAAAAAAATCATCTACCCCGCCTGTTACTCATCCCCCCGTTTTCTTCCAGGTGCTCGCAAGTTGTTTGGTTATTTGTTCCAGTGTTTTTCCAGGAACTGAAGCTAAGCTGACAGGTCTATAATTCAAGCCCTGCGTGCTGGCACTACCTTTGCACCGATGAGCTCAAACCTGCACGCAGCACTCCTGGGCTCTGCTCCAACAGACCACTTTAGCACACACTTAATTGCAAGAGCGAGAGACATCTGTGGCTGCGGAGGGGATGAGTCACACGGTTCCTGTTACTCCTGTGCTTGGATGTGTCTCTAGTTCCTAAGAACGGGTACATTTGAAAAAAAATACAAAAACAACACACAGCAGCAAACCCAAACCAAACCGAGAGGTGTTTTCATACAACACTTATGACTTTAAAAATGCAAATGCCAACAAATAGTAAACATCTATCTCCATGGGTAGATGAAAAGTGGGAATCACTTTCTATTGCCCTGTGATCACCTCTGCTGTCATGACTGCTGTTCAGATTGTGTTGCTTCATTACCGAGTTTTGTTGCATCTTTCTCAACTCTCCCACATCTCGATACCTGTAACATTAAACCTCCAACAAGTTTTTCAGCCTTATTAGTGCTTTCTTCTAGAGGGTTAATGAATTGATCAGACACCAGTCTGTCATGAACTGCTATTGACACCTCTCAGCGGAGCCTTCTGTGCATTTTGAAGTGGATTTTTACGCTTCTGAAAGAGCGAGTATGGACAGGTCTGGAGAGCTAGACTAATCTCACTCCTGGATAAACTCTACCCAGATCAGTTCAAACCAACAAAGCTATCAAACCCCACACTATGTTTCCCAACTTAAGGATTACCTGTGGCAATATCCCAGGAGGAAGCAGCATATTGAAAACAGTCAAATATACAACGTGGTCGGCACACAACAGTGGGGCTCAACAGGACACTCCTGTGCTCTCCAGCCTCTCCTCCAGCTCCAGGAAAGCTCTACTGATCTCCGAGTCAGGCATTTAGCTTAACCACAGCCCTGGATCTGCCCCAAGCTGCTTTATCAGATGAACCGTTGGCACCTGTTGAGCTGCCTGTGGGCTTGACTCTCCACACTGGTAGTCTCTTGGCTCTACCTCGTGGGACCACCAGTCCAATGGCTCCTGGCCACTTGCACACACTCACCTGGATGATCAGGTGCTGAGCCCCAGCCTAGCTCTCATCTAAGCTTCACTCTGCTCAGTTTTCCCTGCCTCTGTCACTGCCGGTTGCTTTCTTCTGAGCCCAGGATGGATGTGGCCAGTGGATTTCTTCCACACCTTTTCTAGCCAATTCCTTCATTCCCTTCACACAAACCATTTCCCTGGATGAGCAAAGAGACCTCAGAGCACCCTGCTTATCCCAGACTAAATTTATCTTACATGTACAGAATGGTGGAGGAATTCCAGTTACCAGAGCTCTCTTGCAAACTAATTATTCTTCAAAGAACTTTTAGGCAGTCCCAGGGAGCATCTAACTATTGATTTTCTACTCTGTATAATTTCCCTGCAAAATGTAATCATTCTCCCCCTGTCTCACGCTGTCACTTGTCTCTCAGAACAACCTGGGAACAATAAAAGAATGGAATAGAGGGCACCAAGAAGGGCACTGTCAAAACAAAATCTCTGTACAAGCAGAGTCTGTAAAAGCAAACCCAAGAAATGTCTGTAGACCTTGTTTAATATTCATCAGCCAGCATCCTGTGTAACTGGAACCCAAATGTAACTGTTAGGAAATTTCAGGCTAGATGGAAATCGAATGGAGACAGCATTCTAAGGACCCTGGCATTTCAGTTTCTCATTTCTGGATTTCTAGCATAGATGTACCACAGAGGGAAATGTTATCGAATATATTGGCTGCTTACAAATGGCTACATTTGTATATAAATTCACCTCTTGAAAAAAAAAGGCAAAAAACGTTGGCAGTAAGAGACTCCAAGGAACTGGCCCAGTATAAATCTTACTGCTAACACATGATTTTATGGACAGGCAAAATAAAATTGGAATTGAGACCAGCAAATCTAAAACCCCTGTTGTGCAATATTAAGCTGCTGTTGTTTTTCTTCGGCTCCCTGCGCAACAAAGCGCTCGGTGCATGATTAACTTCATGAATGTTAAGGGTGCCTTTTGACTGGAAAAAGTTAGCACCTTTAAATTTACCTGCTGTCGTGGTTTGACCCCAGCCAGTGGCTGAGCACCACGCAGACACTCGCTCAGTCCCCCTCATTGGAAAAGGGGGACAGAATCGGAAGAGCGAAAGTGAGAAAACTCGTGGGTTCAGGTACAAGGGTTTAATCAGTGAAGCAAAAGCCACGTGCACAAGCAAAGCAAAACAAGGGATTCATTCCCCACTGCCCATGGCAGGCAGGGGTTCAGCCATCCCCAGGACAGCAGGGCTCCGTCACGCGTAATGGGTACTTGGGAAGACAAACGCCATCACTCTGAACATCGCTGCCCCCCCTTCTTCTTCTTCCTCCCAAGGCCCTTATAAACAGAGCGTGACACCACATAGTATGGAATGTCCCTTTGGTCAGTTGGGGTCAGCTGCCCTGTCTGTCCCCTCCCAACTCCCCGCACACCCCCAGCCATCCCACCGGCAGGGCGGTGCGAGAAGCAGCAAAGGCCTTGGCTCTGTGTGAGCATCACCCAACAACAGCAAAAACATCTCCACTATCACTGCTGCTTCCAGCACAAACCCAACACATGGCCCCGTACTGGCTGCTGTGAAGAAAATCAACTCTCTCTCAGCTGAAACCAGGACCCTGCATTCTGAATGCTGAGTATTCAAGCAGATGCTGACTTCTATGCTGGTGTTTAAGTCCTGCGTGTTTGCTGTAAGAACCAGCTCGCCTAAGGCCACCATCGAACAACTCTTCGACGCTGCCTACTGAATCTGGCTGGCAAGGAACAGGCAGTCTCCAGAGGGGCCAGAACCACATTTCTTACAATCCCACGACACAGCAAAGAAGATAAGGGCTTGTTAGGAGAGAACAGGGAGAGCAGGTTGGGCGTGGAGGGGTACCACTTGGCCCACACCCGTGCTGACAAAACTCTGTGAGGTTAAGACCGCTCCCTGGGTGTTTTTAATCAGGAGAGAGCTGCACAAAGCCAGTTCCAGAACCTGCATTTGGGTCTCTCTTGACCTCTGCCAAGTCTCTGCTCTTCCCTTGTAGCATGGGCATAACAGGCTAGAGAACTGATTTTGTTTTCTTCCCTGTCTTATGAATAAAACTGTCCAGGACTAGGGATGAATGTTGGTTCTTAGGCTTTACTGCCCAGACTTGAGCCTGGTTTAATCAGGTTTTGCCAGCCCCTTTCCTTTAGATGTCAAATGACAGTTCAGGAGGGAAATGAAATGCTTTGGAAAGTGGAATACACAATTACAGTTCATAGTGGTGTTTTGGTTTTTTTTCTAATTTTCTTCAGAAATTTTCAAGCTCTTCCTATTTCCCCTAGGAAAATAAATTCTTGTTAGAAGCCGTTTAAAGAAAGAAAAGAAAACAACTATTATCGACTTAAAGGGAAAAAGTAGCTGAGCAAATTTAGGTAAACTGCATCCCGCTGCTGCTGCCAGGCAGAGAAGTTGATGCTCAGAAGACAGCTTCTTTTGTATGTCAACACTTAGCTATGCATCCTGGCATTCATTATTTAACGGCCTCCACGTGACATAGCTTTCCGAAACAAGATATTCTATAGCAACCCAGATAAGAACTCGGCTTCGAAATGTTCCCATTGCTAATGGAGCAACGGCTTCGATTCTCACTGATCTGAAACACAACTGCGTGGACGTCCCCGTGCACTGTCAGAGCAATGCCAGCGGGCTCTGCTGGAAAGGAAGCTGGTTTCAGAGGCAGAAACATCATCACAGAACTGAGCCGCTCTCTGGCACGTTGTCTGAATTTGAGTCAAATTCCTGTTCCCCGTTTGTCTGGCACCCTTGGGAATCAGCCAAAAATAAAAGAAAACAAACCCCAAATACCAGAGGAAGGGAATGGCCAAAACCCACACGCAAAGTTTATCGTTAAACCTTTAAATCTGAACTTCCACATCCAAGTGCCTGAAGTTATGCTCTGAGCCCCCTGTGAGGAGCATTACAAATGCCCCGGCTCAGGGTGACTCTGAGCAGCTGGAGTCCTGTCAGTAGGCCTTGGGCACTCACTGCGCTGCCCAAAGCATCTCCCCTCCATTTGGGGGTCCACCCCAAAAGTGGACATTTGCACCATGGCAAGAACAAAGCAGAAGGGCCTAAGTAAACCCCAGCCCTTTAGGATTTAAAATACATCTATTTTCAGTTTCCCAGCATTACCATGAGCACTTTCTTCTACACCTTCGGGCATCTGCGTGCCAAGAGATGAGGGCAAGACACACAGATGCTGCAAGCCAAAGGAGAAGACAAGCTGGGAAGAATCCAAGCTTCACCCAGGAGCAGAATGACATTTCAGTACATTATGCTTGGGAGGGTGCCAGTCCAAACGATCTCCTACGCACTGCCTAGGCTGGAGAAATGAGCCTCCATATTTCTGTACGGCGCAATTACAATTTCTTATCAGTGATGCAACCGTTAGAGGAGGCAAGGATCCTGAGTCAGGGAAACTGCAGAGCTGAGGGTATGGGTAAACGCACAGCCTCTGAAAACTGGGTCCTGTATTTTCTCAGAAAAGTAGGACTGTATGAGGAGGCAGGGAAAAGGCTTAGAAACTGCCCCGAAGAATAACATTTACATCCTGTCATCTACAAAAACCTGGTCCTGCCAACCAGGTACTCCCTCTCTGAGCCCAGAAATCGGCCTTACGTGCTGTCTCACTTACTGAAGGGCCGAGAAGGCAGCCCTGTGCAGTTGCTCACAGACAGCATGCTTGACAGCTCTTCTGGCTCTTGTGGGCTTTTACATTCCAGAAAGAAACCAGACCTATTGCTTGCTCCCTTCTGCATAATGTAAGTGAGGTTTGGGACCAGTTGCAGGTGGGTGAGTAGTAGCTGCTGTCTCTTGAATCATTCTCTGCAGGGTTCAAATCGCATCAGTGAGCTTAGCAGCAGATTTCAGTATCTCTGTTTCTTCCATTAAAAGCCCCCTCCGCTATGTACAATACCTCTCCTTCTCTTGCACCCCTCTAACTCTACCATAGAGTTGACTTTTGACTTCTATTTTAACAAATGCACACTTTCCCATATTTGTATCCTCTGAGCTTTTCATTTTTTGGGGGGGAGGAGGAAGGTATTAAGCTTGTGCTGCACACGGGGCAACCCAGACTTGTAAGGAAGCCAGACTTCTCTGTCACACTCAGTCTCTGATTTGCTCTGTGCCCTCAGACTGCTTCTTCTCCACTTCCTTCCCCATCCCTGGTGCCCTCACTACCAGCTGGCACACTGTTAAGGAGAGACAAATGGTGCTCAATACAAAATTGCAGAGTAATTTCCATAGAGCTATTTCTAGCAGAAATCGGTGTCTAGACTCTTCCAGTTTGGACCAACTGGCAAATTATGTGCTTCATTCTGGGTTGTCCTTGAGCAATCAAGCACAAGAGCAAAATGACTTTAAACCACCAGCCCTCTGTTTTATGCCCTTAGCTAGTGAGGGGTGACGGTAAAAGTACCCACACCTTCACCTGCACCAGCATTAGGTCCTTAGGACACCGTGCTTTTGCAGGCTGGCAGACCCGGGTGCTTCCCCAGCAGACGGAGGGCTGTGGCTGGTCATCACCTAAAAGCACAACCTGCCTTTCCCGTGGCTGCTGCTCTAGAAAGATGGAGCCGCCTGGGGTTATTCAGGTGCTGGCCTCACCTAGGTTTTGTCTAGGATGAATGAACACACTTACTTCTGAAGCCTGTAAGCTGACGGCACCAAGGAGCCGAGAAGAGATGCTTTATGCTAAGTCAGAGAAAGAGCAGCACCCTCCTGTGCTCATGTATATTGCACTGCAGACTCAGAGCTCTTTTGCCGCTAATCAGGACAAAGTATTTTTTGCCTGTTTGCTTCTCTGGTCTCTCGCATCACACCCCCCCTCCAGACTCTGTTCTCAGGGATGTAACTTCCCTGCTATCCCTCTGGCTTGTCCGGTTTCTCTGTGGCATTTCCATGCTTGTTGGCATCTCACCTGCTTCCCACCCATCAGATCCTGCGGCGCAGGTGAGAGCACATCTGCATGGCATTACCCGAACGCTTAAACCTTGTGCAGAGCGTGTCGGCCGGGACTGCAGCGCAGAGACTACTTTTGCTTGCAGAGGGAAGGTGGCACACGTCCAGGATAATCCTCTTTTCCTGTAGGTATAAACAGGGCCCATTTTTCTACTGCACAGGCTGCCATCTCGTGGGCATCATCAGGGACATGCATTTTCCTGGAAATAGCAGCTCCCAAGCACAAGTAACACAGTACTGTCAGTACCCTGCTCTGCTGATCTAAGCAAAACCCAAACCTTCAGTTCCCTGGCTTTGGAAGGCCATAGAGGAGCAGAGATGATGGAGTTCATCAACCATGTTAGTTGTAACATGGTTGGTGGGATAGATTTTCCATAAAAATAACAGCTTTAACAGGCAAATCCATAGGTGCCAGCGTGGGATACGAAGGTCAGAAACAGCAAGCTCAGCACACTTCTTACAGAAAAGCTAAAACCCCGCTGCCTGTGTCACCGTATGAGCTCCAGGCTACTGCTGTTCTGTCATTGCACCGACACAGTGCGGTCAGGCATCCAAAAGTAATGGAAATCTTTGTATTGACTTCAGAAAGCTCTGGCTCCAGTTCAGATGTGAGAGCTAGCTAATCAGAGCTAATGGCCCCTGGTGCTTTCATGAGCGCCCTGTCCTTACGGGGCGAAGCGACACCCTCGGGAAGGAGGGAAGGTCCTGGCATATCTCGTGGATCTTGTTTTAGGGTACTGCAAATGGAGTCAGATTTCACGTTTCTACCTCTGGCACTGTGAAAATCTCCAGAGTCAAATCAATGTAAATGTGTCCTCTGCTTTTTCAGGTGCTTACTGTGCAATGCTAACCAAGATTACTGAAAGCTAATTCCGGGCAGATTTGGTGTGGGATATTTGGGGCTTGAGTAAAACTCTTAAAATTTGCTAATGCTTGTGCTGGATCAGTTTATCACCAATGAACTGATTTTGTGTCTGTGCTGACACCACTGGAATTGCCCAACAGTCCGACAGTGTAAGAGCTTTTCATCATATGGAGACGTTCTGGAAGAGCTACTGTGTTCAAACATACGCTCTTTCTCAAACTGAATTAGCTTTTAACCAGAGATAAATCCTGATCTCATAATGTTGTGCCTCTTTCTGCCTTGTTCAAAGCAGTTTACTTGATGGATCTAACTATGCCTACGCTGCATGGTTAAGGTGAAAAGAGAACCAGTTTGATTTCAGCACTTTCTAGCTCTAGCCACCAGGAAGAGAAGGGAACTTGATGTCCCCTCATCCTTATCCTTCACCTCCACGTGAAGCTCTCAATTTGCTACACTGCAGTAACCCTTCCGTGATAGACATGGGTATTAGCCTGTGTGGAGAAGCAGTCTAAGCATTTTTACTCCCTTTCGGTCATGTTGCAGTAGAATTTTCAAGTCAGGATCATCCAACATTTGTCTTGCAAGTTAGAAATGAGACAAAACTGATTTTTTGTTTGTTCCTGGAATATAATAATTGGAAGGTATAAGGTGTCTGTTCACTTTCCACACTGCCCATGCCCAAAACGATACACCAGCTGAAGCCCTGAGACAGGGGTGTTCCAGTTTAAAGAGGATCAGTCACTTCAGGTTAGAGAGAAAGCAGATTTTCCTGCTTCTAAGAGAATTTCCCTCCTATCTCCCTTTCTCTGTTTGCTACTACTCCACTACTGCCAGAAAGGACTTAATCCTAGGGACTTAATAAAATAACTTCTGACAAATGGAAGACTTCATCTCAGGAATAGACCGGACATTGTACACACTGACAGATATTTGAAAATATTTCACGGTAGAGATATTCCTGCCTTGCCCTTTAAAAGGAAGCCACCTCCCTTTTATGACACACCGAGCAATACACGTGGCATCCTAAATCTGTTTTGTCAGCTGAGTCCAGGGTTTTTAAAAACGTGCAGTAAGACTTTAATACAGCTCATCACATTATACAGAACCAGACATCCTGCTTAGTCTTCAAAGACTTGATATTCCCCATGCACAGCCCACATGCAACCGCTCCTACCCAATTACAGGCAATGACAGCCTTCAGTTGGCTCCCTTCCTTTGACACCACAGCAGAGCCTCCACTGGCTGAGTCCCGAACTAGGACACACAGCTTGCCAGCTCTAAAAACTGCAAGTGTTTCTGTTCAGAATGTCTTTGGCTGTCTAACTGCACCAAAAATACACTATTTTAATTTTCTTCCTGGAAAGCTGGTTTTCCCAGCCCCGCAACGCTTGCCTGCAGAAGCAGATGCAATTTCAGCTATTTGGATAGTTGCAGTAAGCAGTGTCAGTCGCATGTTAGCATTAGAAAGCACCAGTGTATTTTGCTAAACTTCTATCCAGATGGGCTGGTCAAGATGAGTCTCATGTTCCTTCTGTTAGATAAGCATCATTTTCACTGTACCAGTATATATAAAAAAAATCCCAGCTACAGTGAGCAGCATGCTGTGGTATTCGCTGTACAATAGGAAGAGGCCAACTGAATGGTCTGGGGCCCGAGCTGGAAAGGCACAACGGGTGGCAAAGAGAAGAGTCGCATCCACAGTGAATTGCGTGTAACGCAGCCCGCTCCTGCGGGTCAGAAATCCTCATCCTGCACCCTGGGAATCATGGAACTGGCTTCGAAAACATAAAGAGTGTTAAACAAAAGAGGGGTCTGTGTTTATTGTTTCCTAGGTTTGCTTGGTTATTTGGGGCTTTTAGGAGGCACTCTGTCACAGTCTCAGCGTTCTTCTGAAGCTTTGACAAAGAGACAGTTTGCACCAAAAGCAACTCCTGTGAAACCAAGGATGGCTCTGCAGTTACCTGAAAAGGCATCAGAGTTTCATCTTTACTTCATAAAATACAAATAATAATGACATCCACGTGACGCCGGGGAGTTGAGGCTGTAAGAAAGACATCAAATATCATTACTCCTCCTACCCACTGCTGAGAGTGGGCACCCCTGAGCGTGACAGATGGCAAATTTCAAGACAGCTCCAATTTGTGGTAAGACTGCCAGGAGGGGTAGAGGGATGGGGGGCTGAGAAACAGAAACAAATAATGGGTAAAATAAACAGAGGTGAGTAGATATGAGAAGAGGCAAAAAGATAAAGAGATTAAGGGCAGAGAAAAGCAACACTGCCTCCTCCCCTCCTTTGTATCTTGATTTCTACCAGAGCTATGCTGGACAAAGATCTAAGCGTATGATTTAAATGTCCCGTAGCAAGCTCTGCTCCTCACAGCCACCCACCCTCCGCTCAGGAACTACGTAAAAAGCTGGTCTTTCTTCCCTGAAGTCAGGCTGGAAGGCCTGCAGGGCACTGGAGGGGCACAGGCCATCCCAGCTCTCCTTTACTGTGCTCCTTTCCAGCCCACAGGACCTGGAAAGGCAGAGTTTGTCTGAGGACAAACTGACAGTCCTTTAGAAATGCACTCTGCTTTGAGGGTAGGGACAACATGGCAACACTTCCCTGCTCAATAAAAAGGTTATAGCATCATTTTTTCCAACTAATTTGCTCTGGAGCAAAATCTAATAGAGCTAGTAAGATCTGAGCAGTACTTCTTTTTCCAAGAGGAGCCTAATTTTAAATACCTTAAATCCGTAGTTTGGCACGTCTACAAATGGCCTGATTTTCCAAAGTGTGGAAGAACTACAGCCACTGTGTCTGTAGGAATGCAGCACCTCTGAATATCTGCGTATCTAGTGACCTAAGAAGAGATTGCGGTGCCTCTGGAAAGGTTGTTCTTCAGTTTTTACCTGCAGCAAAAGCTTTCAGGAATAGCGGAAGATCCCTGGGGATGTTCTGGGCGCAGACTTGATCAGACCCTCATCAGTACCAGCCTCCTCACCTCCTCCTCAAAATCCAGACTTTTGCTTAAACTTGCTACAGGAAAACCACAACTGACTTGAGTTACGTAGGAGGTAGAACAGATTAAGACAGAGGTAAAAACTTTAAAGATTTTTTTATTTAAAATGAGTTCTGAAGATGAAAAAGGGATTTCAGAAACTAGACAAAACAGTCATACATTCAATTTGAATATTAAGCTGTATGCATGTGTATGTACACATATATGCATGTACTTGAGTTAGGAACAGAATAATGCAAAGCCTGAGGAAAATCATTGCAACAAACAGAGAAATTTTACTGCAGACAGTCTGCACTGCAGGCCTAGGCGGCCTCATTTGCTGGACCAGGTAATCATGAAGTTGTTTCTAACTGTGAGGGATACAGTTCTAATCCATAACTTTCAGGCTAAATTATTCTGTTGCTCTGACAACATACTGATCCTGTTCTCAGATGGGTGCGTGCCACATTTGTGTGCCGTATTTTTAATGCCTTTTGGAGTTTATTTGGAATAGAGACAGCATAAGCTTCAGAGGTTAGTTGGGTCACCTTTTGCTCTTTGGGAGAATGGTTTTGTCACCGCCTGTGATCTTCGTGTTATTAGCGGGACACAAAAGCTGAGAGAGTAGAGACTGGCAGACGTGGAGGAGCGGTGGGTAGGAGGCACGGAGGAGGTGAATCTGGAATCCCTCCCCATCTTTTTATGCCGGAGGGAACCAGACACGGAAGCTGGCTGGAGGACAGGCTGTTATCAGTTCTCATGATTTTGAGGGTTGCATAATAATTTTTTAAATGTAAAGACAAAGCTTTGTGACTCATGTAGTTGCAGAAGGCTGAGTGATCTTTTGAAGGCTAAAAAAGGGCAGCCTCTCCCAGTGTGACGGAGCATGATCAAATATATCCTACTGAGGATGGGTATCTAGATATCTTCTTTTGGGCTGAACCATCCCACTTCCTACTTTGTCTCCCAGCGGCAAAGCATAACTCCTTTTCCAAGGCACTCGAGGCTTCAGGCCCTATTACACAATGCCTACAAGAGACCTGAACGCTGCAGAAGGTAGAGCGCTGAAAAAAATTAAAGCTGAAGTAAATATAGACAGATGGGCAACCGACAAAAGTAAAGACACATGAATGCCTCAGCCCATGGGAAAGAGATCTGAACAGTAATTGTTCCCTTTCTCCTTAGAATGTCATTCAAAACACTCTGTGTCACAGTCCAAAGGAAACCCCACGCAAACGGAGCTGACTGCAGGGACCTGTGCCATTTGAGAAGACTCACAGACAGCCGGGCACCACCAGTTCCGAAGCCCCTCTGCCACAACCCTGTATCTGGGGGTATTTCAGACAAACAAGGCTGACTGTGGAGCTACACTGATGCAGGTCAGGCAAATATGTAGGACCATCCCTGTGCCTGTAAGTCCTGCCGCTTCCCTGGCTGCTGTGTATGTCAATGAAAGACTCAGTCGTGTGTCGTCTCCCCCCTTTTTTTTCCACAAGGCAGCTTTAAATTGCAATTACTAAAGGCACCTGGTTCTTCCAACCGTTTCGTTTCTCTCACAGAGGCAGATGTGAGATACGTTCCCGTGCACTAGCTGCTTGGAGAGCTGCTTAGATACAAGGGACAACACTGCCTAATCAAATTTCTCCTCTAACCTTAGCACCCAGGGATCTTTTTTCAGCAATGAGTAACTGTTGTTTCAGCCTAGAAGAAACAGACATTGGTGTCCCCCGCGGAGTGTCTACACGCACCCTTGATATAACGTAGCAAGCCCAGACCTGGGCCATAAACCCCCACATCGATGTAATGCTGTGATATGACATACAACAACTGTAACGCGACGATGCAGCGGCATTAGAAGTGCCCGTCTCAGGGACCCCCACACACCGATGGCGCCTTCATTTCGTGCCGCCGGGGCCGCGGGACCCCGGAGCGGCCGAGCTGCCTCCAGCAGCGGGCTGCGGCACAGCCCCGCTCCCCGCCGCCGCACGGGCC
>VWZZ01000616.1:2148220-2169644 GCA_013399095.1 Psophia crepitans
CGTTCCCGGTGGCGTTGGTGCTAGCCAGGCGGTAGGCAGGCTGGGGCCGGCACTGGGAGGCGGGTGCTCCTTGCGGTGTGCCACGGGTGAGTGTCACCTTGCTACCTGGAAATCTCTGAGCGCAGGGGTCCCTGGGGTCCCTCCGCAGGTGTCCCACGGGGGGAGACCCCAGGGACAGCAGGGAAGAACAAGTGTGCACGCACTGGAGGCGGTGGGAAGGTGATGTACTTCTGGGCATGATTCATTAAAGGGCGAAAGAGGGCAGCTGCCATCTCATACCGAACCAGCTGCTTCTCGGTGCAGCATGTCAAGCTCGTACCTGGAAGGGTTACTTAAAAAGAAACCTGTCAACTCTACACCCTCCAGGGAGCGTACACCCAGGGAATGGATAGATTTTGGCTACCAGAACAATTGCAGACAACCTAACTCCTGGGTAATCCCCTCAGAACACACGGTGGCGCAGGTATCGGGGCCGCAGGTACCTCCTTGCCCCGCTGGGCTGCAGGGCGAGAGTCGCCCAGCGCAGCACGGGGGGTACGCGTGGTGCCGGGCAGGCTTGCTCCGGCTCAGAAGGTTCCCTCAGAACGACAGACAAACGCTTCCCGCTCACACACAGGTATAAGCAGAGAATAAAGCACGCAGAACGATAATGAAATGCAAGGCCTCTGCCCGCCTGCTTCGTTAGCACGCTGGGAAGGGGATAAAACAAGAAGTGAAGTAAGGAAAAGGCCTAGATGCTGCTCATTAAGTACATGTATTTATGGTTGATCTTGACCTTATCTGATTAAGAGGCAGAGCCTTCCCCTCTCAGGCTCTTTCCCGAGCAGCAGAGACAACGCAGATGACTCACAAAAGCCCTTCCAGGCTCGATGGGGACCGGGTCACCTGAAACTCTGGGTTACGAGTCATTTATCCTGTAATTCTGGCAGCTTATGCAGTGCAACTCTGGAGTCCACAGCTCAGCACTAACTTGCTGGTCTTCCTTGCTGCTCACAGGCGTGTGGACGTGCCTTCAGATCAAAGCAAATCATGCTAGAGATACCAAGGCTTTGCTGGAGCAGCCAGGAAAGACCCTTGAGCACGGCCGGTGTTGAACACCACACTGTGCGTGTGCACGGTGGCTTTCCGGGATTGCCAGTCAGGCCCTTACACCCGTAACACGGGGCTGGGTGTGCACTGGCGGGGCACACGTTCTATGGAACCTTCCTCCACTGTCGGTCAGCTCTTCCGCTGCAGCGTTTTGAGGGTGCGCTGCGAAGGCAGAAAAGCAAATGTAGTTAAAAGATCCGGCTAGCACATACGCCATTTGGGAAAACTCCCAGTTATCTATCGAGTGATCTCCCTCCTAAGCTTATTAAATAAAAAGGAGCAAAGGAGTTATTTTAATAGCTGATATTAATGGAGCGAATGCCACAAGTCGTCTTCATAATTCATTAAATATAGGGGCATAAATATTTTTATCTCAAACTTAATGAAACTGTGACGATACTCGTGGAATCTTTAAGCAAAAGACTTCAATAGGAGTCTTCCTCCTCGGCACCTCTGAAAATAGATAATTTTTTTTGTATTTTAATTTGCTAAAAACAATTTCAGCTTCACAATTCAATGGAAGGGTTAGCTCTCATATTAACCAGTTTATTTGGTAAAGATAGGAATTGCCATGTTTTTACATTTGGGTCAAAGAATTTTTTAAAATTAAATTCTTTTTCATTAGGAAAGAGACTTCTGATCCATCTGTAGTTGCATTTATGTTCTGAAAGAACATAAAAGATGAGAAGAATATGTGACTGCACCAAGCATCTTATCTGCTACTCAAAGGTTCCCAGAGAGCAGTAGCAGAGCAGGTGCCTTGACGTCCCACCGGTGAAGGAACTCTCTGTAGCGAAACCTTAGGACATTTTCCCTGGTGGATCCCAAACAGCAGCATCCAGGGCCTACAGCAGGGGACTCACCAAGCTGAAAATCAAGCACGTGTCGGACAGTTGTAGTAAAGACAGCAAAGAGCAGGTGGTGAGTTCAGTAGACTGCTTTAAATAACTGTTGGACAGATAAAAAACCACCTGCTTTTGATTGTTCCACACACAATTCAAACTGCTGTAGGAATCCGGTGGGTTGTGCTGAAGGTTATGGTAGATCATAGATTGTCTTATTTAAAAGCTGTGAACACATTCACCTTTAAAATAGGTACTGGCAGTGTTCTGGATGTCCTTTTTAGCTTGTAAATACTGTTGGATAGTTCTGTCTGTCTGTCCTCAGAACAGGGTAATTCTATGCAGCAACTTTCTGTAGAAGCTAAGAAGAGGCGTCTATCTCTGCGAATCACCAGGCATTTGCTTGGCGATTGCTCCCTCTCTTCTACCATTTTTACTACAATCCAAAGGTACCAAAGATTTTAAGTATGTCACACCAGTGTGATTCGGATCACTGAACCACTCCTGTATCGTTCCAAAAATGGTCAAAACAAGACGGACCACTTCAGCCGTCTCCAGGTTTAATGGTAAGTATGCAAAGGCTGTGCGTTCCAAACTACAGCCTCAGAACATGTACCGAAACAATGAGAAAGCAGTTTAACAGCGATCCCTTTTTGCACACTGTATTTAAATAGCTCAGAGTAAATCCTGGTAAAAATTAAATATTTATTCTTTATGATTACAGTATCATCCTTCCCGTGGACTCTGCACCTCAGACAAGTAGGACTTTTTTTTGAATGTCAGACATTGGCAGATATGTTGTCTTCCAAGCCACCTTAATCTGACTGATAAGCCAAAATTTTGTCCTTTATCTTAAATCTTTTCTTGTAGTTGATTAAAATACACATTTTCTTGCACTTATGTCTCTATACGCTATTTCCCTCCTTTCAAACTTGCAGAATGCTCTTGTTTCTGCTTGTACTTCCATAGAGCCTATTGAGCCCCATCAGCATCACATGCTCTTGTGTTCTAGACCCACTATCCGGCCAAAGAACGAGAGTCTCTGTCCTGAAATTGTACAGTCTACAATGGAGGGCTCTCCACACAAGAAGCTGCCAACGAACAGAGGCTTAGAGAGCTCAGATCCCTTCTGAATCTTGTTCTTTGGCAGACCTTAGTTGCTTGAAACCTAGACCCAAGTTGAACAGGCTTCAGGTCTACACTGTAAAGCCTGTATTTTTTGCCTAGAGTCCCAGTGAAGAACCTGACCAACCTAACTGTGGACTCCACTGGACGCAAGAGTCACACTCTCCCACTGACTCAGTTCACTTCATGGAAAGGCATGAGGAATTCCTGGGTCTGGGGAGAATGAATCCAAGAAGCCTTGCTCAGCAGTTGCTGGTGGCAAGGGAAGTCATCCAGGATGGAAGAATAGCATGCCCTTGTATTTTCCTGGGCCCAGGATAATTTCTGAAGTAGAATATTCAGTATAAAATGTAGTGCTTTATTCCTGAGAGTTAGCTGTACACCTTCTAGTTATGCTGTAAACATGAGATAACTCCACCTTCTCTCTTTGTTAAGCAAGAGTAGAAATCCAAACTACTGGTAGCACAGCTAGCTGGACATTCAGCCACTTCATAGTTTGTCTCCTTGTAAATATTTGACCTATTCTAGACTGTGAAATTATGTCAGTCTGAAAAGGATGGCAGATCAATTTCCACAGTGCATAGCTTGTTCTCTACAGCTAACTAACTGTCCCTCCACAAAAATCTGCTGGTTCTAATACCTTTTTTATTTACTTGATTTATGATGACTTTCTAAAATATTTAGAGATCTTTCTTGCTTAAAAAGAAGAAACTTCTTCTACTTGCACATTAAAACCAACATGAAGTAGACCGGGACTTTGGAGCATGCTGATTTGCAACTCTCTTAAGCTCTACAGTAAACCTTTTTTATTTTTTTCTCCTCTGATTTGCTGCTTCTGTTTAAAACAGGAATTTCTCTTCCTTTCCTTGACTGTTGCGAGTGGGTGACGTGTGGCTAACTGGAAGGGAGGGATATTAGTTTTAGTCCTACCTCCTACTCCAAGGTTATTAAATACTCTCCTCCACTTCGTTAAGATTTCCGATTCACAGAACCCACCCAGTAGGCCCACGGTACCATATTTTAGCCCAGACTTCCTGTACAAATAGACTTCTCCTTGTAATGAAGACAACTGCAGCGTAATATTCCAAGCAAAGGATGGTGACTCATGAATGTACATGTCTAAAACACAGGAGTCTCAGCTGGCCTGTCATCTGCGTTGCCGCAGAGAGGTTGGTTCGTTCCCTCTCTTCGTCTCTCAGTAGGAATATGGCAAATCACAGTCTCCTGCCTTTGGCTTGTTTCCTTTAGTAGTGGATTGAAATCTTTCAGGAAAGAACCTGTCACTTTTGCATGGGCTCAGGTTTAGATAAGAAACTCCAAAGATGGAAGAAATCATGAGTCTGTGTTTGAGTTTAGAAAACGTGGCCAAATTCATATATTATCTGTCTGTAGGCACCTAAATAGAAACAGCCTGAATTTCAAAAGGTGTGAAAAAACACAGCTTGGTTGACTTGAATAGGAAGACAACTTTTAAGAGTTTCTGGAAAAACATCAGGCATCTTTTGGACCGAAATAAGGACTTTGGATATGTGCCTTTTGGTCAGCATGTCTTCACATAGCAATTATCAGCGAGGTTATGTGAGAGCTAGTGTTCTCCTGAAAGCCTCATAATCTTTAAGTTAGGTTTCCTAAAGTGATTCTTTAGATCCCCTGCTGTATCTCTAACCTTTGTCCTCAGGATCCATTTCCCCAACAGAGGGATCAGTGAAAATCACTTTGACATCCAGTTCTGCTTTCCAGTTTGTTTATTCTCTGCCTGCTGTGGCACAGTCTAACACCCCTCCTCCTAAACTGTGCTTGGACTGACTTCTCTTTTGACAGTCTGAGCAATTTTTCCCTTCCAGATCAAACATCAGCTGCTTTTCCCTAACGTATCTGTGCGCGGACACTGAGGAAATGCATTGTCTTTTTCCTTCTTACTTGTGCCTTGTCCTTCTAGACTTCCATCTAAGGACTGTATTTCTCAGGTTACCTGAGCGGCATTTGTCTAAGCCAGTGTACAATATATTTCACACGCACGTTTATAGAATTATTTTTTACCGCAAACATTTCAGGAAAGGAAGACCAAAGCAGCGTCAAGTACCCGGCGTAGATAGCTGGGCAGGTTGTTTCTCAGGAGGTAGGAAATTTTCTGAAAAAGTGATGTAAGGGAATAATGAACTGTTCGTTATTTGGGTAGAATTTTGCGAATTGATTCAACGGAACAAAGTGGCAGGAAAATTTGTGGAAAATATCAGAACATTTCCCATTTGGGAAGACGTTCTCAGAAACAGTATGTTTTGCTTGAGGGCAAACAAAATGTTTTGAGCTGACCCCCAGCAAAATCTCTTTTTATGTTTTACCTAATCTTCTCTTCAGAAAATCTGTTTCAGTTTAACTCAAGCCAGTTTTTCTCCTCTTGACTTTTGATCTGGCCACTGCAGAGAAAGGAGGCGCCATTATTCTGTGAACCCTGCCTGCTTACGTCCACAGGCTGGCCTCGCCACTAGCCACTCAGCATCTTTGAAGTGCAGGAGACAAAGGACTGGAGAGAAAACTTAAGCCTTGCAAGCTCAATTCTGTGTTTCACAGTTAGGAGGAAGAAAATCAATTGTCTAAAGTTTGATGGCTGTATTTCTGAAGCCCTAATGAATTCAGGGATATGTGGAACGAGTGTTCTCGCTATGCTGTGCAGGATGCAGTGGTAGAAGCAAAATTACTATTTTTTTGTTTTAAAATTAGGAAAGGTAAGGCTGAGAAGATCATGGAACAGCTTTTGCAGTGATGCCAAGCTTTAGTTTGTGTTGTGTTAGAGTTAGGTTATGCAAAAATAAACCTGAGCACAGAGACCTCCAGCCTTAAGTAGAAACAGATGGGGCATGCAGCCACTCAGTCCATCTGTAGATCAGATCATGTGCAAGTACAAAAATATTGATAATTAGCTTTTACGGAGGACTCTAATCCACTGATCTTGAAGCATTTTACACGGAGGTCAGTCCCATGGGGCTAGTTCTATTTTAAGAAGGAGAACTAAAGCTACAGAATGATGGAAGGGCCTGGAATAACAGGGTAATGACAGGAGGAGGGAGGAACTCTAGGATGCATAATTCCAGTGGCGAATTTTTTTTTCCATTTCCTCTCCTTGTCTGCCAACATTTGGGGCAGTGAAAAAGAGGTAAGTACACAGGAACCTGCTGCACTCCGAGGACAAAGGCAGTCTGGATCTAAAGTTATAAGAGAGGTCTAGTGTCAAGGACTGCTGTGGGACAGCCTGCTGAAAGATGATTTATTCTCTTTGGAGGGCAGAGTTATCCAGGTTCCATGTGGTAAATTCCTGATTTTGAGTGTTTTGCTCTGCAGATGAGACATTCACTGAAAGAACTTAGTTTCTCTGTTTAAACACCAGTGTCATTATGTAGTACCAGTATTGTATATACATTAGGAAAGCTTACAGAAGTCTGCTTTGCAAACTAATTAAAAAAATTGTCTGTTTCAGCTTTAACTATTGTTGTGAATGAAATCCTGTATTAGCAATTCTTGGCAGGGCTCTGGAAGGACCGAGATACCATGAAATCATTGCAGTAGCTTTGTTAGAGATCAGAAAGAAAACAGTTCAGCCCAAGGGTTTCTGCAGCACCTTCACCAGGGTGACCAAAGGTCCCCTGAGAGCATCTCTGCCACCGCGAGTACCGGAGGCTACAGCTAAGTCGGCATCACACCCGTGCCCCAGAACCTGTGTCTGGAGGAAGGAAGAGAGGCGCTGTTACCCACGCTGCCTCACCAGAAACCTAGGCTTGGAGATCCTGTAGAAGGCATGACAAAACAGTAATTTGCCTCAAACACTTACAAGAAGGCTTAAAAAAAAAAAGCTAAGCAAAATTGTCAAGAGTGGGAGAGACAGGCTGCGAACTTGGCTATTTCAGTGCGAGTCAGGCTGCCCCATGTACTTCTTCGTTACACCGCTGGTCACCCTAGAAATGCTCTCAGTCGGGATTTGAGGACAGAAACAGGGATGTTTTCGAAAGCACCACGTCACTCACTGCTTTCCTGTACATCTGCAGAGACGTGCTCTGAAGGCAGAACAGGTCAGCGTGGCTTAACCGGCGTTTAGTCAGCACGTCAGCTCCAAACTGCGAGCGCTCCACACTTGAAGGAAGAAGCATTTCCAACAG
The DNA here is from genome assembly GCA_013399095.1 of Psophia crepitans. Classification (NCBI taxonomy): domain Eukaryota; kingdom Metazoa; phylum Chordata; class Aves; order Gruiformes; family Psophiidae; genus Psophia; species Psophia crepitans. The sequence continues at coordinate 2,155,428 of VWZZ01000616.1, forward strand.
CCGCGGTTATTAGCGCTGCGCAGCGCTCACACAAAGCGTGCTGTGGCTCTGGGCTAAAGGGCTCGCACTCGCTGGCAGAGAGCTGTGTCAGAACAAGCTTCGCTGCCAATAAATTTCTGCTTGTAAACACTGGAATCTTACTGCATTTCAGGGGACCGGGCTCCTTAGCACCAGACCGTGTTGTTGCGTGGGGAATGGAGTTGGCCAAGAGTACAAAAATCAGAAAACCCCACACCATAGCACTGACCTTGGTTACTTCACCCAGTGCTGCACCCATGTACCTGATTCTGGCTGATTTCAGAAGGAATTGAAGCTCAAATCCTGGAAAAAGAGCCAAGACAGGCTCCTAAATTAGTCAGGCACTTTGAATATATTACCCCTTAGCCTTTAGACTGCTTAATACAATTTTCACAAAGCTGCTCATAGCACACAGTGGGATTAAAGTAATTAAAATATCATGGTACACCGCACTGGCAGTAAGATGTAGTCTCCCAGATAATTTTATTCATAAATAACTTAAGACAACTATAAAGTAAGTGATTATTAAATAGCACTGAGACTTATATAGTCCAGATAATGGCCACAATTACATTCCTTCATTAAACAAAACGTGCCTGCACTTGTAAGTAGAAAAGACAAAAAGATAGCTAAAAAGCTGTTTCCAAGGGTTCAAATCACCGGTGTTGTTTCGTCATCTAATGGTGGTTGTTTTGCAGTGAGAGACGCTTGTTGAGACATTTTCTCTTCCATAGGTTTCTGGGGGCTTGTCAACAATGCAGGAATATCAACATTTGGTGAGACAGGGTGGCTGTCTATGGAGAAGTATGAAAAATTTGCAGATGTGAATCTCCTTGGGAGCATCAGGACAACCCTGGCATTTCTTCCCCTTCTAAGGAAATACAAGGGTAATGCTAATCCACTGTTATTTAGAGTTGTAGAATAATTAGCTTACTATAATCAGGGTAATGTAACATCTATAAAAGAAGCCTTAATTGTCTCTCATTGAACTGAAATGACAGCCTCCTTCTGTGTGGCCTGAAAGAGCAACTTGATCCTGAGAAGAGGGTAAAGTCATAAGAGGGAAGAATACCCTTAAAGATTTTATCTTTGCGATACATAGAAAAAAGCATTTACAAATATTATCTCAGGGTTTGACTCAAAAAAAAGAGAGAAAAAGTGCTTACAGGAGATCATTAAGCCCAGGCAAGACTTTGTAAGCACTGACAATCAGAAAACACAAATAACCAGTAAGCTCCTGCTTAACTTTATTATTCAGGCTTTGCTATTTTACTCTTTGGCAATTAGGAGAGGAAGGATGACCCTGCAGAGGTGAACTGGAGACATCCACCTTCCAGTTCCAGGCCTAGCAAGATCCTCTCTATGCCCTTGGGCACGAACCTTCAAGTACGTGAGAGAGTGCCGTGCAGAGACGCATGGGTATCGAGTGGGATAAGTGCATTTGCATGAACCTCCATACGCCTGGGCTTTTTCCTTTCTCCTGAGAAGAAACGGTTCAAAGAGCCCTCCACAGCATTGCAGCATGCCTCAATTGCTTCGCAGTTTGTCCCCTACCTGTCCCCATCTGTATTTGGGAAAGAAAGATACCCTTTTCCTTTCTCCCCCTTTTGCTTAGCTTGTCTATTTAAGTTGTAAGCTCTTTAAGGTAGGGATTTGTTCTGTGCGAATGAATACAGCATCAAGCAGAGTAAGGGCTGGGTTTTGTCTGGAAGCTCCAGATGTCACACAGAACGTTGGTAGGATAAAAGCATCCCCTTTTCGGCTGCTCTGCTGCTTTCTGCTTGGTTGCCTTCGACTGATGATATTTTGATGCAAGAAAAAGAAGAAACCTTTAAATACAGCAAGCTGAGTATGTTTTTGTAACAGAATATGCTATTGCATATATTGCACTATCGGGTCGTTACGTGGCGAGACCCATTTTTTTCTGTGATGTCCTGCTTACTGCTAAAACTCTGTGTGATGCTGCTCCACCAGAGGCTGACTTCATGAATTTCACAGGGTTATTTTGAAATGAAAGGGACTAATTGTGTGTACGATACTAAGCACACGCATAAGCTTTGAGAAGATTTGGGTCTGGATGGCTGCACATACATAGTACCGTAGCTCGAAGGAGCACTCTGCAGCCCACTCCTGGTTGTCAGTGCTGCCTTTATTAACTGCCTGCGCTCTGTTTTCAAGTCCTGTGTACGTAGGAGAGAAGGCCAGGGCTCTTCTAGGAGCAGTCCTAGGTTTTCTGTCTCCTTCTCTGCAGGAACAGCCAGGACACCTAAAGATCATGTTTTTGGGGGCAGCAGGTGACATCTCCAAATGAAAAGCTTGAATTATGGACGTTAGAGCGTTCTCCTGGGAAAGCTGGGTTACAATTAACCTTAGGCAAAGAGAGAAATGCCATGTCCCACATCCTGGGTGTGTGCCCCAAATCACTTGGCTGTTGGATAAAGGAGGCAGAGATCATCCTACCCTCACTTGTCCAGTAGCTGTGTTCTGAAGGAAGGGGATTACTGCCGTTTTAGGATAAGCACCTGCTCCAGGAAAAAACTTCAAGATTATTAATACTTGTACAGGGAGGTGTTGCCCTCCAGCCTAGAATTTAAGCATCCTACTCTGAGAGGAGTAACATTTCCCCATAACTCTTCCAGATGGCCATGCCAGCTGATGTAGCATCTTGATCAGCAAGCTGGTAGTAGTTCTCCTGTTACTGCACATACGATTTATTCCAGGCGCTGTGTAGGAAGGCAGGAAACCTAATTCAGAATGACAGATTTCACTGCATTCCCATGATACCCTTTTGATATCCCACATGCCTGTACCATTTGGTCAGATCTGCGGCCCAGACGTTATCTGCATCTGTGGCAGCATCGTTAGCGATGAGGCCGTCCTCTCTCACCTCTGGTATTTATATATCCACATTCACACGTTTCTTACCCTCTGCTATGACTATGTGATACAAGTTTACAAGTAAACAATGGGAATGAACCACAGCCCAGTGCCTCACATCAGAAATTTCTGCTATTTAAGACATGCCTGCACTCGGCAAGAGTTGTAAAGGGGAAAAAAGCAGCACAGATCAGGGAAATCACAGCAAGGCAGTGTAAGGCTGCACACATTTTGTCAAGTCACCTTTCTCTGGAGAAGCTTATCCCTGTACAGTCTGATTTTGACTTTATATGCACAGCTGTAAGCCAGGACTCAGTGCAGACACATCATTAGTGCAAAAAAAAAAAAGGTATTAGTAGTCATATATCCACCTAAAGGAAAATCATCTGCTTCTCTCCTCTGTCTTTCTATTACTAGCAGTCTTTTATTACTGTCTTTCAGCCTGAATGCTTTAGGGGACCGCTTTGTTTCCATCTCTTCTATCCTGTCTCAGACTCAGCAGGGCTCAGAAGGCATAAGCAGCACGCTGGGAACGCGTTACGCTTTGTTTAGTGCGGCATCAGTTGCTAGACGGAAGGGTTTCATGTCAAGTTCTCTACAGAGCTCAGTGCACTTGTGTGCTGGGACAGCACACTTACATACTCTGGCATGCTACGTAGTAAAACAGCATCGTGCTTTATAAATACCACGTTATTAGCAGCTCAGAAGATGTGGGTAAGTCAATTCAGCGTTAAAGACTGAGAGTGAAGTTCCTATTTGCACTGTTTTCTTTCCAGGACGTATTGTTTTCATGTCCAGCATTATCGCCTATTTTGCTCTGGGAAATGGCATTTATTCTATGACCAAGGCAGCTATTGAAAAATTTTGCGATGCTCTAAGACTGGAAATGAAGAAGTTTGGCGTCCGGGTAAGTGATGTAACCAGTAGCAGTTGTGTGAAACTCCCTGCTATTTCTAATTTCATATTTTCATAAAGCAAGAGAGAAGATTCATTCCTGCAACTTCCTACAGAGCTGAAATGCATCTTTTTGCAGTGAAGGCAGCAAGCGACTCACACAAAGATTACCAGGCAGTGACGTGGGGGTGGAAATTTTGGCTAAGGGCAGAAGAGCAAGCGTATGCAAACCAATACCTAATCTTGTGCAAAGTCAGCTCCCTGCATCCAAATGACAAAGATAAAGATCAGGGCTGTATCCATGAGCGCAGCTTCCCCTTGGAAAGAGGTGGTTTCTGTGGCTAGTCAGTCAGCTGGAAATCACCAAGGACAGCGGACCTGGGTGATGTTTGCAGCTCTGCGAAGCTGTGGGATAGCGCTTCTCCTCGTTGTGCCAACACTCACACTTCCACCCTTTCTCCACATCCTCTACAGCGGAGAAACTTTCTGAGACAGGCCTGCCTAAGCAGTGCCGTGCTCTGTGAAGAGCTTGGAAGAATATCAGGTAACTGAAACTTTCCCTGGGGCTGTGGGAGCAAAGAGCCCAGGCGTTGAATGCTGTGCAAGGAGAAAGAAGGCTTCTCGCCTACCTGCGGGGTTCTTTCTTTCCTCTCACAACATCAGTGCTTAAAAGCTCCTTCCTTTTTGTGGGAACAGCTGCGCTGCAAGAGGCAGTATTTGTGCAGAGTAATTATGTTTTTATTCCCTTAACCTAAGAGGCTCTAAGAGTGCTCTTAGTGCCCTGTCTAAGCAACACTGATAGTCAAACCTGAAGCTTAGATCACTAAGTAGCTTCACTAGGCTTTTTCTCTGGAGTCACTCCACTGCTGAAACACTTCTCAAACACTAGAAGCCTTCCCTAGAGGATTTACATTGGTGTACTCTTCATGTACGCAGATTTACAGCATTGTTTGTAAGCTTTGTGTTGGAAGAAATTACAGCTATGCATCTATTAACTACCCCTCTCGGATAAATATAAAATGCTATAAAATGCAAGTGATTTTACACTTCCTAATACCACACAGCACGAGGAGGATTTGAACCGATTAGCTGAGGATAATCTCAAATGCATGGAAGAGCTTAGTTTAACAGGTTAACTGCTCCAGTCGTTTTGGGATTTTTGCTGTTCCCCCACCCCCGGAATAGCCCCAGCACACAATACAGTGAGCCAGGCTGACAAACATTTCTGGAGTATCTAGGAGAGTGATTTTTCTGTTTCTCACTGTATGCAAGAGACTGGCTGGCATTTGCCTCAGAACCTACCCTGCAGAGAGCCTGCAGAATACACGGTCCCTCTTCCCTGTGTTCCCCTCTTCTGCGCTGCGGCTCCCTTTGTCCTTTCAGGAGAGAGTCACCCGGAGGTGGCAAGGAACAGATGGAGCCATGGCTCTGTCCCACCGAACTCTGGCCAGGCAAGCTGGCTGCCTACAGGAGATGAAGGATGTGTCTTCTAATAGAAAGAAGGTTACAGAAAATCAAGGAAGGGAAAAAAAAGCATCATCTCTCCTTCTCTCCTAGCCAACTCCAAAAAGCTCCAAAACGTAAAGTTTTCAAACCTGCTTTGTCTAAAATAAATGTGGGAAGTTTACCGTTGTCATTAGTTTGGCTAACACTAAACACTCTTGAAAATAGCACCCAAAGGGAGGGCTCCAAAAGATGCCCTGTGACAAACCTACCTGAGGCAGGGTAAGATGCACCCAGCTGCCTCTGCTGGAGCTTACCCGCATCCCCCGCGTGCAGCACCCGCACCTCAACCCCTCCGCTACACGACACGCCGACTGCCGTGCAGGCCGAGAGGCAGGTACTGCCACACGGGTGGCAGCCTGGGTAGATGGGCTGGGTGGCAGCCCGGGGACATTAAGGCTTTAAATTACCACAGACTTTCCAGAGAATGCCTGTCAGATCCTCAAGGGTCTTACACAGCTCAGCAGTGTTTTTCCTCACCTTGCTTTGTAGTCTGTAGAAATCACGTCAGTTAAAAGCCACGGAATTTTTAATATTGCATAGCTAGAAATGGTTTTAATGAGCCCGCTGCTAACCAAGGAAAAGCATGCGTGCTGTAAGTGCTAAGCCTGCCCTGAAATTCCCCAGAAGCCTCAGAAGTTAGGAGAACAGCAGCAACAACACGTGCAAAGAAAACAGGCAGAGCAGCAAAGGATTTGTGTGCTTTCAATTTAAATCTACATGCACAGAAATCTATGGAAATTTGCTAATGACTTCAGTGACAGCTAGACCAGGACTTTTGGTCCCCTCTGTAACTGGCCAACAACACCTGTTTTCCTTTTAATTACACCTACTTGGGGAAAACAGCAATTCTTTCCCCCAGGGACTTCTAATTTTCTTCGACATCTCCTTTTGTCCCAAACTGGGGCAAAAAGTTACCCACTGCAAGATTCACCACTGAGCGAAAAATCCAAAGTATTCCACTTTGGAGACATCAAAGTCATACTGAAGTGCTTTGTCTCAGTGTTGTCAAAACATTTATACCATTAAGCATTCTATAAAAACAAAAGATGCGCTACTGCATTCTGTGAAGGTATGCTGAGTAGTCAAAACAAGAACATTAACATCAGGACGAAATGAGGAAGTCAGAATCAAGCACCTCTGCAATCTTAAATGTTTCACGGGAATATATTTGATTTCAGTCAAGTTTTCAAGGTTAAAATTTCAACAAAACAGCATTTTCTGGAAGAAATCTGCCTGCGGAAAGCTTTTGATCTGTTTTACTGACTATAGTATTTAATTGAATTCAGAATGACTGATTGCATCTTGATAAGTTTTACGTCTTGCTTTTAGGTTTGTATTATTCAGCCAGGAAATTATGCACGCTCTACAAAAATTCAGCCACCAGTCAGTGCCGAAGAGATTTGGAATGAACTCAGTGAAGAGGAAAAGGCAGTTTACAACAAGGAGTATGTTCAAGAGCGGGCAAACTTTTTCAACAGCATTCTCAGCGAAGGAAGCACTAACGGGAACGAGGTTGTAGATGCTATGGTAGATGCTTTAACATCTCCTGCACCCAAGGCACGTTACATGGTAGCGAAGCTGAAGGAAAAAGCCCTGGTGTTTGTGTGCGCTTTATTCCCCACCGTGGTGATGGATTCCGTTTTGTCTTACGCACTCAGTAAGGTAAAACTGGCATAGCCTGCGTTGGTACTGGTCAGTGACTCGGGCAGGGCAGGTTTCTAAAAATGTGAAAGCCAGGGCTGAGTCTCGTGCCCCCAGAAATCAGTATAATGATGCCAGTTTACCGATACAAACTTTGAAGGGTGTCCCTAGTCAGAACTGCCAGTTTTTCATGGAGAAACAAAATACAGGACCCCATGTGAAATGAATACATTTCTCTAGGTGACTTTATTTCTCCCACGTGGAAAAAAAATAAATACGGCCACTTATGCTGCTTTAGGCATTGCCTAGAAAATGTAATGCAGCTTTTCCTAATGCAATACTGGGTTACTGTGTTACAGACCTGACAGAGACAAAATGGAGCATATCCTGCAGGGCAACTGCACACCTGAAATCATGACAGCAGACATGAAAATACCTTATTTTAGGAACCTGACTAGTAATTTATTAGAGGCTATGGGAAGAAGTTAATGGAAAAGTTAGGAACGAGCAATAGACCATGAAATGGAGTTAACTGGCTGTAGGAAGTTAGGAAGAGTCAAATAATAAAGTTGTAATATGAAAACAGCGTCTTGGCTAACTACAGTTCAGCACTTTTTCAGATGTTCTGAGTAAATCGGTACAAAGCCAATATGTCATGGACTTTGGAAAATAAGTAGCATGTTCCATTTACAAATGAGTATTCAATCCTAAATAAACTCTATGTTTTATCTAACGTCTGGATTAATCAATGTAATGATGTGTAGCCACAGAGCTGAACACCAAGGTGACAGATATGGGTGTGCAGCAGCAACCTGTAGCTTAGAAAGAACATATTCAGCCTGGAGCTTTGCTTTTGATGTTATTATAGGGAATAAGGTCTGATAAAAAAAAAAAAAGCACTATTAACATGAACAGGAAGGCTTTAGTAACATGTATCTATGAGAGTAATGGAGCACAGTGGCTTCATTACCAGTCTCCTACTAATTGTTGAGGAAAAGATTGTTGGTTTACATATGCACCGTTTTAAATTTGGCTTGGCTGTGGCACAGCACAAAATCCAAGAACTCTGGGACCAAAAGATCCCAGAACAGCTGGGATCAACTGTGGTGACACTGGTAGGTACAGGGCAGCATCGCTGGAGCATTAGCCTCCCCCACGCCAGGTCTCCCCCACCAGACCCAAGACTCTGCTGTAAGTTGACCTAGTTAACTTTTTGGTCTGAACCAGAAGTGGCATCCTATTCCTGGGAAGAATATTTAATTAATTGCTGAGAAAGGTTACTCCCTCTCATGACAAATAATTGGGCAGTCTGAGTCAAGAACAGGCAAGATTGTGACCGTGGGATAGAAACCGTGAGGCAGGAACTATGGAATAATTAGTTTGTAACCAAGGTAATAGGGAACGGTAGATGAGGTCACAGGTGGTGACGCTAACTGACCATGGCAATGTACAGTGCTGCTGTGTTCCTTGTACAGTCCCCACCTAACCGGACAATAGGTCTGGAGATACTAATCTTATGAAGTAGGTCGTTCTGGACAGGTGCATCCACGTTACGGGACAACAGTGATGCTGCGCATGCTCACAAGGACAGGGTCATCTAGTGGACACAGGTGTGCAACCACCGACGACCACCAGAGACCCCCTGAAGACCACTGACTCAAATCACGGGGAGGAGAATATGCAAATGAATTCAAAGAAACTATTATCATAGGACTGCCTTTTCTCGGAAGTAAGATGAATATGTATATTTTGGTCCTATATAACCTGTGTGTTGGTAATCACCTGGCATGCGTGATGGGTGGAGTGATCCCCCGCGCATCCAGCGCTGCAATAAAGATTGCCTGCTTTCTAAAACTTCAAGTGAATTATTTTGCTGCTTTGCGGTAACAAGATGAGCAAACAGACTGACTGTTCCAGGTCCTCTCCTGATACACTCAGCAGTGGAACAGCCGTCTTACTGCATCTGTTTTAGACTGTGGAACATCTTCCTTCTCTTTCCAAATGCTGGATCCATCCCTGGAGCTGGCATTGGCAAGAGGACAGGCCAGGGCTCCCACCTGTTCCACAGCCCGTCAACAGCAAGATAATCAGATGATTATCGTCAACTCTCCTCATTTAACCACAACTGAGCAAGGCCAAGCAAGGGAATAGGAACAAGGCTTATTCCAGCTGAACCAATTGATTTCTTGTATAGGAATTCCCCTGGCTTGACCTCAGGGATTTCAGCCGCCTTACGTTGCTTTGGAAGAGTTTCTTTCACGCTCTTAGCCGTGCTTTGTGCAGATTACCCTTCCTTACAGTAAGCAGGCACTGAACTCGACAAGCAGCTCTGAAACCCAGACGTTTCTCCATCAGGGCCAGGATACATGTGCTTCTCTCTGCCTCGGAGACAACGTCACTTCCCATTACATGGTCTCCCTTCTATTTGCATTTCTGAAAGCTCCTGCAGTAAGTTGTGCTGAGAGCCAGCACCACCAGACGAGCTGCCTCCCAGATACCGACGACACGAAATACTTCCTACTGAAAATTCCTCCTTTACTTGCTGTGTATGTGGTGAAGCGCACGATTGGTGTTTCAGTAGTCTCATGTAACATCAGATGAGCAACACTCCAGAACGTTTATTTCTTTGTCTTGAAAACTAAGAACTTGCAGTGCGTAGTGTCTCGCGGCGGGTACAGTGACAGGCCGGATGAGCACAGATGGGACAAATGAAGGCAGTTTGTATTTTCATTGCTGTCTAACCTGTCAGTGTGGAAGCTAACTGAAAAACAGCTACAAAATTCTTATCTTTCATATTCCACCTCAGCTTTTTAATATTATGATCTGCATATAAAGAACTAATCAAGAGAGAGTCAGAGCTTTGGTTATTAACAGGCCTGATACACTCCCACTGAAAGTCATCTGGAACCCTCCCACTGAGTTATATGTGTTCCAAGGCACAGCGTTAGACAAGTACACATTTAAAAAAAAAGTAGTGGCAATGATTTCACAGTCCCTGGGCTTAATAGCAAAGAGACCCTCATAGAAATGGTGATGAAAGGGGTGCAGCACTCCCTCCTCCACAGCTCAGAGGGTACAGAAGTTACAGGATTAGTAACAGAAGGTTTCAGTGAGCAAAGATCGCTAACCAAGTCAGTGACAAACCCCAGGGACTCCCAGAGCTGTCGGCTCTTCAGCCGAACTCCTGCCCACCTATGTGTCACTGGAAAGCTCACCTGACTCCAGGGATCTCAGACCTTATCCTGGCCCATGCGGTACCTGGGAGCACACGCTGGGACCTGCACAGTTGCTGGGCTGCCCCACCATCCCTTTTGCTACTTTACCACATCGTTGAGTGAGGAGTGCCTCCCTCCTACTCAGCAGCCCTGAAATCACCTTTCCCTCAAGTCAAGTTAAAGTGCAGACGCAGATGAGAAGCCTGTATTTACAACATCCAAAATAAACAACAGTTACAGTGTTTTAGGGAAAACTTAGGTGACAAAAATAAAAGAGAAAAAACCCCATACTCTATTGACACTACACTTAAATCTGAAATGTTCCTCTCCTGATACCCAGACGCTTTCCTGGGATTATTTTTCTATAGAGCATTCATCTCAGGTTGCATTCAAGAACTTCTTGGCAGAACACGAGTTTTTAATCACCACTCATCTTTTATAAGCCCTGCTGACAATTTTGGGAAAAATTCAATTTTCCCTTGAAGCCCACCACAAAAGAGACGCAGCTTTCCTCCCAAGTCTCTTCTGCAGGGACATGGTATCAGGGACCTAACAAAGTACGTAAGCAGACATGATGCCACCGTGGGCTATGGAGCTGTACGAACATGCGCATAGATCTCACAAAGGTTTGGTCAGGAGGTAAATTCCAGCCATTGTGGGGCTTTTTTACTAAGCACTTACATCAGTTGTTTCATGGATTTTCTTTTCTATGCAAGGTCTTACTCATAAGAGCACATATGAATTGGCAGAAAGAATGAGCACTGTTTTTGACAGCAAGCAATTACAGAGAGAGTATAAAGAAGAGCAAAAAAGTTAAGCTGAATCAGTTCGGCGAGTTGTGCATTCATCTGAGTCATATTAACAGCTTCACACAGCGTCATCAGAAAAGAAACCAGAGTGGAACCCAGGAAATACACACATAACACAAGGAGTAGCGGGGTATTACCCACCAGCACAGTTTTGATGTGGTCGTACTGCTGTGTGAAACAAAGACCGTCTCCAGAAATTCACTGTTCCTTCCAGAAGGAGACTATTCCCCTACTTTGAGGGGACGCACTTTGAGAAATGCCCCCCCGAGGGCTCCCCAGCCCGGGCAGCAGGCTGTTCCAGCAGGTAGAAGAGCTGTACCTCTGCACTCAGGTCAGTGTTGCCGTGGGCATCACCGCTGGTTACGCACACTCGCCACTGCGTTGCGCATGGGCTAGTCAGAGTGTTTTATTGACACTTAGCAATATTAACACCCTGATTTGATCTCATGCTCCCTCAGTGTAACTCACAGCTAGCTGAAACAGTCCAGACCTTCAGAATTAGCCAAACGTGTAAGTTTGTGTCGTTCTCCCAAGCTGGCAAATCTGAACAGGGAGATTTTGGGTGTAATGCACCATGCAGCAGATTTCTTTTACAGCAGCATCAGAATGTGAAGAGTTGAGTAACAGTAATAATTACTTGTGCAGTAGAAGGCTTAAGTAAAAACCATGCAGTCCCCAAGCCCACCTTCCAGCTGAAGTCAGGCTATCATCTATCCCAGCTCCCACTGATGTCAGCAGGACTCTGGTGCCAACCAGCACCAGAGTCCTTACGGTGCGCAGCCTCCTTCCTTCCAGCGGTCAGCTGTGGGACGTTTGTAGCATGCTCGAGCTTTTACATTGACAGACAAAAACCAGCACAACACAAAGCCAGCAAGTGATGCTGAGGACGACAGCTATATTATTCCACTTGTTCCATACAGGAGCTATACAGTCCTGTCAGTCTGGCATCTTCTGCTAGCACCAAACAAAACTCCACAGCCTTTATATTTCAAAAGCTTTGAAGCAGCTGTTCAGCAGTGAAATCTTTTCATGTGTAATTAGACCATTTTGGAGCTCTAAAGTGAGCAAAGCAGTAATGGGGGCTCTGCCTATCATGATGAAGCACATATGCTATAGGAGCAATTGAAATTAATGTTTAAGTGTGTGTAAAACAAGGGGAAAACCTATATGCTCCTCATTACTAAGTGTTTTTTGGAATAATTCTGGTTAGGAAATAACATACTACTGGTTATCTCATTATCAGATGCTGACACAGTAGACAAAACTCATTTGCTACAGGCTCTACAGACTCCATTCATGCAGGTAACCGTGAAGCCAGTGGGACACCCCTGGGACTGTCCCAGGAGCAGACATTGCTCCTTCCTGACCAAGGGCCCTAGAGATGTCCCTGTGTGGGAGGGGAGGGTACATGGTTAGAGCATCCAGGACAGAGCATCTCAATTTGTGCTCCGACGTGTTTCCCAGGCTCAGCTCTGGGAGCTGTAGTCTCCAGCTACAGAGCTCTAGGGTACGTTCAAAGCTCTGGGCAGTTTACACCTTTCTTTCCTTAGTGCAGACAGTTACATTTTTAACACCACCATCGCACTTGTATTCCCATATTAGCTTGGCACTCCTCAAAACTGAGCTGTCAGCCAAAAAGAGGCCAACAGCTTGAGGCTTCAGACTTGGAATAATTTTCTCTGGTGAGTTTTATTTATCTCTAAAGACAGAGAATACTGTAAATTTCCTCTAACAGGATTTTGCTCCTATTTATTTTGGAGCTGCTGCAGCACCCTGATACCAGAGCAGCAACCAGCGAGGCAGAGATGCTCTGCTCTTGAAGCCACAGTGCTTTGAAACAGCCAGTATGACGTTCAGCTGTTGAAAACGGATGTTTTGCTTCTTGAATCGTGAGGCCTTGTTACCACTCTCAAAAAGCTCACAGAAAAGTGATCACAGTGAGAAAATAAATTAAGCATAAAAATCTAAATTTCTCCCCAAAACACGCATGCACTTATACACATATCCAGGCCTGGGGTGAAATACCGAGTCCCCACACTTTCTATGGGCTGGTTTCAGAGTTCCCGCAATTTCTAGAGTCAGGTCATGCAGGTGTTTCAGGCAGTATCGGCAGTTATTTTTATACCGGACTAAATTTCAGAATAGAATCATAGAATCATTAAGGTTGGAAGAGACCTCAAGAATAATACATTTGCTAGCTTTTCTAACGTGCATTTAATGTTTGCTACCCATTAAGAAGAAAAGGAGAATCCACCTGGGCCTCAGGACGGGCCTCCTTGTTTGTGGCAACAGCAAAAGCAAAAAATCTTGCACAGAACAGGCAGAGAAACATCTTCCGCTGCGCCGTGTCTGCAGCACCGATTTAGTGTGATCAGGGAGAATGAGGAGAAGGGCTTGGGCAGTATGTTTCCCAAAGAGAAAAGCAATCCACCAAGGCAGAACAGTGCGAGACTAATCAAGCCAACCCGCTCTATGAAGCGCTAGAACAGCTCCTGTACAAATGGCACCTCCTCGCAGGGCAGATAACGAAATGCTTTATGCTGAAGCGACGTTACGTATTGCTGTGACTCACCAGGCAGTCCCGTGCCTCGCGTGGCCTCACCAGGCCTTTCCGTGCCGCTGCACCCGGCTGCAGGCCTCCGCTTCCCTGGCGGAAGAGATTTCATGTCAAAAAAACCCCAGCCAGCTTTGGCGCTGAACTCCCTAACGCTAGAGGTGTTTTGCAAGTCATTCCGCAGCCAGGCCTGGCTAGGTGCAGGACAGACAGCGCCACCGCAGCAGCCGGCCCTGCCGCCGTCACCCCGTGCATGACCAGGGAGCCCAGGAGCACCAAGCGCCTTTTCTTTTTCTGTTAATCAGTTTCTCCTTTCAGTCAGACCTACGAGCAATTGTGTCTCAGTTCAAGGCTGACATGCTTTATTTACGTGGTAGTGCCGCACAGACGCTCTGGGGGTGGCTATGAAGGCGGGTTAGAGGTGGAAGGACGGCGCCACGCCGCGCTCCGGGGAGGACAAGGAGCCTTGGCAGGAAAGTGAAGTCAGCAGCACGGAAACGCCAAAGGCCGTGACCTCCAGCTCCTTCCTCGCGGCCCCAAGAGGAGAAGGACGCCGAACACCTTGCCCCTCACGAAGGCCGGGACAGCCCGCCGGGCGCTGAGGGAGCCGCCGCCTCACGGCTCTCTCCCGCCCCCCCGGGCCGCCCCGCGCCGTTGCCAGGGCAGGCGCGTGGCGGTGCCCCGTTGCCAAGGAGGCGGCGAG
>VWZZ01000616.1:2169734-2234348 GCA_013399095.1 Psophia crepitans
CTGCCCTCTGGGCAGGCCTGGGCGGGAAAGGCGAGCGTAGGGCACGGCGAGCCGTGCAGGCCCGGCCAAGGGCTGGGGGCTCGGCAGGGCGGCACCGCAGGGCTGCCGTGCTGCGGGTTTCGGAGAGAAATACCTCCCGTTAGGCATCGCACCGCCGTGCGCCCGGCCCCTCTCAGAGGAGGGCGGGCTGGGAGTCACCTCTGCCTGTCTGCACCCTCGGACGAGCAAGTCCCTTGCCAGTTACATACAGCATGGGTCAAGGCCTATTCCTTGCGTATTCCCTTTCCAGCAGCGTCTCTCCCGTTAACGCCAGTCTCCTCCACAGACCACCCGTTCCTCGGAGGTGCGGCCCACAAGAAATGGCCTAACACCAGCTTTGTCCCTTACCTGGCTTCCCCAGGGCGCTCAGCACTCCAGGAATGGTTCCACACCCTGTTCCTTGCTCCCAGGGGCTTGCAGGGAGCCCAGGCTTTGCTCCTAGCTGAGGAGCAACCTCCTCTCAGCCCGTCGCCAGCAAGTGTTGCTCATACAGCTGATTGCCAGGCGCTAGCCGGCCCTGAGGGCTGCCTGCTGTGGGCCGATTGGGCTCTGCTGCCTTCCAGTTTGGACGATCCCCACAGTGACTGGAAGTTGTAAGGTAAACTGAAGGAAAAAGAATGCATTTTCTCTGGTCTAATCCAGCCGTAACCTCAGGACTGACTTTACAGCGCTCAGGACCGGGCCCTGAGGTCTCAACACCAATTTGAAACCCGCACAGTTCAGACAGGAAACGCCAGGGAAGCGGCCGCCGCTCAGCGCTAAGCTATGCCTCGGCCCAAGGCAAAGCGTTTCTTGAGAGTTATCACCAAGGAGGGCTCCAAGAATAAACCCAGCATTATAGGCTATGCATTATCCTGGAACTCAGTTTTAGGAGGATTTTGCTGCATCACTCCTACTAAACATTAATCACAGCTAAAATGCCAAAAATCCTGTGCGATTATTTGTATGAAGCTATAAATAGAGTGTGGCACTGTCACTGTACTGGTTTCTTTTATACCAGCATGTAGGGCTCATGCTTATCTCTATGGCCAGCATGCAAATGGATTAAATTTAGAAAGTTCTAAGCTATTTTGTCTCACTAAAGATAAAACACATGAAAATTTTGTTTACTGGTTTGTGAATAGTGGTAATTAAAGGGATGTTTTCAACTTGAAATGCTGAAACTGAAAAGTGTTAAAAACTTTAAAAAAAGGCAGCAGTCGGGCACTAGATTTGGACAGAGTGAGTGAGACCGCTGGCCACCAGACCTTCCCTCTCTGTCAGCGTACCTCGATCACAGCTTGGAAAACTTTGCGAGAAAACAAGAATCTGGTTAAAATGATTTCTTAATACTAGGTGTACTGGGAAAAGGCTTAATCTGAATTAGAAATGAGTCCATGCTCTCAACCAAAATGATGATACAGGCTGGCAGAAACGAAGGTAGCAATTCTGTTGATGTTTGTCAACAAAGTTGTTGCTAAGCAGATGTTGCAAGCTTGGGATTTACGATTATAGTTTCACGAAGCCCTCCCCCGAGCATGACTGTCTCAAAGCCATGCTAACAGCCCCTCATTTTCCATTAAAACATCTGTTACAGGTTAAGTGATAAAACCTCCATGAAGTATGCATGGTTGGTAGTATTTACGTAATGAAAATGTGCAGATGCCGTAGTTACATTGTCATTATAGAAGCCTATTTCACTTGCTTGTAACTTCACCTGACTCTGGGTAGGGTTTCTGTCCCACCTGTCTGTCTTTGATTCTGTTACTGCAGAAACTTCTAATAAAACTTGATCTAATAACTTGCAAGAAACACTGCAAAGAAATATTAACTGTAATGGTTAAAATGTAGTGGTCGTTTTCACGTAAATAGTTGGTTCTTAGTGCTTTGAAGCAAAGACTTTAAACTGGGTAGGATCTCGCTGGTGGTTGAGTTGCGACACCAACATACTTCACCATCGCGATGAAAATAACTTCACTTATGTTTACGGAAATAATTTTGTTCCTGTGTGTGAAGTGTCAAAAGAATACCAAGATACGCATCTGAAAAGCACCAGGAAAAACTAATTAGGCTAAATTGGGGCTAGAATTGTGATGGAGGGTAATACAGCAGCCTGCGAGCAAAAAGGAAAGCGCGCAGTAAGTGTAAGGTGTGCTGTCAGTCTCAGGCCCTGAGTGGGGAAAGGCTGTAGGGAGCACGCAATACCTCATCACGTACTCACTTCGCTTCAGTTCCCGACTTGTTTGGCAAGCGTGTTGTCTCACCTGCTGGAAAACCCGGCACTCTGGGACATGCTTGTACTTCAGGGACTGAGTGTAATGTTTGTGCTAATGTAATGCAGCACTAGCACTGTTTGGAATCTCAAGGATAATCCATAAAATAAATTCAAGTCCATATGCATTGAATATTATTTCCATTTGTGTCCTCATCGAATGTTACAGAGTTTTATCAACTGCAATGCTGCTCGTGTTCTGTAGCATTACTAACCTGTTTCTGTGGAGAATGTAATTTCTTCAGTGTTTACAGCTTCTGGGGGGGAGGGAAAGAAGGGAAGAAAAGGCAAGCGTTGATCCTAAATGAGTTCCTGAAAAAATGCTGTGCAAAATGCAGGTGCAAATAATGAATTACAGTGGGAAGAAAGGATCCCATTTTGAAGTGAGCCCAAGTTCCTTACCTGCTGCAGGGTGGTGGGAAATGGAACAAGGGTATGAGAGAACATCTCTTGCTAAATTTCAGTGGTGGTAGTACTGTAAGAGCCTTCCCTGCAGTACCTTCCTGCTGCTCCTCGCGACAGTCCCTGCAGACTTTACACTGGTTCTTCCCCTGTGCTCAGAAGCCAGGAAAAACTTACTGTATTGAGGCTTTATTTAGAAATTATTTCCTAGTGTTTCAGGCTCTAAAAGCCAGACTCCACGGGGGACTCTACCAGGGCATTACCCAGAAGCTGCCTTACTTCTCAACTCTAACCTCTAGAACCAGAGTGCTGCTATAGCTGTAAAAAAGAAAAAGAGAAGAATTCAGCATTTGAGCTTTTTCATTTTTCAATGAGCGAAAGCCCCAAACTGTGGGAACAGCTGACATTACCTAGAGAAAGTCTTTGCATCTTAGTGCCCACCTAAACATTTCTGCAAGTGAGCAGCTGCTAATAATAATTCAAATACAACTTGTCAAAACTTTTACAGCAAGAAGAGGTTTTTTCTAGCAAAACACGAACATTTTACAATATTTTTGCAACGCTCTGTCAACTAGAAAGGGCAGCTTTAAGTAGCTCCAGGCATTGTGTGGCCTTTCCCTACCGTTTCCTTACTCCTCTCCTGAAACACCTCTGCTATTTTAACTCTGCTGCGGAGGAGAAGCGATCAGCTGCTGTCAGATGGTGTTATGGGGTTCTCTATCCGGTCCCGACCTGGTAATTCCTGATTGATTTTTGTCTACTTTTCCTGCAGTTTTTGCTCAGGCTTCCTTTCTAAAATGGGAGGTGCTGCCTCAAAAAGTCTGTTGGAATTCTGCATCCTTCTACATCTTCTCTTGAAACTCACTTCTTCTGGGACATTCCACAAAACACTCAGCAGTAGCCAGAAAGATTCCTGAGTGGTCCCATTAACAGGCTATGTTGCTAATTAAAAAAAAACAAACACCCCAAAACCAAAACAACCCCCAAGACCCACCAAAACCCCCAAGTATTCCCTAACAGGACGCTGTTCCTCCACATTTTTTTTTGTTGCGTGTCTTGTAAGCGCAGCTGGTTTTGGAGGACAGGCTGACCCAAGGCTTGCTGTAGCAGATAGGAGGCTTCCTGTCAGCTTAAGGAAGCTTCGGAAATGGTCCTTACAATGCCTGACCCTTGCTTGGCCCTCCAGCCACAAGTGCTGAGACTGGCTAAAAGAGGCTAAAAAGCCTAAAAAAACTCACCCCAGAATTCTGGCAAATGCAAAGCTGGTTTCCCGCACCGCTGTTTTTTCGGAAAAGCATGTGTTGCATCACCTGGGGGAACCTTTCTCCATGCTGGTACATACCCCCCTGTCTGCATCTTTTTTCCCCAAGGGTCTTGCTGCAGAGAAATGCAGTTTACTCTTCTATGTACGTAACCCAGCAGGAAGTTTGTGCCTTGGCTACCAAAAAAACAAGAGGGGGCTCAGGTATTGATGAGAGGTGCTAGTATCAATTTTATGTTTTAGGAAATGCAGATGACACCGTGACTTGTGATATTTTTTTTTCCCCTTTGAAGTACTAAAATAACAGATGATCACCCTTCCCTTAGGCTTCCAAGAAATTGTAGATTATCGCAGTTCCTTGAATGGAAAGCTGTTACCTTACAGTTCTTAACTTAATTTCCACCTTGAATGAGACTGAATCAGAACAGTTTGACGACTAGAAAGAAAAATTTTGCACGGTGCTACGTGTGTTTATATAGTTTCTATATATAGTATATATACTGAGTGAGATAAATTCATTCAAAGCTTAGTGCTTTGTCAAGTTGAAGTGAGTATTTTCATGCCTCGAACATAGTTTGATTCCTGTTCTTACTGGCGTGTAATTATAATCACTTCTCTGTGTTTACGTGTTTTCTTCTCTCCCCATGCAGACATTACTTCCTTGAAAGAAGCCTTTTTTTTTTTCCAGGATGTTACCAGTAGATAACAGACTTCAAAACTTACAGATTTACAAACTTCTTCAGTGCGTACACCAGCAAGACAAGAAGCAAATAGAAAAGCTGGTCCAGAATGGATTCCCAAATCTCATTAACTTCACGGAGCCCATGGAAGGATATAGTGCCCTTCATCTGGCCTGCATTAAAAATGATGTCGACATGTGCGGCTTCTTGCTGGAACAGGGAGCTCATCCAGACGTCCAGGACAAAATGGGACGTACTCCAGCAATGAAGGCAGCTGAGCTAGGCCATGAGTTGGTTTTGGAGTTGTTGGCAAAAGCTAAAGCAGACATGACTGCTGTGGATAATGAAGGGAAAGGTAAGTAAAAGGGAACCTTATCAGAACCAGAAGCAGCATAAAATGACTCCTTACTGTGTTACACACTTGCTACATATGTTGTGTCCAATCTGTAGAGGGGAACCATGGCTGAGGGTAATCCTTACAGCTCAACAGAAGCTCTTGGCCCTAAGAGCTTTGATGAAAATGAAAATACTTCTCCCCAAACAGCCTAGGCCTTTATCATAGGTCCCTCCAGTACATAGCTGAAAGATAACTTGCGACTGAGAACTGTGTTCCTCCAATGACCCGTCAAATATAAAATTCTGGTTTACCCCCCAGGTTCAGAGACCCTAACCTCAAAGTCTTTTTAGCATGTACCTACCCTAGCAGACGTTCCTGGCTCCCTGTTGAAGGAGTTTGTCCGTTTGGCTGTGAAGCTCACAGCCCGTGTAACCTTTCTTACCGTTCAGTACCACACCTCAATCCCTGCTGGTTTTCTTTGCAGGTGTTTTGTTTTACTGCATTTTACCTACGAGGCGGCACTACCACTGCACGCAGATTGCCTTGGATTACGGTGCAGATGTTAACAACTGTGCTACTGACGGGAAGCCTGTATTTCTACAAGCCTGTGAGCAAGCTCATGATATTAAAGAGATATGTCTGAACTTCTTGGAGAGAGGAGCAAATCCCAATGCAAGAAACCCAGTATGAATATTTCTGTAACTAAGAACAGGAGTATAGAATAGTTACCAGATGACTACAGTATATGACCTCAAATACTTTAAATCCTGACATTACAGTAATAAAGCAGTGACAAGTGCTTAACTCTGTGGCCATGCCTATTCCCTCCTTCTGTATCACCCTTTTTTGGAGGAGCAGGGATTGAAGTCTTCTGCTTGAACCACGTATCCTGATTTAGGTTTTTGTAGACTGTAAATATTTTACAAACCCAAAACGTAACTGGGCAGCTCTTGGGAGTTGCAGTTCATTGTGCTTTAGTGGAGCAATGCGGAGTTGTACTTTGCCTCACTGTACTCTAAGGTTTTCAGAGTTGAAAAAACTCACTAAAAGGTGAGTCCGACATGAAAAACCTGATGGGGAATCAAGGGAGGGATGAGGTGCAAAGTAACTCTTTTCTCTCTTTGGTATGTTTTAGTCATTTAATTGTTTACTTCTTTGCTTTAATAAAGACCTGAAGGACTGAAGCTCTATGCTGTTGATCAAGTCAAGGAGCTCGAGCTTTACCCTTAAAGCCACCCATGGCTTTTGCTTTGGTCCTAGTTTTGCAGTATCCTTCCTAGCTTGTAGCTATAGCAAACCCCATGGTTGGACATCCTTAGCCCATCCTCTCATGCACGTGTCCGCTTCGTGTACTCACTGTACCTGCAACATGAGAAACTTGCTTTTTTCTTTTTTTTTTTTTTTTGTTTTTTGTGTGTGTGTAATACAATGGGCACATAGCTGGTCACTTAAGGGGAATGGTTTGCTAGGCCCAGAGAAGGACACTTATCGGGGAAGAAAGTATGGTTTAGTGGGACACATCCACGGCTCACTGCTCTCGCTGCTCCTATGTAAAGTGGCGAGTCAGATATTCTAAGTGTTGCTGTGGGCCAACAGGTTAATAGCAGGCGATCCCTGATCCAAGATGGGCTCTGTTCTTGGGGGGTCACCAAATTTACCAAAGTCATGCATTACAAAGAAAATAGGTACTGCTAGTCACAAACATACGCTGATATCTAAAAAAAGAGACAACACTAACGTATTTGACTGTGAACTTTTCCTGTGAGACAGAAGATTCCCCAGTTGCTTTGCCTTCCCTGTAGCACTCCTCCAGCCATAACTACTTACGCTTTTTCATGATGGAGTTGGTATTTTGTGTTAAGTTTTGCAAACATGCATGAGAACATGTACACAGGATAAAAAATTCCTTAACTAAGGAACTGGTTTTTGTGGGGACCGTTCCAGGGGCTGAAGTTACTAATGTACTTGGATCGCTGCGATTTGTATCGCTCGTATTTTAGCAGCGTTATGGCTAGATTTTTAAAGCTTATCTACAAGTGTCTTTGAAACTATTAACTATCGGTAATAACTAAAAGGAGACCTTCAGTTTTACACCACCTTGAAAAAATCAGATCACCTTGTTCCTGAATTAGCATACAAAACAAATTCTGAATTGTTTTCTTGCTACCTTGCAGGCTACGGGTCGCACTGCCTTAATGGAAGCCGCAAGAGAAGGCGTTCTCGAGTTGGTGCGTGGTCTACTTGAGAGAGGAGTCGATGTTAACCTATTTGACCTTGAAAGACACAGTGCTGCACATTTCGCAGCCAAAGGAGGCTTTTTTGAGGTATCATCGTCTGTGGTGCTAAGGACTGCTGCAAAGCCAAACCTGCTTTTTTGGGGGGTTTTTTTTGGTTTAGGTTTTTTGGTTTTGTTTCAGTTTTTGAATCCAGTATCTGAGCTGATCAAAGCATAATGGTCAGCAGTCAATAACAGCTTCGGCTTAAGTATCAAAGGGAATCCAGCAGTGACAGAGTCTCATAGCTGCAGAGCCTTTTTTGCCAAGGTAGCGCTGAACGTGTGTGTGAGCGTGGCTGCCTGGTGTGAACAGCTCCATTGGAGAGCTCTTTTAATGTACAGCGTATCATGGCTGTGTAACACAGATGAAACTTTACCCTTTTAAGGGCACATGCAAACAGCTGCATGAAGGCACTTTCTTCCTTATCCCCCATATCATCTTCCAAGTGTATAAAATGATGCAGTTTTGATTGTGCATGCAATGACAGACTTACTGTAAGACAGTAGCTTGCAGTAGGCAGGCCAGAACGAAGGCTGTCCTTGATGTCTACAACTGAATGAGGTTTGTATTTCCTGAGTTAAGCAAGCACAATACTACAGAAATCTTGAACATTACATACACATCAATCAGCTGGGCATGGGAGAGAATTTTACGATATAAACTAGGAAAAAATGGGTTTGCATTTATTTGTAAATCATTCTCACACTCCCTCCCCCCCCCTTAAGAAACAAACAAGATTTTTGGTGGTACTTTTTTTTTCCTTCTCTAGATTTTGAGGATTATTTCAGCGTATAATGGAGACTTGGGCCTGATCGCTATGAATGGTAACACACCGCTTCATTACGCTGCGGAGGGAGGATTTGCAAATTGCTGCAAGTTTATAGGACAAAGAGGTGTGTTATAAATAAGTTACTTTGCAACTGTCATGTATATTCTTTTTCGGTGCTAAAGGAAAGATTTCATTTGGGCATTTATGAAAGATTTGACTTTCTGAGGTATCGTAGTGTATGTAA
Source organism: Psophia crepitans (assembly GCA_013399095.1). Lineage (NCBI taxonomy): Eukaryota > Metazoa > Chordata > Aves > Gruiformes > Psophiidae > Psophia > Psophia crepitans. The sequence continues at coordinate 2,177,994 of VWZZ01000616.1, forward strand.
TTCTCATTAGGAAGTGCCTAACACAGGCTGTTGTGGCTTATTTCTACTAATGTGGCTGAGCTAAAACATTCCTTAAAGAAAGCAGCAGAAGCATCATGGTTTGTATAATTTAGAACTGGACAGCATTAAGTGGTTCTGGTTTTAATTGTTTTTAGAAGGGTCATATTGAATCTTAGAAGAGAAAATTCATTTTTTGCTTAACTGATCATTTAAAAAAAAATTATCTCTGTATAGTCATGGAAAAAACTTGGTGCCCATGGGCACTGAAACATACTCCAAAGAAGCTGTGATTGTTTCCTAACTTAATCAGATAATTATATCACTTCAAGGTTTTACTCAAGAGCACCATGCAAAATCCTACATTCTGTTCTCGAGATTCAGACGTTTAACTAGCGGTCTGTCGCCAGGTTGCAAGGTTGGGGTGTAGAACAGCGAGTGACATTTTGTTCTTTGTTTCTTCTTAACATTGCTCACCGCTTTAGGTAAAAATGTAAGATTGTCACTGAACTTCTGCCTTTCTCCAAGTACTCATGAGTGGATGGATAAGTAGAGCGTGGCTTGCCCAGTGAATCTCCTTTTGGGAAGCAAATATGAACATGTAGCTAACTTCGCAGTCTGAGATCAATGATGTGGTTCCATCTACTATCACTCTTTGTAGTTAAGACAGTATAAAATTGTAGACCTGTGGCAATTAGTTGCACCTACGTTACAAGTCTTTTCTATTCCGTAATCAGCAATTACTAATTCCACTGCATTATCAGTGAAGTTGCATCCATATTTTTAGGCTGTGATCCTACATGGCGAAACTTGTTAACAAAGACCCCAAGAGCCGTTGCCAAGGAAGGCGGTTTTAAAGCAGCAGCAGCAGAATTGCGTAGAATTGAAGGCACCTTTATAAAACAGTCCAAGCTTGGGGCTAAGGAGGACAACCCTTTCTGGGCGCTGAGGCTATACGACTGGTCCTTAGAGCACCAGGATGCCCTCCGCAAGGCGCTTGAGGCCGTCGACCAAGGAGATGGGATGGTAGCTAAAGATGATTTTATATCAGTTATTCAGCAGCAGTGTGCCTTTGTGGACGTTGAACAAATACAGACTATTGCTGAAATGCACGAAGGATCTGAGCCTGAGGGAGTCAACATAGAAGAATTTTTTAAAGGCTCTAAATACCTGCAGAAAAGCTGTCTTATAACGTCCTTTGGACCCAAAGGGAAGAAGAGAAAGAGGAAGACACAAAGAGGCAAAAGAGACATCGCCATCCCCGTGCCCATTTGTGTGATTCCTAAGAGCGCATGCCCGCGTAGGGAAGGCGGCTTCCCTGTGTACATGATTGAGGCTGTTCAGAGCGTTGCTGATAGCTACCGTGACCACCCATCCACCCACCCCGTGCACGACGACCGTGCCTGGTACATAGATGAGCCAAGAAAAGTGTACATGAATATTAACTACCTTGTCAGAGCGGGAGACTTTCTGTCTCTACAGAAAGCATTTGAGGAGGGTGTGCCAGTAGATGTAAAAGATAAATATTACAAAACACCTCTGATGGCTGCATGTGCAAATGGGAGCACAGATGTTGTACAGTATCTTCTGGAAAAGGGGTAAGATCATTTAAGAGATTTTTTTTTTTTAAAACCATTCCAAAATAGCAATTTGAAAAACATAACTTTTCAGTAAGTATTTAGATGCAAGTGGCTGTGGTTTGTTTTCTATTTATGTATTGTTTAATATTGAAGTTAGCTCTGTAAGATCCTAGAAACACCCAGGAGGGAAATTCCCCAGGGCTGAAATTTTTGGTGTCTGGACTGTTGATATTTTGGTCACACGCAGAGTGCCTACAAATTCAGTCTCTGGGAACTGCAATTAGTTCATAGCCGTGCCTCAGATAGCACATCCTCAAAATTCAACTCTCAAAAAATCAGACGAATGATTTTGGGGAAATCTGGCTCAAGTAACTTGCCTGAAGTCATCAAGGCAATCCTAGACTTCCCTCTTCCACATGGCGGGGCCTTTGCATAGAAATGTTTTCTTAGAGTCACAGAATCTTTAGAGCTGGAAAAGACCTCTAGGATCATCAAGTCCAACCATCAGCCCAACACCACCATGTCTACTAAACCACATCCTGAAATGCCACATCTACACGCTTTCTGGACATGACTCCACCACCTCCCTGGGCAGCCTGTCCCAAGGTCTGACCACTTTCAGTGAAGAAATTTTTCCTAATATCCAACCTAAACCTCTCATGGAGCAATTTGAGGCTGTTTCCTCTTGTCCTATCACTTGTTGCTTGGGAGAAGAGACCAACACCCACTTCACCACACCCTCCTTTCAGGAGGAAAACCACTTTCAGGTATGTTAAGGGGATAAGCCTTATAATCACTTTCCTCTGCAGCCTCAGCAGGACTTAACACCAGAAACGTGTGCTGGTATTTAGTCTGTTCCTCACTTTAGAAGTGCTTCAGCAATTTTGTAGCCTACAGACACACTTGTGAAAAATCTCAAGAACAGCTTAAAAATGAGAGCAGTTTAAGAAAGATTCAGTCCTACTTGTGTAACAGCATAATGTCTTTTTTATTGTCAGACTGCTGTAGTCCTACAGTCATTCACATGAACACTTAAATGAACATTTTTCAAAGACACTTACATTAGCTTTGTTCTCTGCCTATAGCTAGAATTCATTTTAATGTTCATTTCTCAGGATAAGTGGCTGTAGTCATTGTCTCAGTTTCTGCAAAGACTTAACAGCACATATATGTTTACACACTCTGGTAATTACACTGACATTCCTGGAGCATTTGGGAAATTGTGTAAATGTGTATGTTCAGGTCTTCCAAAGATAAGGATGCAAGAGTTAGCAAATTAATCTAGTAAATTTATCTCCAGTGCTTTCCTCAAGCCTCACTAGACAGCACTGGAGTGGCATCTCTTCATATCTAACAGTTAAGATCTAGAAATGTAATAACTTCGTTAAAAAAATTAGTACCAATTTTGAGATTTTTAAATTGACAGAAATCAGAAAATAGAGAGGAAAGTTATCAGCACAGTGCTCAGCTTTGCATCTTTCAACAGCGTGGACTTCCAGATACTTCCAGTTTGCATGGGAGTTCGTATACTCTTTACGGTATAACTCTTCAGTACGGTATCACAAATCCGTATCGAACAGAAAACAGAACCTTTATCCAGAGCTGTAGAAAATGCTGAGGTTTAAACATAAATTGGTGGTATCTACTTTCGATCTTATTCCAGAAAGACTCAGACGTACGTTAAATTTGGGCTGAAGGCAAATTCAACGCTTGATCGGGAGAAAATGCTGCAGAATTTTTAAGTCAGTGCTGTGTCATCCCTGTTCCCTTCGATGGGTTTGTTTCTGATAGAACAGAGTTAGCAAAAAAAAAAAGGGCAGACAGAATATCAGTACAGGCATGGAAGTTTGGGTCGAGAGAGAAAGTGGAATAACTGGATCGCTTATTTTAATGAGAAATGTAAGGGAAATGAAAATTGCGTACAAATAAACCATAACGGCTAAGTAACTGAAAGAAAAAAAAAGGTAGAACTGGCAGGTTGGGAGAATTCACTGTGATAAGATCTCACCAAAGGTAGAATTCTGAAAAGTATTAAAAATTTAAACAAGAAAAGATGAACAGAACCACCTGTGGGGGTTTTTTTGATCTAGAGTTAAATATTAACTGTCTAACCAAAAAAGCCAAAAAGTTATCCCTGGAAGCAGCTTCATTCCTATTTTTTTCCTTCTTCCACACTCCCTCCATGTCTTTTTGGGAGGACATCAAGCTCTTTGTCCCTAGAGTAAATGGGACAGGACCCTAACTCAGATCAGGACCTCAAGGCTGTCCTAATTACAGTGGAAAGTAATTCACTCTGCTTGAGAATGGGGAATCCCCTCAGGAGGTTTTTGACCCCCTCTGAACCCGGCACACACAGGGGATCACAGATCTGGACATGTCAGGGGCCCAGCTTTCTTCAGAGCTCTGGGGAACCGTATTTTCTCCCTTTTTACACCATGAAGGGACTCTAGTGGCTCTCGCTCCCCAAGCCTTGCTTTTGCACGACCCCAGCCCAGAAGCTCCCAGCGCAGCCAGCTGCTAAAGGGCTGACAGTGCTTTCCCCCTCAGCTTCATCCGAAGGCAGCATATTGCAAGTATCTCCCCAAAACTAGCCCTTCCATCCTCCAGAACATGCCAGTTTTAACCTGGGAGCAGAAACTGATCTAGTCCAGTGGCACAGTGGCTGAAAAAGTTTTAAATCCTCAGATTTTCTGAGCTAGACCTTCTCTAACTCATTTGTAAATTGGACAGTAGGCAATTTTGCTATGTGCTTTAGAGCACCTATTCTTGGCCCAGAAGCATTTTTTTTTTTTCAGTTCCCTACTCTGTTTTTGCCATTCTCATGAGGCTGGAGCACAAACAGTAGCAGCATTTTACAAGACTAAGCTGTTGAAATGCCTGCTTTTCTCTGTACCTGTGAAAACCTCCATGCAGAGGACACTGTTGGCTTGGAGGGGGGTATGATCCCCCCAGGTACATGCTTACAATTCCTATTCCGTGACAAGCTGTATGTCAGATACTAAAGTGGTGTCAGAGTAGCAGTAGCAATATGAAAATATTTATTTACTTTGCATACGCCACTGCAGTGGGCAGATAACATCGATAGCGCTGGGAGCTGTGGGTGTTACTGTATCTAGTAACCAGCTTCATCTGCCACCACTCCTCTTCCTCTTTTGCAGGGCTGATGTAAACGCAACAGACAATTTCATGTGGACTCCCCTCCATCACGCCTGCTATAACGGACACCTCGACGTTGCTGAGCTGCTGGTGAAGGCTGGAGCAGCAGTGGATGCACCTGCAATCGGCAACGCAACCCCGCTCATGAGAGCCATCGAGATCTGCAGATTGGATATAGTTTATTTTTTAATCAATGCGGGTGCTGACATCCAAGTGACAAACAGCAATGGTAAATATCAATCTTTCCCCAAAAGGCCCATTTCTTTATTAAAACAAGGGCAACTAAATTCTTGGAGCACTTTGAGAAGGGTTCTGAATTTACGATTGCTATCAGGATTGGAATGAAGGTAAGAGTTAGGTTCAATTAGTTTTCTACAGTATGGAGTCACTATTCTAAGTAGTCAGCTTTCTGGGTTTTATGCATCTAGAAAATAAAGTAACAAGATTAATTACATCATTAAGGAGGCTGTTGCTCCTCACAGAATATATACAGAGTTGTAAGTAACTAATGGAAAAAATTCTGTCTAGTTAGTAGTATTTGGTGGAAAAATCAGATTGTAGTTGTGGCCAGTGTGTACTCTGCCACCCATTTAAATCACTTCTTTTTATGCACAGGCAGCCAAAATATTTCTTGCTGCTTAGCATGTAAATATTACTCCCTGAGAAAAAAATAGTTAGAAAAACAAATCTGAACTGATACTGAAGTGTTACCTCCTCACAGCAGTATCATCTCCTCTGTTTTCAGAGTAATTTAAACAGTTAACATCACATTTTAAGCCCTTGCTCTACCATAGGAAGCAATATTGCCATCTAATGAGACTTTCCTTCCCAAAACGCCTTATAGGTGAAACCCTGCCTGTAGAAGTGCTGTGTATTCTCCCTTTCCATTACCATGTGTAGTTCCAACTCACACGGCAGTTCAGTCTCACAACTACTTTACAGCCACAGTTTCTCATCCCATAATATCCGGGAGAGTTTCTCCTTTCTTTGGCACTGAAGGTGTTCAGCACTGTTTAAACAGTGGGGCTTTCCCTTGACTCCTTGCCAGCCACAGAGCAAGCACTGGAAGAGGTAGATATCTACAGTAACTTGCCCTGCATTCCTAACCTCGTACTACACTAGCCATCTCCTACTGCTAAATGCCTTCAGAAATCAAAATTACAACCTGCAGGACCAGAATGGTAAGCTGCAAACATCAGCACGTTAATAGCAAAGAAACCACTCCAAAAATTCCTGCAACATGTTGTTCCAAGACTTCTTTCTGCAAGCAGCACTGATCACTGCCAGTCCTCACACCAATGGCAGGCACGCTGCTGGCACACCAAATGGTTAATAAAATAGAGACCTAATAAAATTCAGTTGACTGTTGTGTCATTGGCACTTGTTATTGCAACTGGATAATGTTCATTTTCATGGCTTACACAGGCATTTGGGTTTTTTTTTAAATACAGGAAAGAATGCTCTTGATATTGCTAAAGTATTTGCAGACTCTAGAATAATTGATCTGCTTCAAAATAAACTGGAAAATTTGCCAAAAGTACCAGAAAAAAAAGTAGCAGAGAAAGAAAAAGTTGTGAAGTCAAAGTCACCTTCTGCATCGATGCCTGTAGAGGTACAAGCTGTGAAAAAAGAGGTATGAGAGATGGTAACAAAGGACTGATTTGCTAATAGTAGTGTGCTTCTTTCTTTCATTTATTTGCCATCCATGTCTCTCCAGTCCTTGTTCTTTCCAGTACTAGTACTTGTTCATTGTTTGAAATTTTGACTTGTTAGTCATATGAACGTCATATTTTCCCCAGCCCCACTTAAGAGTTGTGTCCTATCTCACTGACAGGACACAGAAAAATATTTCCTCCTCTTTTCCCCCTCCTCCTGAAGCTGATGATCACCCAAGCTCTGTTGTAGTAAATACCGAACAACTGGTAACTGTAATTTCTTAAAAGGAGCACCTGCTTCTTCACAGGATAAGGTCAAGACCCTTCATATTAGTAGAAAGGTCTTTTTATTCGGCTAATCGAACTCATTGAGGTGATGAGAACTTCTACTGTTGACCCAAGTTGCGTTTCTCAAACCCCCCACTGATGGTGGCTGTTGTACTCTGAACACCTTTCCGGCCTCCCGGAAGCCTTGAGTTCATTGCCCTCATTCCCAAGCTGAGGTCCACCTCCATGACCACATCCTGGTTGTCTTGTCGCAGATGACATCTTCCTGATTTGCCAGCGGTACTTGTTAGTCAGACCCAGGATGCTATTTAGAAAGAAAAATGCAATTATATCTGCATTGCTGGAAGCATCCTTCAGCAGTCCTGCCCTGGATGGTGTAGTAAAGGTGTCCCAGTAGCCAAATGCTGATTTCCACCTTTCAAAAATGTTTTGAATGTCAGGGATAGTGTAGGTTTTTCATAGGCAGGAGGACAACAACCTTAGGTGCTTATTTATTCATCACCCAGCACAGCATGGGATCACCAGTGGTACTACATGATTATCTTGCGAGTCTTAAAGAGCAGATAATGTTTTGGTGTCCAGGAGTGTCATCTCCTACCTTTTAAAAGGTTTCACCTCACAGTTGTTGGTTATTAAAATAGTATCAGCTTTAGAAATACAGATTCTGAACAGATTAAAAAAAGACACACCCACAGTAAACAGATAGCAAGAGAAGTATCAGAAGACACAAGATGTGTGCGTTGCTTCCGAGTGCAATGTGTTTGCATAACCGGTAACTTCTCTCTCAGCCTTCACAGATATCTCTGCCACTTGTAGAAAAAGCCATTCTTGAAAAGACAGCACATCCCCCTAAGGACAGCGTTATTTACCTGAACTCCTTGATAACCAGCGGTGCTACCAAGAAAGATGACATCACGTTCAAACCCAGAAAAGTACGTACAGTAGCAAAACGCGAGCACGGTTTGATGTTAATTCAAAGGGAGGCCTTGCTGTAGATCAAAAACCAGAATCACCTGATCCACTGACTTCACAGCCCAACTACCTTGTGGACAAAGTGACACAGGCTAGAGAGATCGCCACAAACCAACAGTAAACTAAAGAGCTTGTATGCGTGTATACGTGTTATATGTGAACTCAGATTTATCTAAAACAAGTTATCATGGAAATCAAGCTTGTATCAGGTTTTAAAATAGGATTAAAGTGGACTCACAGTAAAATACAAATGCAGTTGCCTTCATGGTATGCATTTTTACATTCCTACACTTAAAGCATAGGAGTCCTCATGCTTGGGACCAGCACCAATGTCTAATTTGCCCTCTCAAGTACTTACCACATGATTACTTGTGTCAGGGACAGTTACTGAACTAAATCACAGTACACTAAATATTTACTTCCCAGAGTTAGAGTATTGGAAATACAATTTTTGTATCAGGGACTTATTAATACTCATAGACAAATAACTGAGAAACAGAAAAAGATGATCACAGAGAAGTAAGGTGTTTTGTTTTTTTTTAAATATATTTTCTCCTTAAACAGGAAAAGAATACCATTGCTGACTGAGAAGTTTTGTTTGGACTCTGTTTACCATTTCCCTGACCCTGATTTGTGCCATTTCTGCAGGGGTCCCAGGGGGATAAGGCTACATTGCCAGTGACTCCACAGCTAATTACTGTTTTCCACTCTGAGGATCTTGGGCCTGTGTCAGTCATTCTGAACAGTTAGCTTTGGATCTTCTTTCCCACATGATCCCTAATCTGAGCCTGTGGCATTTTATAGATTGGAAGCGACAACAAGAGAATGCTCTGCTTATATACACATAAATTGCTGTGATATCTTCCGCTGGGAGGCCACACTAGTTGTCTTCTACATCTCAAGATGGAAAGGAGAGCTAGAACATGGTTGTTTGGCTAACAGTATCTTCTTAATGCCTCGGTTGCAGAAGTCATGTCCAAATTAACTACAACCACCTTTATTTTCTAGATTTGGACCCCGGATGCCGCAATAGAGGAGCTAGTAAAAAAGCAAGGCTTGCTCCGTGAACGCTCTACTCTTGATGGCCACTCTGAAAACACCACGACCCCCTTTAATAGAAAAGTTCCGGAATAAGCACACCAGCTGGAAGAAGCTACTTCAGCATGTATTTTGAGGGGACAAAGACCTGAAAAGCTCCTCCTCTGTACGTAAGGAACCATGCAGCACTCAGTAAACGTATCTCAGATATGACAGAAAAAAAATGTAGCAAGTGTTTTTCTCTGTAGATTATGCTGTGTACACACAATCTTTTGTTGAGAGCTTAGTCTGGAGAAAGGTTTATCCCTGTGTAACTCTAAGTCTTGGAGCAGGCTCAGCATAGTTCGTGGAATGGCCACTGCTGTGACACACTCATGTCCTTTTTCTTTGTAAAGGTATGGCTTTGTGAGGCTGTTGTTCACCCCAACAAAAAAACAACTTCTTCCTGGAAAATGTGTTAGTCTTTCAGCAGAAAGGCTATTAAATATAAAGATATGAAGACAGCATTCAGAAATTATTTAAGACACCAATGTTCTTGGCTGGCTGAAGAGGCAAACCAAAGTACAGAATTTACAACCAGGACTACTGCTGCCTAGCTTACTGCTTTCACGTTCTCTCACACGCTTGCATCTCCTAACTCGCTGAGGATGTATTCCCCAACTGCAGTGTTGCAAAGCTGTTACCAAGACCTTTAGATACATTTTTTTTTTCTGCAAAATTGAAAAACCTTCAGAGATTTGGGGAGTACAGGTTCTTGTACTAAAAGCTACATCCACAGCTAATCCAAATCAGTGCTCGCCCCTACAACAGCAAAGTCAGATACTGTCCCTGCCATTAAAATGAGTTCTTTGGGTGAGAAGGAACTGGTGTCTTCAGAGTGACCTGACCAGGCTGCGGTAATTTAATATGAAGAAGTAGTACTGAAAATTCATTATAGGAAGCGTATAAAGTCAAGATTTGTGCGACAGGACCAGGCCAAGCCAGCCTGCGTTCTGCTGAGAGACTCCACACCTCCTGAGTTCTGTTAATTATCTCTGCAAAATGGTTGGCAGCAGAGAAGTGAGCCCAATTTGGAGCTTCAAAAAGGCAGTAGCAGGTGATAAGTTTAGAGTAAGCAGAGACTGGAAATACTCGGAATGTTTAGCTTGGAGAGGAAAGAGGTGGGAGGGTATGCCATAAAATCAAAGCAGCAAGAAGCATGGAGAAGGGAAGTGAAACCTCCTATCTATCCTTTCATGGGATACAAGAACATTCAGACTGCAGAAAAATTAAATACTCCACAATGTGCAAATAGCCTGCAGAGCCCTCCAGCCCAATTATCTGTGGAAACTTATAAATTTACATAGATTGTGAGAAGAGTCTAATTAGTGAACACATAAGGGATAAAAATCCCTTGTGTTTCAGGACCTCAGCTAATTACTGTTGGCACACAACAGGCTTCCTAGCAATGCAGTTCATTCCCCGACTGTCCGGTGGGGTGATGTGTGTGTCCCTTAGGAGGGGAGCTGACACTGGCCTAGACAAACACTGAAATTAAATCAGCTTCTGGGTTGATAGTGCCCATTCCTTAAATTTATTTTAACATCGTGAGACTTCAAGAGCTATCTGGCTCGAGAGTACAGCTACTTTGGAAAATTTGTTTTCAAACATACTCTTTTTTAACTGCAAGTCTTGAACTCTGAAATATGAGCTTCAAACTGGTTCTTTCATTCATTTCTTGTAATAAGAACCAAGTTTTGCCCTTATGCCAGGTGTGATACAGCATTTCCGTGCCTGGATTTGCCCAGGTATGAAGGAACAGAGTGGAAGATTGCTGGGAAAAGCCTGCACGGTCACATTCTTAGACACCACCGCTGCATGCAGCAATCCCTTTTTAACTTTAGCTGCACATCCAAATGTAAATGTGGTATTTAGTAGGTAACCAAGGCAAATGCAAAGCAAGTAGCTCTATCTAGTGGGATACTGTTTTCAAATACCGCTACTAAACATATTATTTGTATGCACGTGGGTGTGCGCGAGTAGTTTATGACAAGTTGCTTACAGCGAGAAATATCCCGATACGTTTAGCATTTTGATAGCTCAGTGTAAAGAAAGGCTGTACAGGTGAGTGAGATACCATTTGAAATACCAGCATATCATCTTTGCCTGTCAGCATAACACTGCTGCTGCCTGCAGGTGATTGTGAATAACAGAAACAATAGTATTCATAGAAGGCAGTGCAGGCAAGGAGCAGGATGCCCATGACCATAAATATTTTAAATAAAAGTAGTAAATAAAAGTAAAATAAGTAAGTAGCTAAAACTGCATCTCTAAAAGAAGGAGAGTCATGGGGTCAATTTGCTAAACTGTGGCCATCCAAATAAAAATCAAGTAGCAGAGTCGGAAACTCCCAACTCATCCAGTAAGGTAAAACCACGTTTCTAGCAGAGCTATGCCAGGGGGATTAGCTAGGAGAGTTCTCCGCTGTTAGAGCCAGGTGCTGGGCCCTCCACGTGGGTGACTACTGCCACGTGAAGGTATGGGCTGTTCTCTGCTGGCAGTGTTCATCAGGGGAACTGTGAGCAAGTGGGAGAGAAGGGGAATGCAAAGGGAACAAGCTGACCTGGCCAGATGCAGGGGCCGTCTCCTGCACCAGATCAGATGCTGTGGTAGAATTAGGCTTGTTGGCGAGCAGCCTCTGAAAGCATTGGTCAGAGGGGAGTGCTGAAAGGGGGCTGGTGGCTGTTCCTCTGCTCCCATAGGAAATCCTTATGGGCATCATCCTTGTGCTTTCTCACCCCAGCCAGAACGGGCTGCAGACTCTCTCAGCCTTTACGTCATCTCACAAGTAGAAAGGCTGAAGAGCTGCCCATCAACTGTCCACAGCATGATGGCCGAGTACAAAATATTTGTGCTCCTTTGGCCTTCTGGCTTCTCTGTACTTCCCTGGTCTTCTCCATACCTCGCTGCCCAAAGCGCTGGCAGGCTGGGCTCACAGGCTGCCACCTCATCCCTCATCCAGCCCTCGGCCTGGGACTGGCTTTCTGCAGGAGCACAGCGCAAAATGACAGAAGAGGCAAGACAAAGTGTCACCAGCTTAGCCACTCGATCGCCCAAAGTTGTGAAGACAGCTCGTTTTGTGCAAGAGCAGGAACGGTTGCCAAATGTACGTGGGTGACGTTACGCAGGGCTCCCTGTCCCAGGGGTTTGTTCCCACCCCCGATTGTTTTCTCCAGCTTTTTGTTGCTGTTATGGGGCTGTGGTATTGGTGAGGGCTTTCAAAGTCTGTCTCAACATAAAGATCTTATCAACTGAGCAGCCTCAGTGCTGTCTGTTGAGGGTATCAAACAACAAATGGTGTCACTATTCTCTGTCTGAGTCCTGTATTCCTTCTCATGAGAAAGGCAGTGGCATTTGTGCGTTTGTTTAGATATTGGAACAACAACTACCTTGTGGCGTTTTCAGAGAACTGAGCATGGTAAGCATGGTGAGCTGACTTTAACGCAGCTTGATATCTAAGACGCAATCAAAGAGAAGCCAGTGCTCAGAGAACATTTTTCCATGAATAGTCAACTCATTCCCAGCGGCACAGGTACAGGAACAAACTGAGAGCTTTGGCGGGAGGCGAGAAGCACCTTTCAAGATCGTCCTCCTCAAGCGTGGTGAGGAGTATGTGTTTAGAGGCTCCCCACTTGTACACCAGAAGTGGAGTAGGAGAGTCTGAAGCTTTTAGGGACATGAAAGCAGGTGTCACAAGGGGAGTCAAGCTCCAGAGCTTAAAATTGACATCAGCAGAAGGAAGAGCATTGAGTAAAGAGCTGGCAGCAAGCTGTGAGGGAAGGAAGGAGCCTGTGCTGATGGACTGGTCATGGAAGAGCTGAGCAATACTCCATGTTAGAGGGTACCAAGAGACCTCAGTAACAGAGCACAAAGCACCATGCCCAAGTGAGAGCACCTTCTGGAAAGCTGCATCAGCTGCATGTTGTAAAACACACTGGGAATAAGGAAACTTGCAGGTGGGAGTTCAAACAGATTGTGAGTGTGACTCAATCTCTCAAGGCAAGGAGCACAAGTGAAAGATAAATCAAAGGGGGAAACCAATGCAGAAAAATTAAGCAGGTGGAAGGCAGCAACACTGAAAGGAAAAGGAAATAGGAACTCTGCACATCTGCATGACCTAAGACTAGATGAGTTGTGTACTAGCTTTGGTTCACAGTCAGGCTGTGATCTAGCCTTAGTCACCCTTTGCTGCTTGCCTTTAAAGTTCAAGACACTTGTGAGATCTTCAAGTATTGTTTCAAACTAATGTGGGCACCTCAGGCTAGCTCCTGTTGGCACCCAAGAGCGCTTCCTTCACACGCCACTCCACTGCAGGACACAGGCAACTGCATTTCTCATCCCCCCCATTTCCAACAGGTGCCATTTTAAGTCCACTTGGAAAAGACATGAAATGAGTTAGGGGTGGGCATTGCTGTTGTAGATACTACTGGCACACATTTACGTGCTCAAAACTCAGTTCTTAAACTCCAGAGTGTCTTTCAAAGGCTCCTCATTATGCAGGAAGCCTCAGAGTAACAGACTCAAAGTCAAATAGTACAGGACACGAAAGTAACTGTGCACCAAGAGATGCTTGATGGAAAAGATCTCAGTGAATGATCAACTGCTTCAGGCCTCTGTTGAGCTGATTTTATTTTCTATTGTTTTAAAAAATAAAAAGCCACCTCACCACTGGGCTCCTTTCTTCTCACCTACAGGGACAGCTGGATTCACACCCCCCACCCCAGCACATTTCTACCCAAAATGCAAACAGCCACGATGTGGCCACTCATGTGGTTCCTCTGTCCCTGAGGCATTCCTGAGCCACTATGCAGTTTCACCAGCTTGCCTCAACTATCACTCTTAATCTAGGAGGGAGCCCTGATCAGCGTTATCTTATGCTAAGCAACCGGTTTTTTTGGAAGGTGAATTACAACACAAGTATTTTTCTGGTCACAGCAGCCTATACTCTTACAGTAAAGCAGAACAGACAATATAATGTGGAATTCCTGAGCTGCCGAAGCGCAGTGGAGGTAATAAACATGGTCACAGCTTAGGACCTTTGAATGGCTCCTGAACAGCCCAGCTTATCAAGTGTTCGAGACTGAACACCAGGAAATTTAATTTAGCCTTACTACTGCTACAAATCCCTTGCCATAGCTCCAAGGAAGATCTCATTTGTAGTAATAAATTAGGGAAGAGTTCCAGTGAGATGAAATGAATTGGCTTTAAAGGGCTGGCTCATCCCAAGCAAGGGCTCCACTTCCCCCCACCCCAAATGGCCTCAACTGGGACACAGCTAAGTCATGGTATGTTGTTATTATAAGCCTTGAAGGCTCCCAGAAGGGAAAGGGGGAAAAAAAAAACACAAACAAAACAACAAACCACTAAAATAGTAAAATAAAACAATAAAGTATTGCTGAGCATGATCTTACTGTGGGTAAGGGTGGGGTGAGCAAGTCCTCCTCTCCCACTACCAGGGGTGCTTGTACAACCCAACAGCTCTCCTGCAGCAAAAGCAGACGCTGGGGAGCTGCCACCCCAGCCCAGTTAGTACAGCCTGTGACCTGCTGCTTACAGGAGAAATGGAGTCCGGGTTTCCCCAAAAGGAAAAGGTGGGAGAGCTGTAGAAACACAGACCAGACCACAAAAAAAGGGAACCTGCTAATTTTGTGCAACCCAGCTCCTACCTGGTGACTTGAGATGATGGAAGAGGCCCAGCACATCACAGGGAATTGCTGTTGAGCTGTACTACCGTTACAGAGGGACAACCAGAAACATTCACATGAGCCAAAAGTAGCTTCAAATTGCCTATTAATCCTGAATGCCTGTCAGCAGTTATTATCTGATGGGCCACAGCAACCTGGCACTTAGTAGAGAAGAAATCAAATATAACCATTACTTAAAAGAAATAGCTAAAGAATCATTTCATTGTGACTTTTATCCCCTCATGCCTTTTAACTCCCCTTCACCATACCTTATTTCTCCCAGCTGGGCAGAGCTGCTCACCCCTTTGCTTCCCCCACCATCTGCCCCTGCCCTGGCCCAGAGGATCGCATTTATAAAGGTGCATGGCCCTCCCACTCCCACCTGGCTGGAACTGGCTGTTAATTGCCACGAGCTGGGCTTTTCCGTTACCAGCCTGATAGCCCGATGGTTTCTTGCAGTCGCTGTGCGTCTCTGAAAGCCTACCTGGGGGAACAGATTTTAATTTCTCACCAAACAAGGAATATCCGTGCTCTGACAGTCAAACCTCTGTGTCCCGAAAGGACCATCAGCGTTTGAAATGCTGATTTGCATCATTTTAAAGATGCGTTTGCTGAGGCCAGGGTCCTAACCCTGTGCAGCGTGCTTTCGGTGAACGACTGCGGGAGGGAAATTTTCCTGAATGTAAAAAATATTTGGCAAAAATGAATTTCAGAGATGCATGTTGCTTTGCTTGCAGAAACCTATTTTAAAATGACCCCAGAGCATTCACAGCAAGATCTGCTGGGGGAACGTTGAAAAATGTTGAAATATTTTCCTCTTAAACAAAATGTTGGTGAAACCTGTAATCAAAACGTCAAAACTGACTATTTTCCTTCAAGCTCTGGATAGGGTTGCAAATAAAAAATAAATAAAAAGAAAAGAAACTCCATCCTTCTAACAGGCTTCTTGGAATTGCCATTAATAGTTTCCACTAAAATAAATAACAGGAAATCCATGGATTTTGGACAGCTCTGTTTACATGACTCTATTTGCATGCTTACCCAGCCAGGGAAGATGAACAATTGCTCATGACATGTCTGACCCATCGCCGTCGAATGCCTCAGCGGCGAAGCTGCATGTTAACTGCTGAGTGTTCACAGGGGGTGTTTGCAGCGGTGCCCGGTGCTTGGGAGAGGTCGGATCACTTCAAGCAATGACCGAGCCCTCGGCAGAAGAGTGGGTTTGCGTGTAGTGCCGCGCCGAGGAGCTCCGTTGGCTTTGGTCCTGGTGCTAGCTGGGGAGCCTCGGTGTGCAATTACACCACTTGCCTGTGCTGGAAGAGGTGTAAAGCAAGATCCTTGCTAGACTCCTAAATTTAAAAAGCTGCCCCAAATCTCCAAACAATTTTCTAAGGTGTCAGTAAGCACCATTCAACCCCACGCGCCTCCCCGGCTAGCAGAGGACGTCATTTATCTCGTGCTCTGCATCTTGGCACCACGTGCAGAACACACCTGAGAAACTCTCCAGCACCCCTGTCTTCAGCGTATCTTCAGCCGCCCACATTTTCAGTCTGAAACTCAGCTGCAGCAAGAAACCGTGGTAAAGACAGCGCTGAGCCCCCTTCTGGTACGGACATCCGTGTGTAGGGACTGCTCGTGAATCTTACGTTAGAGAGGCACTAGAAACAAACCGTAATTAATGCAGGTAAGGATCTGGACCATGCCAGCGCACATTAGCACCACATCTAATCGCCCGACTCTCCTTCACGCTTCGATGGGCTGCCCGTTCCCTCCCCACATACAGGACGTTCTCGTCTAATCAGGACCGGTGCAAAGGCCTCCTGGTGAGCGTGGGAGGAGGAGGAGGAAGAAGGATGCTACCCTGGTACGCACCATCACAGCGCCGCGAGGCAAGAAACACCCTGCTCCTTCCTTCTGTAGTAAAAAATGCCTTAAGTTTAAAAAGGCTTGCACAGCAGCAGCTGAGACATCAGTACGTTCTCACTGGGTTTTCTGCCTGGGGTACTGACAACAGGCAGAAATTTGCCTGGAAGCAATAAACTAAGCCAAAAAATAAAAAATAAAGCGCAAGTGAAAGGCACAATTGAAAGTCACATCTGAACAGGCAGGACACCGTGCCAAAGCAGTCAGCAGCCCAGTGGATATTTTAGACTGTTTAATCCTTCAAATATATACCTGCACATCCTCAGCAGACAGCTGTGCTCCAGTGCATGTTCATTCCAAAGAGCAAATGTTGGTGCCTTCCTTCCACTGGAGCTTTTAATAATAAGAAGTTATAATTATTTAATAGTCATAATTGCAATCAACACAAATAATTGGATCCCTGATAATCCTGTTTTGGGGAGCCACAGTCCAGCAAGCAGCTTTCCCCACCTGTAAAGCCGAATGCCTTTCTGAGGAAGTCCCCCGTGTTTGCGGCAGCAGGCCGCCAGCAGAGCGGAGCCGGGGTCAATCTTTACCCGGCCCCTTTGTTTTGGTTTCTGGTAAAATCGGACTGTTTTCTGGGCGATGCCCCCCAGCAAGCCAACACGCAGAGTCTTATTCTCCACAGCAGCCTCAGAAATGGGATGATGGTGATGTGCTGTGGCACGCGCTCTTGCTACGCGTTTAACCCCGCTGTGAAAATTTGCTCCTCAGTTGCAAATTTGCTCAAGATCAATCTAAGGAGGCAACGTAAAGCTTCCTGGCACCATCTCGGTCAGGCGTTTGCTGCTGATGTTGATCCCTGGGTGGGCAGGAGAGCAGAGGGCCAGGGTTGGGCAGGAACCTGGTGCACGAGTGGGCTCCCACTGTCCCTCTGCTCATTGTAGAACCCGCAGGCTTTAATCATGGAGGGGAAAACATGAAGAGCGCAAGGGGTGTGGGGAGAAAGCTGCTGGCAATGTCAGAGGCAGAAAGACCAGTCTGCTGGTGTAAGGGGAGCAAAGGCCTGCTCCTGGGGCTGTGGCAGAATGAGGGAAAGGGGCAGCTTGCCGACACGCCGTGAATAAAAGTCACTGTCAGGGGAAAGGTCCCTCCACGAAGCTTTTGCCTCGGCTGGGCAAGCGGGACCGAGCGTTTTGCATGCTCTATTTCCTTCGCAGCCCAGAGCAAGACCTGGGGCTCAGATGTCATTCTGAGCTGCTGTTTGCCTTCCCTGCAGATATTTAACCGCTGCATTTTCCTTCTGCCAGCCAGCTGACAGGAGTGAGATGATCCCGGTGCAAAGCACAGGCCAGAAGGACGGAAACGCATTTCCATTCCTTCAAGGCTCATCTCAGCGGTGCAGGGGCGAGCCCTTGGCGAGCCTTCGCCGGCACTTCTCGGCCGGTGAGGGACCAGGGGGACGCGCACCCACCTCTGCCCCCACCCAGCGCATGCAGGTTGCTCATGCAGTTATATAGGAGGAATATTTTTCTCCCCCTTTCTGGCCACTGCTGCAGGAGTCTCACAGCAGTGTTTTCTTCCAATCTCTGCTGCCCTCTGCTGATGCAAAGCCAAGGCAGAGAGGTGAGCCCTTGCGAGGATCCAAGGCCTCAGTATTTTGCTGCAAAAGCTCACCCTCACCCTCATTAAAATCCCAGGAGTCCGTGGTTTCCTCTTTGTCCTCGACACAAACTCTGAAGCCCTAAGGCATGTCACTTGGGGAAGGATTTCTTGTTTAATCACACCGCAATGATTTAGGAGTTAATTTGTCCTCGTTACCTCACACCAAGTAAAAGTAAATGCTGGTTTAATCAATTTACAGACTTCAATATTAAAAAAGAAAAGAAAAAGAAAAGAGAAAAGAAAAGAAAAGAAAAGAAAAGAAAAGAAAAGAAAAGAAAAGAAAAGAAAAGAGTATAAGATGAGGGCTAAAGGCTGTGGTTTGAAACTGGGTCCCTGCACTTCGGATTTTCCACCTGAATTTCTCCCTGCACCAGGAGTCTTTCAGGGAATCTTAGCCCTGACCCACGCACTGCTGCTCACAGCCCCACTTGTAGGTCAGACCTCTGTTTCCCATCCGTAACCCAGGCAAGAGACTGCCCCTCGCAGCGGCTCAGCCAGACCCTGGGGGCTGCTCAGGGGGAAGAGCAGAGCAGGGATATTCTCTAATCCCTGCCTCCTGGGCTTTTTAAATAAGTTAAGACAAAATCTGCCTTTTTTATTGAGATAAACACCGTGACAAGCGAGCAGGAACGGAGCCAGGCTGCTGCATGTGCATAACGGGCGTCATTTTTCCCCAAGCTCTGTTGTTCCCATCACCTGCTGCAAAACAGATCTTTAAACCCCACACGGACTCCTCTGCTTCTCCTGCACGCGCAGAGACCAGTTTAGAGGAGACAAACCCCATTAGGCAGGCTCCTGGCTGAAGAGGCAGACCGTGAGCCCTGCGCCGAACCTGCTCCTCCGGTGCCGCTCAGCATCATCCTGGCCGGCCTCCACGGCCCAGCGCCGCTCAGCAGGGCCCAGAGGGAAATGCTTCCCTAAAGCACCCGCCAGAGAGCTGAAAGTTGCCAGCAGGCTACTCCCACGTCGATTCGCTTGGTCACGGGAGGGAGGCAATGTAGCCCTGTAGATAACACACCGACCCAGAAACCCAGACCCTTTGTTCTCTCCTGCATCTCTAGGAATGATCGCTCCATTCCTCGATGCTTAAATTTCCGCCTCTGCAAAGGCAGGGCATCATTTCCACCGTGAGGCAGCTTGGGAACTGTTGGTAACAAGATTTATGATTACCGAGAAGTTATTTAGTACAGCTTTTAGATCCTGCTCCATTGATTTTGCTCCGCAGACTCTGCGGCTCCTGCCGCTATTACCGGTTAACTAGCACCGGCCCTTCAGCAGCTTCTGGACGTTGTGTTTGTGAGGAGGACCCTGGTGCTCAGAGCTGCAGAGAGAGGAGCAGCAGCCATGATCACCAGAGGGTTTGCAGTCTACAGCTTGAACAGAAGCTCGTTGCTTTCTTTTTGTAGTACCCCCTTGGACTAGCGCTTGCAACAAGTGAAAACCACAACCAGCAATGCTATATTTAACTCATGCCGTGCTTGAGAGGATGAAATATCCTTCTCAGATGAGCTCTGTGAAAAGTGGCAGGTGCTGGTAGCTCCTAAATCAAGTCGTTCCTCATCAGTCCTGTTGCTTGTGCAACTTGCGGTCAGTTCACCGCTCCTTGCTGAGCTCTGCTGCCCTGCGCTCCTCCGCCTGACGGTCCCCGGGGAAGGGCTGACAGCTTGTGCAGTGGAGGGTTTCGCTGAGCAAGTTTTGATCCTTAAGGAGTCCTTTTAATCATCTGAGCTGCTGCAGGGCAGAGAGGTGTCTTGGTCAGGTTATGGTGTTCAAGTTTAGGTGGGGAGGTGGCTTAACGGCTGGTAAATACATCTTCTGACTCCGAGACTTTACCAGGTTGCGTTACTTGGCTAGCAACAAGCAATTTTTCCCCTTCAGCAAAACGTATGCCGAGCCGCATTTCTGCTTTGCTCATGCAGTTGTCCTTTGGCCACAGTCACAAAACCAAGTCTCCCTTCAAGTAGCCGAGCTGCCAGTTCACAGTCTTGCAAGAACCAACGTGAGCTCAGGGTCCGCCCTGCCTGTGCTTCCCTTCCCTGGTCCGTATATCTGAGCTCAGCTGGGTAGGCTGGGTGGAAATGCTGCAGGATTTTGCTTTTTCCTCATCCCAGCAGAGCCAGCAAGCTGCTCCCGAATACATCACCCTTCACTATGGTTGTTTTTAAACCCAAATCAAATCCCAACCAGGAGCTCAGTGCTCCACTTCCCGGCCCAAAAGCTGGGTTTTCTTTCAAACACATTTGTTTCACTCCAAATCCCATTCGCCAAGCGCCGGGGGACAGACGGTGTCTGCAGACGGGAGACAGGGTGGCAGGAGGCATGAAAACGCCCTCGCTGTGATGTGAGTTCGCGTGTACTAGATCATCTCAGGAGCAGTGCTGGGCCCTTTGCTCGTCGGGACACAAGAAATCACCACTGAACTTCACTGGCAGATTTTGATTTTCATGTACTGGGAGAAAATGGTCAATTCTTAATCAGGTAATTAAAGTTCCTCTTTAATAAGCCAGCAGAAAACATTTTATGGCTCCTGGCTAGTGCCCAGTGTAGCTGGAGTTCAGATAAATGCATTGACAAAGAAACATCCATTTCATCTAATGTTTATTGACCAGTTTTAAAAAGCAGGAGGCTGTTGCAGGAATTCTCTGGAGAGCTCGCTGCTGCAGCTCTGCTGGGGGTGTCTCCACATTTTGGCTTGCTCCCTTGGCCGGCATGCAGAGAGCACCTTCACAGCCTCCCGTCTCTCCATGGAGAGACCAGAGCTTCTCTGGTTTTCCAGCACCCACTTCCATCCCTTATTCTAACAGTGGCTGAAGGCTCAGTATGAGGCAGCCTGCCTGGAGACAAACGGAAAGGCTCAGCTTATCGCTGCCGCAACACGATTCTCCGCGTTCCGCGTTAGGATGCCGCACTAATTAATATATCGGAAAGGACTGTGGGGAGCACGTGCTGATTTACTGTGAGCCCAGCAGAGAGGGGCTGGGTGGAAGTGTGATGCTGGAGCTGGTTTCTTTATTTAACTCCAGATTTCTTTGCCTCCCTACAGCAGCAGCTTTCTGCCTGCACTTCCCTCACGCTCTCTGTCACAGCCCCAGGCATCACAACAACTTTGATTTCTTAAGTACAGACACAACTATATTTGTACTGAATTATTTTTACCCGTAAATATCACACATGTGGAGACAATACAAGAAGTGAGAGAGTCTTAACAAAACCAACGCCTCGCGCTCAGCCCCGGCGTTTCAAGATGCTCGTGAATAATCTGGAGATTTCAGTCAAGCAGGAGGCTGTTCAATTACATCCACGAGGATCTCTCTGAATTTCCTAGCATAAGTGGATGGCAAAAGCACAGCAGCCTACTCCTGTTGTAATTTTTGCTGGAGAATAGACTTTCTCAGTTTCTACCTGGTTTTATCCTTCCTTTGGCATTGCTTTATCCCTCCTGCCTCATCACAACAGCTGAAGCCCGCTGGGCCTGCCTTGTTTCGCCCTCTCTGCTGCACCCATCCCTCTCCTCCTCCTGGGCTGCACCTTGTGCTGCCTTCTTCGTTCCCCTCCCAGGAACAGGCACCGTTCTGGTTTTCTCCTGTGCTTTCAGCGGCGCTTCCGCTACATCACTTCCAGTGCCGTATGCTTCTCCCTCTTGCATCTGTCTCTTCCTTCCCCACGGCTGTCATCTTTTTTTGGCCCTCCTTTCACTAAAACAGGCAGCCAGTTGGTATTCCCACACCGGAGGAAGAACGTTCTTGGGTAGGGTTTTGAATTCCCATTGCTAACAGCCAGTCTCCTTGGGTTACCCAAAAGGGAGCTCAGCAGGCCAGTTTTCAGCTGCCAGCTAGCAAGCATCCTCAGGAGTATTCTCTATTTCTGTTGATAGCTCCTCCATTGCTACCGCCACGTACCAAGATCATATATCCTAGTATTTTTCCATGGGAAAAAGACAAATCAGCCAGAGTCTTGTGACTTTCAGAAGGCGATCATTGATTCTCTCGCAGATGCAACCAGGAATGTATGGAGGAAACTTGTCGTTTGGAACGCACCAGGGCGCACACGAAGGCTTGCCTCGCTGGCAGGATTACACTTTGCGTTTGTACTGCCCAGATGTGAATGCTGCTGTAGGCCAGCTGAGAACACAGCAGTAACTCCACCTCTTTAAATAATCCAGATGTGTGACTGACTGGCGTTGCTCACTTTGTACGCTGTAACAGGAGTCTGCAGGGTTCGCATCTTCTGGTCAGACCAGCAGGACATACCTGGACATTGTGGCAACACCAACCAACCAAATTCCCCATGGTTGGTCTCCAGGAGCGCTGCCTGAGCCAACCAACGCTCTGCCGGGGACGTGAGGATGGGTACAGGGGGACAGGCAGCACAGGAGACCCTGCAGACACATCCATACCAGAGCTGCCACCCCTTTCTCCCCTTCCTTCCCCGCCCTGAGCGCAGACACCCCCGTACCCCATCCGCACGCCCTGCTCCAAGGTTGGAGGACAGCCCTGGCCGCTCGCCTCCAGCTCTGCTGAGACCTGCCCACGGCGCTCCGGTTGCAGTATTCAGCCACTCTCCAGCGCTCGCTTTCTGCTTCACCATCTGCTTCTAAATATATTCTGTTAACATGTTATTTTGCAGGGGCTGTTGGTGCATGAAAGGAAGCAGGTTTAACAATTGCCACCAATTGCTGTATTTCTGAAAAGTCAAATACCACATACCACATTTCCTTTGGTGAGTTTAAGTGCTCTGACCTTTACGACTTCAAAAGGCATTGGCAGGCAGGGAAGGGAAGGCCTGGAGAACAACAGAACGACCCATCACTGCTTGTGTTGGTGTTACATCTGTTTCGCCCTGGGCAGCTCCCCTCTCCTGCTCTGGGTTTGACCAGGCTCTGCAGACATGCTGGATGCACCACGCTCCAAGGCCAAACCCCAAGGCTGTACCCCCAGGGGTAGTGAAGAAATCAGAACAGAAGGAGCTAGATGGTCATGGCTTCCTACTTCCAAGGAAGCTCAATACTCCCTCCTTGGTGGGGGTGATGGCTCCCCAAGGTCCATTGTCCCCAGAGCCAGGCCAGCTCCATCATGGGGCTCAAAGCTGGCCAGATTTGGCCCCTCTGGTTCTCACCGAGTGGCATTGCCAAGATCTGTCTCCACTCTGTCCCCACCAGGAGAAGAGAACTCTGGGCACCCAAGTTACCCCCATGGCCAGCACAGTGCAGTGGAGAAGCTGAGGTCGACATATCCCTTTGCCGTGTGGCACTGAGAAAGCAGAGTATGACAGACTGCACACAAGGACTTGGCAAGCCGCAAAAGCACAGTAACTTCAGCTGGAAATTACAACGCTCCCTTCCAACAGAAAAAAATACACTACATGCATTTATTAGAGTCCTAGATCTACATATTCTTCTGTACTAACACCCTTTCCAGGATGCGTTATAAAGTAAGGGTTATCATAGATGAAGATGCATCTCTGCAAGCACCATCCATATGCCTGAGCTTCACCTCCCTTTAGTGAAGGTGTGATCCAAAGGATGACAAAGATAACAGGCATCTCAAAACCGCCTGGGTTAGATCAGGCTCTGTTTGCCCAAACTACACATCATAAAAAGGTAAAAAGAAAATCCCTTCTCAAGACTGGCTGTGAACTGCCGCAAACATAAACTACATTTACATATATGTATGTAAGTTTTATATATATATATATAAACTATATTTACATACTTACATACGTTAAAGCCTTTGGTAGGGTTGAATGATCCCCACAGACTGAGCTATTTGAATTTCTCAAGATAGGACTTAGGCACCTAATTTTATTCACTGCACTGGGGACATTAATCTAAGATATTGATATGAAAAAACTCCTATTTTTCAATAGTTTAAATTCTTAAGGCCTTAATCAGGTTAGAGGGATTTAGAAGCTAGATTGAGATCTGCGTCACACGGGAAAGAGTTGCTTTTTTCTAACTGCCTACAATAATGATTTTAAAAGGAAAGAAAATCCTGCTATTTCAGCAGACTTCTCCAAGTCCACACAAGACACGCTCCGGCAGCCGGTGCCACCCTTTTGGTTTTCAAGAGCTCTGTAGCATTTCAAGGCATGACTGCGGAAAACAGATGTATTTTTCTGGTAATCATTTTAACACCTTTGGCATTGTTTTGTAACTACCTTGGATCCTGTCCCACTTCAGAAAGCTGTGGAGAGAGATGCGGGCTGACAAGTCTAAATTTAAGGAGCAAGAGGAGACCTGACTCACTTTCTGGCACTGCCACTGGCTCCCTGCGTGAGCAGGTAAATCACCCCGCGTCGGTGCAGCACCTCAGCCTTGCCCAGGAGCCCTTCTTGCTTCATCTGTGTGCTTCAGGAGACATTTTCAGGGTGCAGGTGAGGATGAGAAAGTCAGTGGCATCCAAGCATGTCTCCGTCACACGCTGCAGCGTGGCACCGAGCCTGCACCCACCTCCTGCGGCCACGCGAGAGGCTATGGGTGGTCAGGGCTAATAGAAGATCAGCACGGCAATATGGTGCGTGGGCAGGCCAAGCCTAAACTTTGTGCTTTGCTTTGGGCAACTGTTTCTGGATAATCAGGAAAACTAACCTTTCAAAACAAACAAATGGCCGTTTCAACCCAAAATTAAAAATCTAGCGGTATTTTTAGTTTCTGTTCCAAGTGTTCTGCATTTCTCGTGGTAAACTGGGAAGGGGGGCAGGAGGATAGAGAGACCTGGGGTTTTGCTAAAAACATGTATTTAAGTTTCAGGGATCCATATATTGTTTGGGGAGCTCTGAAAATGTGTTGCTATAGAAAAAGGAAACATTTTGATGACTATATTTTGGGGAAAAAAGAATAAAAATCATTTAAAGGGCCGTAAGAAATGTGGAGTGAGACCCTTCCTCTGGCCCAGCCCTGCCCTCAGCTGGGACAGTCCCCTGGCTGTCTTTAACCACCTCGGACTCTACGCTGGCCCACGAGAGCTGCTGACCACCACTCTGCAGACAGCTGCCAAAGCCCCTGGGTCACTGTTTTTCTCAGTGGCAGTGTCTGCATTTGACAAACTCTCTGCTTAGGAGATCCACGTATTACGGTCTCTCTTGCTTACGCTACAGGCATTAATCAGAGAGGCCTTTCTGGAGGGAGGAAATTGATGGTGAATTGAGGGTAACGTCTGCAATGTGATTTTGCTGCTAATATTTCTGCACTGTGACTTCTGCCACATGCAATGTCAGCAGTGCTCCTTGGAGACAGACTCCTCCAGAGCCATCTGCTTGTGCGGGCGATACCTCAGGTACCTCAGAGAAAATGAGCAGAAATCCGCTCCCGCTCCCCTTCCCCCTTGCATCACAATCCGGAGCCAATAATGGCTAAGCCAAGCTAAGGAAATAAATATCATGCTGGAATACCAAAGCCCTCACTCCCCTGAAACAGAAGGTAAATATCTCTACTATTTACAGTACCAGAGTTATATTGGAGAACGCTCCCACAGAGACACTGACTCAAAGGGAAGTATTACTGGGCTTTCGGCTGGCACACGGATTTAAGTCCCGGCTGCAAAGCCTGACGCTGTCTCCCAAGGACGGCAGGGCCTGGGATGGCATCAGGGTCACGCAGCCCCCGGCCACCTGGATGAGAAGCAGCAGAGCGTTACTAAGACCCAGGGAAAAGAATAAAAAAGATAAAAATAAAAATACTCAACCTCCATTTTTGTCCTTAATATCACTAAATACCAGGTTATGGATCAGGACTACGCATGCTGGCTCAATCGACCCCATCTCTCTCCTGCGCATCCTGCTGCAATGGCCCGGAGGTGTGGGGCCCAGGGATTTCCCCGGGCACATCAGCAGCTTTGCTCCAGGCATAGGGTGAGCTCCGGCTGGGATTCACACTTCCCTTGCTGCTGGGAGGCCAGGTCTGCCCACAGCTTGGCTGAACGTAGGACCTGGCAGCAGGAGAAATCTGAGGCTGAACAAGTGATGCTACAGGAAACAGAGGGGAAGGCAAGGATTTACATCTCTCCAGCTACACCCTCAGTCCTCTGCTACCATGTTTTGCCACTGCTTCAGGCCCTCTGATGGCTTAAATCCTTCTGGGCTACCATGGAGCTGCAGGCACTCGCTGCAGCGTCAGAGCAGCATTTCCCAGTGCGCTCCTGACTCAGTCTCAGGATGCAGCACGTAGCAGACAGAAGCTGACGTGCCCAGCTCTGCAAGCTGCTTTCATAGGAAGCTTTTCCTAAACTACGTGATTCCTGAATCCCTTCAGATAGCCACGTTTCAGGAGGAAGGCGAGAACAACTGCCTTACAGGATTCACTTTGTTTCTGAGGAAGGCAAAGACAGCAAGGCACCAACAAGATAAATGTCCTTCATGTTAGCACAGAGCGGCGGCTTTCCGTAACACTGCTTATCCTCAGTGAATTGCACTGAGCAACCGAGGATGTGCAACCCAGTCCCGAGAGTCTAATCTCTCCCACAGAGAAAGCATCCTGCCCTCCCCAATGTCTCAGCCTCAGCCCTCTCTTTCATCCTCTTACAATGTACCCGGATGTTTTCAGTTGTCTGTTTTATTGCAGTGCTCCGAAATCCTCCTTCCTCCTATCTCAACACGCCCATCATCCTCTAGGTAGAGATTACTCGCTGTTGCCAGCGCCGTATCTGCAGTCTGGATCTTGGCTTTGGAAGAAGCACGGGGCAGTCTGAGCAGTGACCCAGAGGAGTCCCTTCCACAAAACTGGGAACAGCAACAAACTCCAAACCCTGGTTGTAGCCCCAGTGGGAACGGGAGCAGGGAGCTTGGAGAGACAGCCCTGTTTCATCCCATTTTGCCCTTGGTGATGCTGGCCAGGGGAGCAGGGCTACAGGGTGGCGGTGACATAGCATGGTGAGGGAGGGTCCTCAGGGCAGCCACCAGAGCGGCATTCCCACCAGTGTAGGCACAGAAAGAAAGGACAAGTATGTATTTTCATTCTGGTGTAAAAGCAAAACCTTCCTAGGTTTAGTTTCTTGACTCATTCCACCCCTCAGACCCACTCCAGCACTTTCAGCCTTTGACAGCCAGAGTCCAGCTCAACCCTTCTCCAGTATCCCTCATTTTTTAAGGCTTCTAAATCATGTCCCAGCTACCAGTTTATCCCACATTGGATGGAAATCAATGGATTCCTTGACATACTCCCCCCCACTCTGCCTTCCCCTTCTGCTACTCAGCACATCTAGCCAACAAAGGAGCCCTTTGAGTCTCCCCCCTTGGTGAGAAGCATTTGATTTGTGTCTCATTTTGCTGCAGAACTGAGCGTAGGTGTTTTCTCATTGCCAACCACCCCCTCAGCCCTCCTGAGGGGACGCTCCTGTCCCCTGAGCTCGCTCTATGCAGTAAATCTTCAGATGCTACCAGCAATCTGCGCATTTATCACTAATAACGTTATTTCCTGAGGAGTGGAGAGGGAAGGTAACCCAGACCACCGTATGAATAAACACAGATCTGAAATGACGATTCGGAAAAACATGCGCTCGTTAAATACGTCAGATCTCACGGTAACAAGCTCCTTTAAAACAAACAACAAATCCACTCCTGGAGTCTATGCCTGGCATTCCTCTCCATCCATGGAGAGCAGAAGAGCCTACAAGTGCTGACCAGAGCTGGATTCAGAAAATCTGTAGGATTTGCCCTACAAGAGACAGCTTTTGCAATCTTCAGTTATATTTTAGCTGACAGTATTTTGATCCAGAGCTGGCTGCACACCAAGCCTGCTGCAGTGTCTGAACACCAGTTCCCTTTCCCAGGCTGCACGCATGCATCGTGCAGACGGAGACGCTGAGGGGATAGAGGCTGCACCAAAAGCAGAAAGGTTGCGCTGCTTGAAACTCATTTGACTGACAATAAAAAACAACTTACCTAAAAGCAGTCAGACCATGGCTTAAAAAGTTCATCTCCCTTGTCCTTCCATAAATATAACAGTTAATATCTGTATTTAGGTTTTTTAGTTGTTCCCAAGCTGAAACTCCACTTTCCAAATTCCAGCCCAGACAGAACTTCCACTGCTGAGTTATGAACCCTGAAATTAGACGATGAGACATCAGTGCAATAGAAGTGGTGGCACTGTCTTGGCTCAAAAGGGACAGCATCATAGCTTATACGTATCTTCAAGGTGACAGTACATGAGAAGGCTGGGAATTATTCACAATTTTAACAGATCGTTGGAGAGAGAGCGTTCACTTACAGGTAGCAATGGAAGGAAATATTTATAGCTGGGGGGAGTTCTTGGTTGTTGTAAAGCTGTCAAGAGCTCAGCAATGAGAGAAACTCATTCCTAGCAGTGCTCTACTCAGCCCAGGTAGGACACCGCACTGCTGGGCTGTTTTCCCTCGCCCAGCTGATATAAAGGATGCCTGTGGGCAACGAGGTTGGATCCCTCATGGCCGCACCACAGCTCAGACTTATAACCCAGCAGGGCTAAAGCACGAAAGAAGAGCAGGCCACAACCTGCCAAAGTGTTGGCACAAATACCATTACCTTTGTTGAGCTTCTGACAAAAGGTATCCAAGACATGTAAAAGTTCGCTTTTTCTCCTCCATACAGAGTAGCAAAACCCATCTCCAGCCACTTCCAACATGTGAAGAAACTGAAGGTGCATGTCTGCTGCTCATTTAGTAAATCAGTCAAGTAAACAGCATCCCGAGACAACCTGTCACGATATTTTGAAGGAATACAAAAATCAGGGGAGCGACTTCGGGGTGAGGGTTATCACACATTTCCTTGATAAGCTCCACAACACTCACTGCTGCCGTTGGACATTTCGACCTATGCAAATCTTCCGCAACACGTTTGCCTTTGGTGCGCGCTCGCACGTAAACGCCTGACCCACACTTACGCGCGTTGCACAGGTTGCAGGGTGCTGGCGCCTCCCAGGAAAACATCATAAAAGATCACATTTTCTTTCAGTGATTTAACAGGTTCCTTGTATTTCTTTGCAGCTTTTTCAGCTTCCAGCTGCAACACAACAGCCTCTGGGTCCAGTCCAAATCTACAATTTCCTTCAAAATTTTCCACGGCGATGCTTCACGCTGTCAGTTTATGTCTGCATCCCCATCGCGATGCAACGGCAGAGGGAACGGCTGGGGCAGTGTTTCTAGCCACCCTTGGCTTGCCAGGCGGCTTCGAGACTGCTTATTTCACTGCTGCTTCAACATTTCTCTCCTGTTTGAGAGTCTCAGCACATGATGCTCTACTTTGGGTAATTAATTTTTAAAGAAGCTGCGTATATTAATGCAAATTCTATTAGTGATGCCTCTTGGCAGCCCATGTGTTAAGTACAATGCCAGTGGCATGACAACACTTGACAGTCTCCACAGCGGTAAATTACATATATTATTATTTTATGCCCCTTTTAATGCTTTTAAGACACATTCTTAATATAAGCTGGAATTGTTCGCATGCTTACACTAAAGCACAAAAATATTCCTTCTTAATTTAGCAGATTTAGCATATGTTCCTATTAGAGCTATAGATGCCAGGTAAAGACTGGCATACACCATGTGTGGTGCGAAACGGCGTGGCTGCGTCACCTTCAGTGGGATTGCAGAGACCAATGTCAACGATGCTCTGACTCTCTAGTCCTTTGCAGCCATAACTTTATATTCTGCGTCGGATGATTATCATCAAGGGGCAATCGCAGCATTTGATAGCAAGCCCATCTATTCTGCAGACTGGTTTGGTGATAGAAGTTCATAAATCCCTGCTCATGTACCAGCCACTAGAGAGGGACACAGGGAGATACTCTGCAAGCGCAAGCCACTGCTTGAGAGTGTTTATAGCGCAAAGTTTAGCGGCAGTACTGCCTGCATTAAACCCAGCCTTTTAAAGGAGAAAAATCTGCTAAGTTATATTTCACAGCAAATAAATTGTGCTGACTGCTCATGATCCAGCAGGAGCTGGACACAGGAAGGGCACTGTGCAAGATCCACACGCAGATGCTCAGAGGCGTGAGGCATTACAGAGAGAAAAGGAAACTGAACAGGGCCAGAGCATAAAAGAAGGGAACCTTTTCAGAGCCACCTTCGTGGGACCAACAAGGCTGGAAGTCTGTGATGGGACAAACAACAAGAGGGGAAAGGAAAAGAAGGGGAAAAGAAGCAGTCCTGAACAGACAGCGACAAGCTGGCCCCAAAGTGATCAGATATGAAAGACCCCTTAGCCTGCAGGACCACAGTAGGTACTGGAGTAGAAACAGAGGCTGGCAAAAATCACCTTGTGATGAAAAAACCCATTGGTAAAGGCTCTCTGCCCTCGTATGCCTGGCCCAGGTATTCAATAGTTTACTGCTCTGATAGTCCATAAAAACAAGTAAAGCTAATCAAAAGGTCTTAGCCCCCCCCGTCGGTGTTAAATGCAATGCCACACTATGGGGTTATTGATTTCTGGTTCCCTGCCACCCTTCCTTTTTATTTTTTTTTTTATTTTTATTTTAAAGAAGCACACAGAGAAGAAATGGCAACTTAGCAGTTAAGCTCTCACCTTAATTCAGCCCTCTCAACATTATAACAAAACCTTGAGCTGTACAGCTGCACCCTTGTCTTTGTCGCAGCTCCCTGGTTCGCTTCACTCCGCAGGAGGAGCAACGTGGCGGGAGCTGATGTTTTGCTCCAGCAAACGCCGTTTGCCATCTCCTACCTTTGACTCGGTAGCCTTAGCATCCTTCAAATAAAAGGGGCAAATTCACTGATAAGGTCAAGCTGCTCTGTGCCCCTGAGGTATTTACTGCTGCTCAGATGAGGTCACTTGGGTAGACTGCTTAGCGGAAGGGAAAACACGCAGG
Source organism: Psophia crepitans (assembly GCA_013399095.1). Classification (NCBI taxonomy): domain Eukaryota; kingdom Metazoa; phylum Chordata; class Aves; order Gruiformes; family Psophiidae; genus Psophia; species Psophia crepitans. Next base: position 2,208,727 of record VWZZ01000616.1, read on the forward strand.
CTGACAAAACCCAGTCAAAAGACATTGAGTGCCCTCACAAAATAATCTGTGACTGGAGAGCATTTTGCCTGTGTCAGGAGCCAGCAAGGTAAAATAGGTCAACTCAGCTTCATGGCCGAGCCCTGCTACAGATAGGACCTTCTGAAGACGTTGCTGCCTGCAGACATCTTGGGTTTTGCACATAATATTTTTGCTTCCCTCCGCAGTGCATCAGCTCTGACGAATAACATTTGCAAACACCATGATGCACCAGATAGACACGTACGCTGTGCCACCACAGAGGTAGCTGATCCTGCAGCAGGCAAGATACTAGAAACAACCACTTCTGCCCATCTTCACCTGCGCCTTCTCCATCCCCTTCTTCCTTGAGAAAATAAAACAAAACACATCTTTGGACATGTAATTATAGAGCCACACGGCACGCCCTTCTCATGTTCACTCACAGAAGATGAGCCCCGAGAGGCCTAGTTACTGCTTGGTGGATCATGTCCTTGAAAAGTCCTAATACTGCCCGTGAGTCATGCCAGCAACTCCTCTCGTATGAGCGAGGCAAGAGGCATTGTCCATCTTCTGGAGTAAATCAAACACAGCACCATCAGCTACAGCGATGCTGGAAGAGGCCTGTGGCCTCAGGCAGCTGCCTGTGTTCCCCGTAAATAAGGGCATTCATAGAATCACAGAATGGTTTGGATTGGAAGGGACCTCAAAGGTCATCTAGTTCCAACACCCCTGCCATGGGCAGGGAGAACCTCCACTACTCCAGGTTGCCCAAAGCTCATCCAGCCTGGCCTCGAACACTTCCCAGGGATGGGGCATCCACAGCTATTTCCATCCACTGAAGACTCAAAGCAGCTTGGGGGTAAGTGGCAGCTAAAAAGGTGGGGGCATGCAGAGGAGCCAGTCATCACTTAGGGTCTTGTGAAAGGCTCTCCCAATTTCTTTAAGCCTCTGTTCCCCATTTGATACACACAGAGATTGTATTTCAGGCCAGATGCCCTGTTCAGCCCCAAAGAGCGTTCCTCTTGCCCTCCCTCACCCATGCCTCCGTGCATCCAGAAAACAGCAGGGAGGGGAAAAAACACATTGGCACAGCCCTGCGTGGGACTGCCATGTGCTACACTGAACCTCCTCTCGCCCGCTGAATAAACAATTTCTGTTCTCTGCTTCCTCATGTGTGGTGATCAGAATACTGGGGGAAAATATCCGTCCTTCTCAGCCATAACATCTGACATCCCAAACGCCAGCACCCTGGCCTTCCCTCACCCTGCCAGGTTTGAAGCAGGCCACATTTCCTTCCCACTCACCGAGATTTGATCGGTGGCGAGAGACGCTTTGGCAAAACCTCCTATTTTGAAGCACACAGCACATATGAGTTATCAATGGCAATCATCCCATCCGTAATGTCAGAACCTAAAGAGAGATTTAATCGTATGATATTTGAAGACTTCACAAGAACAAGTTTCCTTTTTTTAATTTGCCTTTGGGATTTCCTGTAACTGAAATAACAGCCTTCAAATTATCCTTTCCTGTTGGAAGGAAGGTTTTGCTGTACAAAATATACAGCAATGCCTCAAAGTACTTCTTACCTACCTCCTAGGAACAAAAGGTCACCACAAGAAAAAGCACAGGAAGCAGAACTTGCATGTTGCAAGGGAAAATGTAGGTCAAGCCTGGCTCGCTTTGAATTTTTCTTCCTCTGCACTGAACAAAGAGGTTAATTCCACCCCAGGCCAGACCACGCTGGGAGGGAGAGTGGCTCTCCTCCACCTCTATGCTCCTTCCTAGACTGCAGTTCAAACCAGTTCCAAGGACCTGCAGTCAGCAGCGTAACACGAGTATTAAAATGATCTCAGCCTAAACTGGCTTTTCCTCATCTCAGGGAGCTTTGCTGGAGTTTTCAGGATGCAGGGGTAGGTTTATCCTAGCACTGCCATGCTCACACATTAACTGGAGCTAACTGGGACACCAGACCTCCAATTACAGTCCACACATTACACTGCAAATGAAAAAGCAACTTTACTGGATGCCAGCTGTCAGTTCAGGGCAGGACGACTCATGATTTTCCCAGAAGGAGAGGATTTTGCCCAGAAGGGACAAATCTAAGACAAACCACACCAGCTTAACTTGAAAGCTCACCCTGCCTTGGGTTACATCTTGCAGGTTTCTAACATCCTCCGTGTAGTGAGCCTTGGTTCCAAGTCACTCCAGTGGCATGAACCTGCTGTTGCTGCCAGTATTATCATCACCAGGTATGGAGGTCTCCACACACCATGTCCATCACCAGAGATGATGGAAGAAACTTGCTCTTCAGGTCAAAACTTGAATGTTCTAAAGCAAAATTATCTCCTAATTGGTAAAATAACCAAATTTGAAACAGGACTCACTGAAAACCAAGTGAAGTTTGGGTAATCTATACCACCAAGTTATTTTTCAAGGTGCCATCCCCTGACACTCCATTTCATGCACCTCAGCAGGTTGCATTGGTGTGTCTGCCATGGGCATCTGCTATCCCAGAAGGCCACCACCTTTCCTCACTCCTGAGGCAGTCACTTCTCTATGGCTCCCACACTGAATATGAACCACAGACAACAGTGCCTCAATACGACAGCAGAACCATTCGCTCTCAAAGTGCTGATGGCCAGACAGGAACATCCCACTGCTGTTAGACCCCTCCTCCAGTTGCTTTGAATTTAATGCATCAAGGAAGACAAGGCAAGTTCCCTCATTGTGCCTGTGCCCTCTTCGCTCCACCCTCACCTAGCCCTCCTGAGCATCTGTCAGCAGATGAGGAAATGTTTCTTGAAGTGCACCTTACAGATTGCTGCACAAAAATAGTTTTATTTGCTTACAGTGCCAGGGATGCAGCGTTATGGACGCTTTCAAGTCACTTGAAGTATAGTATGACTACAGTACAAGCTACTGGAGCAGAAAGCCTGAAAGGGGGAAGGGAAACAAAAATTGTTTCAGGCTGTCTTTAATGCTATAGGCTTGCTTTCTTTATTTATTTTTGCTTCCTAATGTGACACAGTAAGCTGCTTAGGAGCACAGAGTAACAAATGGTTCCTGTGTGGATCACTTTATTAATGAAGTATTGGTAAAGCCAAAAATTAAAACTGCATTTGTAATGCCCAAATAATAAATGCTACTGTGCATTTATAGAGAAATCTTAAGCTCAGAGATCTTTCATGACTGTCTTAGTCACTTGCAAAACGGCTTTTGAGGAAGGTTCTGGATACTCTGTGAAGCCCCAGAAGATCATGAATTAGGGCTGCCTACATCACAAAATTATGCTCATCAACTGAGTCAGCACTGGAACAAGATTAGCATTAGCAAGACTTGATAGACAAAAACAGAACAAATTTAGGGTACCACAAAAAGTTTATTACAGTGCAGATGTACTATGCAACGGTTGCCACTAGAAAAATTACTACGGTGTGTAGTTAATAGCTAATTCTCAAAAAATATGTTTTGCAGCAACTTTGAGCACTCAAATGGAAAGTGGGTGTTGTGGAAGCGACAGGGTTCTGAGCCAAATTTTGCTCTTACATGTGCTGTTATTGCAGCTCCTAATGAGATTTGATCTTCTAGCTGAGAATCAGAGCAGTAGCATGCAATTATTTAATTATATATATATATTTAACAGAAATAATATTGATTCAGACCTTGGTGGAGGAGTCTAGTTATATAAAGGGTTCTACAAATATTTTTTCACATCTGTATCTTTGCAGCTGTCAGGCTTTCATAAAACCAACCTCAGCAGTCAAATTCAGCAGTACCTTTTTCCCTAAGCGACCCACTGCATCCCTTCCTCCCGCACTTGCTATTCAGCCTCTTTTCTCCAAAGCTGCTCCGTGCTCCGATAGTGTTTTACTCCAATCTTAGCCATGTCCTACGCGGCCACTGAGAATCAGTTCCTCAGATTTCCCCTGGCAGAGCTAAATATGTTGGTGCTATAGGAAAAACAGCACCATATGGCAGTTGTTTGATCTCTAAGCAGAAGCTACAGCTTTTTTGAAGACTGATGAGCTCCACCTGTCTAGAAAGTTTCCTTTCCCTCCCAGACACCGCAAACTTGTTTGCACATTGCACATGTCCCCAGCATCCAGGGTGAGGAAGACAAGAAAGCTTTGGAGATTTGTTCTAGACTGTCAGTAATTCCTGATGCGTGACCCAGAATCCGCAGTGTCGCTATTGTCTTGAAAGACGATCAAGGATTGATTTTTCCCTGCCAGGAACATTATCAATCTTTGCTACTCAGGCATCAGTAGCTGATGGGATTTTCCTGCCTGTTTCCTGGAATATTGACTCCAACTGCAGCCCCTATATTTCCACATGACCTGAGGTGTATGTGTCTGCAGGCCAATAACTCTTGTTGAGTGTGCTTAAGCATTTATATCTACATTAAAATGACTTAAGGACATAAGGGTTCAACCGTTGATTGGACACACTAAAGCGGGACCTGCCACACAGTGCCCACAAGATACCTGGTAATATCTAGTTTGGTACGCTCTGTACAGAGTGCCATGATGTGGACTGGATGCATCTATGGCAATAAAAGGACTAAAAAAAAAAAGGAAGGAGGAGAGGGAGAGTAAGCATGATTTCCTTGTCCAAGATGCTGCCTCTGCTTTCCTTCTTCATGCTCTGCAACTATTTGCTAAAGGAAATAATTTCAGTAAGATGCTCCACTTCCTTTGAAATTACTCGTTAAATGCGGATTGTCCATCTGGTGCACAACTCCAGATTTTAAGATGTTTAGGCATCTAGCTCCCAACAATTTCAAATAGGTGTCTGACTTGTTTTAAAAATTAAATTCCTTTGTCTTTACATGTAACAATACAGGAGTTTAATGCTTGATTTGCAGGCTGGGGGAAAAACCTAAGAGTTATCTGAGAGCAATTTAAGGACAGACTTGGCCTTCAAACAAGATGCAAACCCTGATGTGAAAGGGCAGTTACTGACCCCATCTCTTACACATGACAATAAGGACCATGTGTCACACCAAAGAGTTTACTGGTTTGTAACAGCCTCTCAGGTGTGAAAACAAGCAAAAGTTAAAGTTTCCTCACATCACATGTGGTTCAGTAAAGGGCTTACTTTAGATAAACTCACTCGCTACTAACATCTGGCTGTCACCCTACAAAAGGTGCCTACTTCCACACCATCTAACCAATGCCTGCTTTATTGAGTGGAAATGGAAAACAGCCTCAGTGAGGAACTTCTTCCTATAGGAAAATGCCCATCAATGCTCCAGAGACACAGCCATCACATCATGGGGACCACGCATCGCACCACAAGGCTAGGGCAGAAAGGGCTATACAGACTGTCACAGGCAGCACTCTCTGATCCCTACCAAGGCTCTGAGACCTCCACCACTCATCATCACCTTCATTTCAGTCCCCTGACAAGCCTGCAAGTCACAGATTGGAAAGATGCCATGACAATAAATAGTCCCCTTGATAAGGCTGAGCTGCTGGCTGCTTGCACATTTTCTTCTTGTTGATAAATTGAAACTATTGAAGCTTTTTTTTTTTTGGAACTGAGTTTAATTTTCCTGAATTTTAATTTTTAAACTGGTCTTTTTATCCACACATTTTCACACTCACCATATTTATACACACATTCACATTTTTATAGAATACTCCAGATTCTATACTTCGAAGGAAGTTATTTTAAAGACACTTTAAAAAGGAAATGCTTTTGAGTCATCTATCCATAAAGTCAAGAGCTTTCACTATCATGAGTCTATCCACTAAGGACTCCAAGGGAGACCAAACCCAAAACTAACAGCCATCCTAAAAACCTTTAGAGATAAGCAATAATTGAAGACAAACCTGAAAGAATCTTTCAGGGCTAGGAAGAAACGCTGTATGACTTATTTGAAGTGTGAGCCAGCCTGCCAGTAGGCAGAGGTCCCAAACCGCTTTCTTGGTTCTTAAATAAAGCCCAAACTCAGACATCATGGCAAAGACACTTGATGCATTTAACACAGAACGTGTAACAAATCACTTGAAGTCAGTCATATATTCTACTTTTCTGTCACCATGGGATCTTCCAGAAAATTGGAATCTTGCTGTAAAACCTTGCTTTATCTTTCATTTCTCATCACTGTTCCAGCAAATATCCATGGAGCTGATATGTGGCTGTTGTAAATTCTCTGTTGAATCAATGGTATCACACCAACCCAAAGCAACGGCAATTCAAGCCCATCTTTCACCTTCTGTTTAAAAATTAAGGTTCAGCGTGCTGCCAAGTTTTCTTCTTGGATATGCAGAGGTTTAAAAAGTTTGCTTCAAGAAACAATTAGCTCTTCCATTCATCCTGTGATTGCTCATTCAGAAACCAAATGACTGTTGTCCTTCATATTACCCAAGCATTTGTGCTCTCTCGTATCTCAGGGTAGCACTCTGTAGCAGACTGAAGAACCACTTAAAATGATGTATTAATTATTCATTTCCAGAGTTCATTAAATAAGAATCTTTCATATTTGTTTTCTTCATAGCTTTGTATTTTTTGCCACAATTGGGCGCAAATGACACAACTGCTGGGTCTCAGTGGAAAAGATAGAGGATGCCGATTACTTCAATGTACAGCCTATGTTCTGCTGGAGTTTACACAACTGCGTTTCTGGTCCTGAAAGCTCCACAAAACACCCAGCGTAAGCAGCGGTTACTGCCTGAGGTCCACATCAGCAGGCAGTTTGGGAACTGACAATAATGGACCATAGCCCAGCTTTTCCCCGTGGGAGCAGGCATTCAGGGAAGGAAACAAGCAGCAGGCAAAGCCATCCTGAGGGAAGCAGGGAAGCCAATACTACACCCCAGGGGAAACCATCCCCAGAAAGCAAAGAGTAGAACTTCCATCACAAGCACCAGGAAGAAGATGCCTTCTTCCTGAAGACAAGGTTGCAGCAGAGAACTGATTGATGGACAAATCCTGGTGAGGAAGAACAACTGCCACAGGGAATAGCCAGAGACCTAGATTAAAACTGTATCCCTATTTTGGTTGATTATCAGTCAGAAAGATGCCTGATCTTTTTTTCATGTCCACTTCCTTCACACACCAGATGTGTTTCTCTTGGCCTTTCCTGGTTTGCAAAATTCATCTCTCCTACACTGGTATTTGATGTAGGATCGGGTAGTTTCCAGCCAAACTGAAGCCTGTTGACCACGGTATGAGCTGCTTTCACAGTCCTGTCCTCAGAGTCCTTTATACAGCCATTGCAGCTGCTCCCTTGGACCCTGGGGGAAGAACATGCAGCACTGATGGCCTGGGGGACTACCACAGTTGTTTTGCAGAAGCTCAGACTGTTATTAAGCTACTACATTCTCAGATGATAGACTTAGGTTATGTCAAGCAGCAGTGATTCACAGTTGCCAGCAGGAACATTGCTGCAGGAAAAGCAGCCCTGACTTTGACAGGGTGGAAGGGGAGCGAGAGAGCTCTGAGGCTCTGGTGGACCGTGCTGCACTGCTGGCCTCAAAACACACACACATCAGTGCCTTGGTGGCCCTTGACGTCTGTGAGGATTAGCACCTTCCTGAGAAAGTGCTGCACTTTTGGGGGAATAACAAAAGCCATAAGGACAGGTAGCAATCCTTCAGGGCCTCTCCTAGAAATACCACACCTTGTCCCATACTGGTGTCTAAGAGAAGGTCTTCCTCTCCCTCCAGCTAGGCTTATTTCCCTCAGCACTAGGGGGGAAAAAAACCCCCAACAAGTGCCTGCTGCTGAGCACTGCACAGGAGCGAAGGAAAGACAGTGCAAAGCAGCACTGGCACATGTGCCAAGCCAGAGCTGCAGCAAATTGATGCTGCTGCACAGCAGCAATGTGTGGAGTTCCCCATCCATGGCAGCACCAGCTCGGTTCATATGTATCTTGTTTTTCCATGGGCCTTTGGTTAGTATGGCTTTAAATATTTTTCTTCTTATGGTTGCTCAGAATGAGGCAGTTGAAAAGAAACATAGAGGTCCTGGATGTATTGATTCAGATGAGTTATTTTGTTAGCAGGGTACATTGCTCCTCTCATCAGCTGCCTCCCACCTCCTTTTCCTTCCCCCACATGACATCCTCTGTTGTTCAGGCACTAATGAAGACAGCAAAATAGTTATCGAACTCTGAGGATCACTTATCAGAAATTCTGTATCTATTTTAAAGGCCAGTTTCATTCACAAATGTAAGGATTTCTCTCCTAAGGATACTCCTCAGTAACTAATCAGTTTGAGAGAAGGGATGCAATTCAGGTGTAAAGTAGAGAAATGTCTCTCTGCCGAATTACTACAAAGAGTGAGATGATCAATATTTACCTGAATACTTTCTCGCCACCCTACAGGACAGCTGCTCCAACACATGGAAAGAGATGAGTAAAGGTGCAAAAGGAGGGAAAAATACTGTATTTGCTCCCACCCCCCTTTAGAGGGCAAATACATCTATTAAAAAGGCAAAAGAGAAAGACTGATAGATAAATGCATTTGTAGTCTGGTGTCTTCACTGCCATTCATGATTTACCAACGCCCAGGTGAGCAGCACAAGGGGTGAAGCTCAGCAGTACCCCCAAACCATCACTCACTTGGGACAGAATGAGGTTGCTTTTGGTAAGGCATCCTGTAGCCCACTTAAGAAATTTGATTTCACAGTGGTACTCTGCTTTCTACAGGAGAATCACAGACTCTCTGAATTTAGATGACTTCAGAAGAGGAGACAGCCATTATCTTTACATACATATACCAGCATTTTGAGATCCCCTACCAAACTAGGCCCAAGAATAGATTCAGCCAACCTGAAGGTTTAAACCTCCAGGCTGGTTGGAAAGCTTAACCTCACTGGCCAGCCAGGGATTTGGGTTACCTCAGGTCGAGGTTAGCTCCAGCATTGTCAGTCTTGTCCTGTGAAAGGGACAGATGTCAAACCTTGATACCATCACTCTGCTGGTAGCCAAGATTGGTTTTGGTCTGCTAGATGATCTGGTACAAGGAGACTGGGCCAGTTCAGCTGACCTGTATGTAAACAAATACACAGCTCTGGTGCGCTACACAGCACAGGGGCTTTCAACATTGCTTCTCACACAGATGAAGAGCCAATCCACTGAGTCCCTTCCCCTGAGGGCACAATATACCACGTCTCTAATGCCACCTGTGCAGTTCCTTTTAAGCCAGCAGAGGAACTCTCCTAGCAGCTTTGTTGTTCATATTCAATGGGACACCTGTAATATTGGGTGCTCTGTAAAGGATACAGCCTTTGAAAGAAGTTGATAATGGGACTGGGATCTTTCATCTGTGACAACACTTCAATCTGTCCAAGGTCATTGATGTCCACTCAGTAATTGATTAAATTATCTGGAGATAATTGAGTAGAAAGACTGACACCACAGAAACATCTATTACCAGCCTTGGCTGCTTCCCTGGTTGTTTATGGGAGAGGTAAGATAGTAAATGGATGTAAGTAGTGAGTTCTCACTTTATGGATTGAGAAGAATGAGAACACCACATTGGCAGAGAATGACGACAAAGGAACCAATATCACATCCCTCCTTGAGAGATATGTTAGTCCCTTCCTGGGCATCTTTCTCCCAGTCTGCCCATACACCATCCCTCATCAATACCATGTTACTTTGGAACATCTGAAGGATTAAAGGACTTCTCTTGCTCTAAGAGGGAACAAAGCAACGGACTTGTTCAAACCACGCTGCTTTTGAGGACTCGGCAAGTGAAGTAATCTGTGTGATCCGCTCTACTGAGCCGCAGGGAACACAAAGGCACCTCTGTTAGCTAAACTGAGAGCACTTAGAAGATGAACACCGGGAAATAGAAAATTGCTGAAAACAGGGGTCACAGAAATAGGTGCTGTCATGACGGATTTTCCCCAGAGTACGCTGAACAGTAATCCCGCCCCAACACCAGTTACAGCTGCCACTGGATTTTCCTGAAAGCTCACTTAAACTACATCCAGTAGATCTTTACACAAGCCTGTTGTGGGTACAAGGAGAGCATGAAGCCCTTTTCCCTTTGCATCACCCTCCTACAGCTGGTGTGGGATTACAGCTAAGAGCTGTAGAAGAGAAACACAAATATATATGCAGCATCCCATGTAGCCTACTGCAGCCAGCCCAACCAATGCAGTTGGGCTGCACACAGCAAGCAGACCTGCCCCTCATTAAAAGCCTTGCAGTCGCCCACTCTTCCCGGGAAAGCTAGCTGCCACCATTGCAAAGAACTGACATGACAAGCTGGTGCCAGTACTGGTGCTTTTCCCTTCCTGGCTAAATAAATAACAGCAGTCCCCTTCATACCAGATTGAAACCTGCAATTAAGAATTCATTCAGGGTCAGATCTCTAATTGGCTTCTCCTGGGGAAGGGGAGACTCGGCAACATGTCATGTACGCTGACAACCAAACGGGACTCCAGAAAATGGTGTTGGAGGAAGAGTTATTTGGGTCCTTTCCTTTTGGGGCAGGAAATGCAAGGGAAGAGGAAAACATATCTTTTTCTGATAATGGGGCATATATCTTAAAGGTTTTCCTCCTAATATTGATTGGTTTAGCTTTTTGAAATTGTTGCCTTCTCCTCTGAATACTTGCAAGACTTAATAAAAATAGGCGTTAAGAAGCAGCCAGCTGCTGCCTGCTATCTCCCCCACACCTATACAAAAGCAATACAGGGAGTGGGCTAAGTTACTGCAGCATCTCCCCTTGCTTTGGTTTTTTTATTTTATTTTTAGCTCTATGTCTTCCTCCAGTTCTCAGAACTACTCCTGCACACCCCTGTCGTTTCAGACTCATTTCCCCCAGTGCATTTCAGATTCTTATATTTCACATATCCCTAGATGAAAATGTCAGGACAGATTATTTTTCTTGATCTCAGCACCCCTTTTTATTATTTATTTTCGCCAGGCTTCGGAAAATTACTTTCTTCTAAACAGGAATTATGAGGACAGCAGGGCCACACTGTACACACAGTCCTATTTCACCCAAACAGAGTTTTGATGCTGGTTAGGCCACACTGCTACAACGAAAGGTTACACTAAAGTCAATCCCTTCCCTCAGCACAAGTCAACAAACCACTCTTGGACCATGTGCTTCAAGAACAGCAAACAGTTTATTTGGTGGAAGAAGTTCCAGTGCATTATGCCTTGAAAGTGAAAAGAGGATAATTGGGCAAGTTAAGATTTTGTTTAGTTCATTTCCACCTCAGATTTCTACTCCATTATCTACGGTTGGTATCATTTCTCATTAGACCACCCTTGCATCTTATGAAGTAGTCAGTGTGTTCCCTGCAGTGGGCTTCAGGGTATTTTCGATCTAATATTCCTAGCTGGTTTTCACTCAGAAGAGTAAACTACACCACCTGAAAACAAGAAAACGACCACCAAACAACCTCTGGTCTTGTAACCATCACTGACATCTCATGCCTTTGACTGAAGCACTATAGGAAATATGCCATAGCCCCTTTCAAACACCATGCATCAAAGCCTAAAGCCTCCTGTGTGACAAGACAACAGCAGTACCCACAAGTACCAGGCTATGCAACATTTTACTCTTTAACCATGCTGTGTCTCACCATAGAGGAGCAGCTGTAACAACTCACCACAGATACATCCTTGTAATTCCCTCTAGCCTCCCACTAAGGCAAGTCAAGACCATGATCCTAAACTTCTCCTCTGCAAGGGGTACGCTGAAACCTCTGCCCAAGCGGGGCAGACCCCATCGTCATGTGGCCCGCTAGGGCAGTTCTCCCAGCTCCCAGGTCTCTTGCTGGCTCCTCTCAGTCTCAAAACTTCATTAAACTGCTGGAAGATGAAGGCTCAAGCTGATCCCAAGATTTTTCTTGACTTCTGTTGAAGGCTAAGCAGACAAAACTGAGTGTTCCTGTTTCGTCTGTTCTCCCCCTCCCACTTCAGTATTTTCCCATACAAAAAAGAACCCCATTGCAGTGAGTATACCCAGAGAAACTAGAGGGTGCATTGTCACAGATATGACTAGCTCTCCCCACCCAAAATTTCACCTAACATTTCACCTCCTCCTCACTTCTGTTCTCCACCTTTCTTTACCCTGCCTAATACCTTGGGATATCCTCACCTTTTACTGCACAAAATGGAAACTGAACAAGCAGAGAATCTAGCTCAATCCCTTTAATTTTTAAAGACAAAATAATTGCTGTGGTTACTGAATCATAACCCATAGTCCTGGGAGAACAAAATTGGGAACGTTGCAGTACAGGTGGATTCCCCAAAACAGAGCTCTGTATTTCACTTGCACACAACAATCAGATATTTAATCTTCCAGCCAAGATGTGCAGAATGATGAAAGCAAAGACTTTAGATCTCAAGAGAGCACTCTAATGCCCATTTCTCAGATGACAAAAGGTAATTCACAGGTTGACAGATTTACCTGCAAAGCTTATTGCAGCACAGCAGGAATATCATGATCTCCTTCACTCCATTTCCTCACAGCTTCCACAGAGAATGAAAGTAGTTTCAAACCCAATCTTGACCTGATGCACTGCCCCAGGAAGGGAGCCATCAAAGAGGATTTGCACTTTGTTGGCCTCAAACCTTGAGAAATTCAGGGTTTTCCTTGACATAGGTACCAGTAGTCAAACAAAGTAGGTTCATGTGAAAAATGTCAGATGTAACATGATGAAAAATATTTTAAGATTAGAAAAGAATATTACATTAATTAATCACAGACCAAAAAAGATTCCTGGAAATAGTTTGAGAACTGTGAACAAAGATCATGCCTTTGACTATGGGCTTTTCCTACCTGAAAAGCTCCCCTAGTTTGGATATTGCCTTTCCTTCCTTTCCAGCACCTAAAATAAGCTATTTCACTTGCACTCACTTGCACATACAAATCTACAGAGCACCAAAAACTAATGATCCATGTAAGCATCCTTTTGTAGCATCAAAGTTAATAGCAAAATTAACAATGACTCTTGGACCAGGCCTCCAAGCCTGCATGTTGGCTCAGGGTTGCCACAGCAAAGTACTGGCACTCCAAAGGTTCAGGTCCTGAAGCCATTGGCTCAGTCTTCCTTAAATCTGACATTTTGGGTTCAATGGCCATTGGGAGCCTCCCCAATGTCTCTGGCCACTTTCCAAAGAAGTCCTCAGGTGTTTATCATGTCTTCTGAACTAGAGTCTACTACAAACTTCTAACATGAGGAGGTCTGAAGTCTTATAAAATACATTTTGCCTAGAACATACAGCTTGCAATGAGATGCTAGGAACCTGTGGGATGCTGGGCGAGCATCTTTACCCAATGGGTGCCCTGCTTCTGGTTTGTGTTTGCATGGCCATTTAGCAATGCAATGATTACACTGCTCTACCAAGTGTTCCTACCATGCAGCGCTCTCTATATGGTCTGCATATGTCGTGGTTTGACCCCAGCCGGTGGCTGAGCACCACGCAGACACTCGCTCAGTCCCCCTCATTGGAAAGGGGCAGAGAATCAGAAGAGTGAAAGTGAGAACACTCATGGGTTCAGACACAAAAGTTTAATAAGTGAAGCAAAAGCCACGTGCACAAGCAAAGCAAAACAAGGGATTCATTCCCCCCTGCCCACGGCAGGCAGGGGTTCAGCCATCCCCAGGACAGCAGGGCTCCGTCACGCGTAATGGTTACTTGGGAAGACAAACGCCATCACTGTGAACATCGCTGCTCCCCTCTCCTTCCCCCAAACCCCTTATAAACAGAGCGTGACGCCATATGGTATGGAATGTCCCTTTGGTCAATGGGGTCAGCTGCCCTGTCTGTCCCCTCCCAACTCCCCGCACACCCCCAGCCATCCCGCTGGCAGGGCGGTGCGAGAAGCAGCAAAGGCCTTGGCTCTGTGTGAGCATCACCCAACAACAGCAAAAACATCTCTGCGCTATCAGCGCTGCTTCCAGCACAAACCCAACACACAGCCCCATACTGGCTGCTGTGAAGAAGATTACCCCTCTCTCAGCTGAAACCAGGACAGCGTACAACAGCGTGCACGCACAGGAAAGCTATGCTGTACCACACTGGTGGCAGTCCAGCCTAATATGCCAAGTAGGAACTGTAATGAGGAGATATGGTGAACTGGTTTACCTTCACGTCATCTCCCGGATTAGGCAGTTGCAAGACTACCTCTAGAAAAAATAATAACAACAGGAAACTATTTCTTCCTGAGAGAGGTTGAATTATGACCTGAAGCTTATCAGTTTAAATACCTCCCAGATCTCTTGAGTTAAAAATAATAACCATTACCTTGTACAGCCTTGGAGTTCTCAGCATACAGGGAAAGGCTACTGAAAGCAGAAAAGCATAGACCAGAAATGGCTGTTTTCTACTGCTTTTTGCCAGCCTCACCTATTTCAGACTGCAAACTCATTGGGGCATGGAATATCTCAGTCGTTATATTTGCATACGGTACAAGAGAAGCTGTGCTCACTCTTGCTTTAGGCACTACTGTAATGTTAATTATTTATAATGGCAGTGTTATATTCAAATTATGAAACACCCACCACTCCCAGTGCTACCCATCTTGGAAAGTCCTATATACCAGGAAAGAAAAACAGAGGATTTCTATAGAGTGTTTAAAACAATCAACTTATAAAACTCAGTAGTTGAACTGTAACTCTGAGGGATTCAGGTTATGGCCTGTCAAAGGCTCCTGCATCAAAAGAGAGAGAGAACTGCTTCACACACTGTTTTTCTGCCACTGTTCAGGTGCTGCCCCATAAGCACTTACAGTTGAGCTCTCTAGGATGGTTTGCAACAAAAAAGCCACACTGGAAGCCTCTCGTCTTTCCCTGCATTCTGATTTTTAGTGCAGGCAGGTGGAGCTGAGGGCTCCAGCCAGCACACAGCGGTTTGCTGGCTAAGGATGCAGCAGTCTGCACAGTGATTGCTCAGAGTGCGCAGGGAGGATTGCTAGCAGATTGGGTTTGAAAGATCTTTAATACAACCGAAAGGATAGAATTCATTTACCCAGAAAAGATAGAAAAGACCTTTTTGCAATAATATCAATAAAATCTCTTTCAATCTCTGCCCCTCAAATCCCCACAGCAAGTTTAGCAGTGATTTATTATTAGCTGGCTGAGACGAGCAATTAAAAGAGAACATCAGAAGATACTTAGGTGAATTCAGCACCTTGTGTGGATATGTGGCAATAAATCTGTTCCCTGGCAGTGTGTGGGAGAATTCCTCCCTACTGTAGATTCATACCCAGTATCAGGCAAGGCTTCTCTAGCTTATTGCCAAATAAGCAGTGGGACTGGTGCATAGGATGGCAGCAGTCCCAATCTCTATGCAGGAAGAAAAATGTGCCTGTGCTAATTCTTCATACAGGTAAATTAGAGGCATCTCCTTTTCTACAAGGAAATGTCATGGCAGATATTAACACAAACAGGCTGCTTCTCTCTTCAGCCTATGCCATGTTGTTTTCTGTTTGTTATGGGGGAAGAAAAAACCCAACCATTGTACAGAGTCTTGACCCTCCTCCCCAACAAAAGCAATCGATATCACCAAGCAGATTGATTTAAAGAGTCAGATTCCGATACCTTTGCTCACAGCCAGAAGTTTCTCCAGCTTTTAATATGAATAAAGCTGTCCAAGAAGTGATGACCTATGCAATAAAGTAGTAGCAGTTGAACTTTTTTGGATAGCCCCTGTGTCAACGCAAGAGGGCACAGCAATGCTGCCCCGTCCATGCAGGATCACATCCTGGCCCCTGTTGGAATCACAGTGGTGTGGGGAGTAGGGAAACATGGAGAAGCCAAGAAAAATTCCTGGGTGGAGCCCACAAAGCCCATCAGGCAGGCAGCCTAGCGCACGATCCAGCTTCCCTGACACCGGCAGGGCAGCTCCGACTGGCAGGCTCTGTATGTTGCAGTCTTTGGTCCATTTTCTACCCGCTGTGGCTGGAGGTGTAAGCGCTGGAAGGCCAGCTTCTGAACAGCTGAAAGCTAGAAAGCAAACAGTGTGCTCCAGGGGGATAATGTTTAATTTCTTTGAGTACTGTGTGTTTGGGACTGGCCTCCCAATGAATTCAAATAGCTGAGATTACTAATAAACCCAGTGCTGCTAAAGTCTCCCAAATGAATGATTCCTGCCTTGAAAGGACCTTGGCTCCAGCACAAAGCTGCTTCTACCTTAGCATGATCGATTCTGCAAACCTGCTGGGTTTTTTGTGCAGAAGATCTTGGATCAGGCTGAAGGGTACGTTCTTCAGAGAGACTCCGGTGCCGAGACAGAAAGCAATGCACATAGCAAGGCACCAGGGCCACGTGCCAGGTGACTCACAGGAGCAAGAGCACACTCAGAAACCAAATAAAAGAGCTTAAGTACTATGTCTGGGCCTTCCCTGCAGACCTTTCATACTCAACGAAAGCTCACTGCCTTGAAAGAGTCCTGCCCACTGGGAACAAGAGCAGCTCAGCTCCCTGCTGCAACACAACAGCCACAGTCCTGCTGGCCGCAGGGACTCTGCTCCACATTGAGGTGTGACTGAAGAGGCAGGAAAAGCACCCCGGTATAAGGGGAGAAAACCAAGCTGACACAAGGCTATTTTCATGCCCAGACTCTTCTTGCAGGAAAGCAGAGATACAACTGTGCTCCAAGGTCCACACCCCCCCTCTCACTCCCCAGGTGACCAAAGGGCTACAGTCCATTTGCTAAGAACGCTACCACAGAAGGGACATCAGCTCCATTCACTTCGCACCTTTTCTTCCACCAAGACTCACAATGCCTGCAGAGAGGCACATGAGGACTCCCCATCTCCTCTACCCAGCTGCAGACTCAAAGAAAGAGCCTGGCTCCAGGCAGAGCAGTCCCCAGCCTGCAGCATCTCTTGTGCCCATAACAGCAAGGAAAGTGCCAGAGGCAATGGTCTCTTTTGATCTCCCTGTTATCTGTGTCATCCTGGTCATGAGGACCATAATACTCATGAGCCATGGCTTAGGAACCATTGCTTCAGCTGTGGTAGCAACACTGAAGTAACAAGGCAAATACATAATTAAAATACATTATGTGTTTCTAGTCACCTTTTAACTCCACCCATTTGCTTTGGAATGGTGCTGGGAGGTGAGAGAGGAAGCCCAAGTTTCTGGACATCTTTCACAAGCATTTTTGACACAAGTCAGACAGAAATGCCACGGGCCTGCTCCGAGGCCAGCAGAAGAGGCAGCACTGCTGTAGGCACTGGTGGGAGCGGGGACAGCAGCTGAGCCTGATAAGGGCTGTAATGGGCTTAATAAGGGTCATGTGGTAGGCATCATGTTCATCTAGGGGTGTTCATTTGTCAGCTGTGCAGGCTCCCAGAGACAACTCCTAATAAAGGGTCTCTTTTTTTGGCAAGTGTGAGAGCTGCAGTCTGACTTGTGGGTGGTTGCTCAGACAGTCTTCAAGTAACAAGGATTTTTCCTGCTCAGGAAACAATCTCTAAGGAACTATTTTTTAAGGCATCTGACAGCAATCCATATCATCCCTCAGTTCAAAGCTGTTCACAGACCTGCACTGAAATTCACAGGAAAACTCCTTGGGATTTTGGATCAGGCCTTCACTTTCCCCAGTCTATTCTTGTTTTCTTACCCTGCAAGAGCACACCTCGATCAGGCAACACGAAAGCTTTCTCCTCAGCATGCTAATGCACCCAGGCCTGACCTTTAACACCCTCTCTGCCAAGCCAGAACTGGGCTTTGCAAAAGGGCAGGTTGTCAAGCGCTACCACACTCAAGTGTTTGGTACTTGTATGAAAAATGTAGATGAGGCACTAAGATGACACCCTCAGATTCAGCTTGGTATTATTCATACAGCTCGTGTGAGAGTAAGGCTTATAATTACTCAAGAGGAGTTCATATTGTGCATATTTCAGAAAGACAGGTCAAAGAACACTCCTTAAAACACCAGGGGCAAGAATTAGGTTAAGAGAAGTAGAGTTTTCCTCAGCTGAGTTCTGGTTTCTCAAAATACTTTGAATGTTTATTAGTTTTTTCAGGAGAGGAAAAAACTATTCCACATTCAGAAGTTGGGGGGTTCTTGACAGATTAGCTTCCCTCACTTGCAATTTCCAGCAAGTTTCTCCATTTTTATTTTTTTTTTTTTAAATCATTATTTGCAGAACACTAGGAGGTAGGAGGGGAAATTGAAATACCTCTCAGGAAGTTTCCAGAACAGTTTTCACTGCCATTTAAGAGATATATTAAGACACTGACCCATAAATCCACAGAGATAGTTTTTCTGTTAGACTGATGATGCGCAAGAGTCCTTTTCGCCTCAAACCAAACTGAGGAATACTGCCAGGAGTAATTTTAAACCTACTGCTACATATATGGAAGCTGAAGAATACAAAAGTTAACACCTTAGGCTAAATATCTGTCTGGCCTATCTTAAAATTCAGTCCTTCTATTGTATAGACAAGCCTGGCCTCCTTTGGGTCACCTGAATTATGCCAGATCCACAGCCACGTGGTGGAAAGTTGACATCCTGGCCCAGAGGAGCACTTGCCATTTCTTCTTGAGTAGGTTCCCTGTCTGATGTGGTCCCCGTTTGGGCAGAGATTAAACAGACACATCAGGCTTTCCCAAGAGCCCTTAGTGACAGAAACAAGCCTCCAAAAGGATCAGCAAGCTTACATCTTCCATTCACCTAGCAAATGGAAACCTCTGTCTATGCAGTGGCCCTGTTGCTTTCTGGGCTCTCCTTGGAGAGGTAAATAATAGAGGCTGCACCAAGTCCCACTGGGCAGAGATATAGTAAACAATAGATGAGGATGAAAATATTTACAGCCTTAATAGGGGGCAAAAAAGCAACAGGAACAGAGGCTGAGACTGATTCAGCTCCGATTTAAATAGGGGGAGAGAAACATGCAGCTGCACCAATGCAGCACGTTCTGTAAGACATCACGGACTGCGCCAGCCAGCGCTCACAGGGAGGCTGGCAGTTTCCTACCTCAGCTCACAGCACTGATTTTCACAGTGGAAGCGGTATTTTTCCAGAATGGCACAGCTGTTGAATACTCATGCTACAAGTAAACCCCAGGTCCCTGCTCTTCTAGAGCTTGGTCTCTGCCACCACTCTGCACAGCAAGAGAGTTTTCCAAGGAGAAAGAACCATTTCTTGCTCAGGACAGTGAAAGCTGGAGCAAGAGGAGTTACCCGAAAGTCATAACTGACTAAGTACAGTAAGTTTGTTCTGATGGGCAGTAGACACTTGTTGGCTCTATAAGGAGCACTAAACCAGCCTGACATATATAAAAGAGCTAATTAATCTCGAGTAACACCTAATGGTGAGCAGTACAGCCCTAGGATCTGTAAACCCTGGATCTCAAAAAAAAAAAAGGTAAAATATTATCCATCTGTCAAAGCCATCAGCCTCAGCTTTTGGATCTCCTAACCCTGGAAACCTGCTGACACTATATCTGGAGCCATACTCCAACTCTCAGAGACTCAGCTTAACATCAGGTGTGCCTACATTAAAAAGCACCCCCCATACTTGTGTGCTTAGCTGGACTGTACATCTCTCCTGTTGTTTAGTCTAACCGAAGATGATCTGAAGTCCTGTTGTGTGGCAAACAGCTCCCAGATAAAGACTGTTAATAATTGAGGACGTCTTCCCTTCTTTTTCTGAATCATTTCTATTGGTGCCTGAGATTGTTGCAAACTATTGCATCAACAGTGAATCACTCCCTCCTTCGCATGTGTAAGCACAACCCATACCCTTTAGAAAATTTTGTCATTCCATTGAACCAAAAAAATATAAGAAGGAGAGAAAAAAGCATCCCACAACCCTGCTTTCAGCTTCCCAAGTCACTTAGGCTCAACTTGAGTTTTAATGACACAATCAGACAGCAGCACTAGCTGTTACATCAGGGATTTGGAAGCAAAGGGAAAGGAGAAAGTAAAGCAAGCCCAAGAGACAGCCAAGAGGAAAACATGTTTAAAGCTCCCCTGAATTGGTGACACTTACCTGTTTGTTCTGTTTTATGCCTCTGGGTTTCTCTGAAATAGAGAAGAGTAATTACAAAGTGACCCACTTTCCTCCTGTTTAGTGTAAGGAGAAAACAGGGGGAATGGAAAGAAGGGGAGGAGAGAGAGAGTTGCAGAAGGATAACATCAAAGGGGAGAGAGAGGGGAAGAAAAAAAATACAACAAAACTTACAGAAGGTAGGAGGGTAAACTGTGATGACCCAGTTTAAAGGAAGAGCAGGAACTAGACCTACTAGCAGTCAACACCTTCCCACACACTCTAAGGAAAGGAAATAGCAAGGAGAAAAGAACAAACTCAATGCTTACAGCACTTCTTTGTGCTACAAACTCATTCCTCTGGGACAAAGTTGTGGAGAGGAAGCTCCACAGCAAATAAGAGCACTTGTCCCATTAGCCCTTTTACCTCTGAGGTAAAAGGGAGCGACAGAGGAGCAGAAGGCATCCTGGTCAGGATGGAGCAAATCAGGGCCAGGTGTGAAAATTTAAGGTCAAAAGGGCTCAGCCAGTTTGCACTAGCTGAGGTTCCCTCACAGGTGAGGGGTGGGAGCCACCCTGAGACCCCAGGGAAACAGTCACTCTTTCTCCTTGTAAAAGACACAAGTGGCATCACATGTGCTGGTGTCAGAGGAAATCACTTGACCCGATGCATGATCTGACACTGCAGCTCTAGCCTTCATACTGTTCTGGGATGGCATCTTCAGGAGATCTTCATCTGCTGTGGCTTTCACCATTTGCTGTGGCAACTGATGGCCCTGAACTGATAACTCTGATGGGGAGCCCAAGAGCTGTCTGTCCTCTAGACAGAAACCTGTGTCTGGGAGAAGGGGTGTTCTGGTTTGCTTTACATTTTTGGCTTTCGCTTCAGGATTTGTGAGCTTTCTATTTCCTTCCTTAAATCATATTTCCCTCACTTCGTGTCATCAGGCACAATTCAAATCAAGTTAGCACTCCCGCACCGCTTCGTTCAGAAATGGTGAAATAAAGAATGTAAGAAACACGTGTATTATGTGGGCGGCAATTATAACCATAAAGGAAGGGCTATCCATGCCCTCATCTCCAGGCGGATTATTTAAAATCACAAGCCAGTTTGGGAACTCATCACAGCTCCATCGATTTCAAAGCCTGCAAACAGAGAGTTGCACTTGGCAGTTCCGAACGTCTGCTCACGGCTTTAAATAGCCCGTGGTTCCTGGACACAAGCAATATCCCCCAAAAGCATAACCCCGTTCTAAGGGTGGTTTAAACCAGCACGTTAATTTGCACTCGCTTAAGGCTGAGTGGTCAAACAGAGTATATGGCCAAAATTATATGGGGAACTGGAAATATATTCCACTGTGTGCTAACACATTGGTGTGCACTACTGTATTTCTGTGCTCACAGAAAAGTTAGGCAAAAGAAACTGAAGTGGAGACTGCAGCACCATACAATGGTTGATTTTGCTCAGCACACTGTGAAGTTTAAGTGATGGGACATTAAAGAAGGCTTAAAAGGACAAATTTGAAGACGCATTTTTCAAACTCTTATCCCCAATCTCTGTTGTTGCTGTTTCTACAGGCAGAAACTGCCTGTGACGCTCCTTTGTGGAGAACCGTGTGTGCAGGAGGCACCGACTCGCTGCGGCTGGCAGGAGCTTGGGGGTCCCTGCTCCAGCCACCTGCTCGGTCACAGGCAAAACTCGGTCGTAGCTGAGTTTTGAGAGTCTGGCTCTGCAGCCCGTGGCCTGAGGCACTGTGAGCTGGGCATCTCCCTCCTTTTCCCAGGCTTGAACATCACTGCTATTTGGCAACAGCTTTACCCAAACAGGCCTCACCCAGCCAGTGCCAGCAATGCCTAGAAATGCAGCTGAGGGAGCTGTGGGTACTTCAAGATCAAACAGAAATGCCTGGTACCTTTAGGTAGGTAGGTACCAGAGGTTTGTGACTCTCCCTGCACCTAGTGGGACGTGTGGAGAGACTTCTCCTCATGGCAATTGAGCTTGGCCTAAAACTGCCATTGGCAAGGCTCCTGGAGCCCTCAGACCAGTCACACCTCCATGCCAGATTATAATCCCTAGAGATTTGATTATGTTGTGACCACTTCTCCTTTACACACTGGATAATAGATGTTAAAGTCTGGCTTTGCTGGAAATGACGCAGTCAAATCGAACTGCTTAACTGTGGGAAGTCACCCAGCCAAGGGGAGCTGGGGTCAGCAGCAGAGACCCCGATTCACTGAATATTTAAGTCCTAGGTGCTCTTTACGCAGCTAGTCAGGAATCAGGTACCAAAACACCTTTGGGGATCTGGCTCTGCATATCTAAGAGAGTAATCAGGAAATCGGTGGGGACTCATCTCAGAGAGTTTATGTTAAAATCATGTTTTAAATCTCTATTTTTGAACTCAGAGGAGTCTTGGCTTGGCTTCAATTGAGGCACTCTATCATACACAGGTCCTTAAAAAAGCCCTCCGCTTAACTGTGTGTCTAGAGATCCTGAAAATGCAGAGAAAAAAAGAACTTTGGGCCTATCTATTCCCTCAACTTTAATCAGAAGCAGCCTGGGGCGGATAGATGCAAGTGCCGCTGATGGTCAAAATTCAGTAGTTACATAAACAGCAGTGAATGACACAAAATAATTAGGAGTTTGGCATAGAGGGCCCGATTCTCAAATTGTTCTGATTGCACAGCCCTTTACAGACCGGGGCATGCCTTGGCTTCTAAGCCTGGGAAAATGCAGAGATCAGAGAGGCTCTGTTCAGCGCCAAAGCCGATACATTTTTCCTCTCTTTTTTTTGCTCTCCCTGCCCTAGTTCAATGTATTTCCCAGCCACATACTTGAGGCATAGATGAGCAGCACTTGAATAAACAAGGCATTTCCCTTTCTGCTGAAAAAAAAAATAATATGGAAATGTCTGAGAGAGGTGGAGAGAATCGAGGCAGTCTTTGTGTTACAACCGACTCCAGGAGAGCCCGGGAATTAACACCTAGGACCTGGTGGCACTGCTCAGCATTTTGATGTTTCATTCACTGAGCTGCCTGCCAGCCCAGCTTTGCAGCATGCAGGCGTGCGTGTTGGAGGCTGAAGGTGATTCTGCGAGCAGCCAGAAAGCTTCCACTGCCCGCGATCAGACCTCGAATCGCAGACAAAACAAGAGCTGGCGTTTCCTTGCTGCTAACCTGCTGCAGGCTCTGCCTGCTCTGCCCTTCGCTGGTTCCTGTCCTGCAAGGTGGGAACCCACATCATGCCAATCACGTAGAGGAAAGCGTGTTCCCTGCCTCATTATTCATGGGCTGTGCCCACAGGTACTGGTTGTTCAGCTTGCTGAATATTTGCCTGAATAATTAGGAGGCAGCTGAATCATTCTCAGACCAAATTCCAATTTTCTCTCTCTTCCTACTTCATTTTTGGGCTTCACTTCTCACAGCTCTCCTGTACACAGCGTGAAATGAGTGTTTAAATACTAGCAGATAGAATCAATAAACTCCCCATGTGCTTTTTTTTTTTCCTTTTTAGAAAAAAAAAAAAGGCATCCTTAAATGAGGCTAGAGAACCAGCTAAAATCGCTTAGGAGCACTTATTGCGACAGAAATCCTAGTGCTGCGGTGCAAAAGGCTGCCCCCCTCTGCATCTCCCGGGATAGAGGCATCCGCGTTCCGAAACAACACAAAATATATCCCTTCCCTTATTCATTTGCCGAATAACTGTAGGAAAGGTAGTTGTTCCTACTAAGCTTCATGGGCAACGTTCATGATCTATTTAATGATTCTGCCCTGCGTTGTTTTCCTAAAATACGTGATTTCTGCTGCAGCAGAGCTTGAAAATGAATCTTAAATTGAACGCAGTTTTCTCGCTGGCAACCTACCTTCCATCCTCCCCCCACTCCCTCCCTTCTCTCTTTCCCTTTCACCATCCCTTAACCCTCTTTCCCTAAGTTATGCTGCATTCTACTTTGCCTTCACTGCATTTTCCTCCCTGGCTTTTGACAGAAGGAGCCAAATTCGTCCCTGCTGGTATCCAATGGACTGAAATTCTTCCCAAAGGCGTTATTGGGCTGAATCCAAGCCCAGCCAGCATTTTGCAGTGCTGGTGGCTTAGTCAAAACAACAGTTTATAATTTCTCTTTTGCTTCCCTTATCTACCGTTAGTATGAATTATTAATAAGTACTAGTACTGCTCTCTTGAAAATCACACTTCATTTCAAAACCACCTATCAGACAAGCTGTCTGAGTGAAAATTTCTTTTTAACTTTCCGTGTGTGCTAGGAACGTGCAAGGCACGACGCGTGCGCACGGACAGCCTGGGTTTCAGACCAAGGCTCACTCTGGGATCCCTCTTGCCATCTGCAGTGCATACCTACCCGAAGCACTGGGTACTATTAACCCATGCGGGAAAGGTTTGCTTTCCCAAACTGCCATTTCTGACACTAAACCTGCTTCCTAGTCAGGCTGCTGTTCCAGATCCCTCACCAAAAGGGGGGTGTGGGGGGGTGGTGGGTGTCTGTACAGTGTCAATCTTACGCTGTTAGTCTGTACTTACAGCCCTTAAACCTGACAGGTTCTCTCCCTCCCTGCGGTTTTCATGTGCACAGCTCATTAGATACTCTAATGCAGCAGGGAGCCCCTCTTGCCTGAGAATTCTTTTGTTGTATATTTAGCAAACTTTTGATTGCTTCCTTCCAAATGAGACTGAAGGACATATTTTTGTAGGAGAGGGTGAGAATCACAAAGCACGATCTACAGTCACGTTTTTCTGTGGGGAACTACAGAGCAGGGGAGGAGGAATCACCCGCAGTTCTCTCTCCTTCTCCCNCTGTGGCAAAATGGGGGGGGAAAAATATGATGAGGGTAGAATTATCACTAATGTGGGACTGCTGTTTTGACTCTGTGTCATCTGCAGACTATTTAGAAAAGCCTGTGTCAGAGTTAAACATAGCCAGTGCTCGGTCACTGCTCGCAAGAGAGGCGCAGGCAGGGAAGAGGGAGACATCGCAGCTCGTCTGTAGGTCTGGATGGTTCTATAAATGAACGCACGAAGGCTTGTGGAATGAAAAGGATGGGATGACTGAGGTTGCGAAAGAGAGCGTCTCGCTTCAGATGCAATCCCCATCCTTCATTAAAATCCCCATTACGAGATAACCTTTTACAAAAATACAACATTTTGTACGTAATGAAAGGATTTCACACTGGAGACAGCTCCATTTGCTCCAAATTAGGTACGCTCTGAATGAATATTTTAATTAATCCGTGATAAATAAGGCAGACTCTTTCCTGGAACGAAGTTGCCGTTTTCCTCCTCGGCAGCAGCGGGATATGCTCACTCTGCTGTGCATATGCACGTACGTGCCTGGGCATTTGTTTGGTTTTAATGTCTTTGCTTTTTCAACTCAAATGATCAGTTACAACACGGGTCCTTACCCATGGACTTCCCCGTGTCTGCCTGCTCTTATTTAGGGGGGCAGGAGAGGGGGGATAATCAGATTAACGCACTCAGACCCCTGGCAGGATGTTCTGAGAAATAAAAAGAGGGAGAGAAGGAAGAATTCACACATAAAAATAGAAGCCCACGTAGATTGGCCATATATGGAGTACCGGGGACTTCAGAGGGATACCCTCTTCGGACCACCCCTTTGGCGGAGGAAATCGCTGCTGCGGAGGCCCCCTTCCCCCCTCCCCAGGCGGTTCACCCGCAGCCGCGCTC
>VWZZ01000616.1:2236080-2261942 GCA_013399095.1 Psophia crepitans
ACTGCGCTGCGTAGCTGCGTCAAACGAGGGCCGCGGGATCTGCCAGATTTACGTGCTTGGCTTGAATAATTGCTGCTGGTTTCGTTCTCAGCTGAAAAGGGGGGGAGAAGGGGGGGGACTGGTCTGCGGCGCAGCCCGGGGGTGGCGGAGCAGCCTCAACAACCCGTACCTGGCTGCTGCCAGCCCTGAACGCAGCACCCGCAAGGACATCCCTATCCCACACCACCAGCCCCGTCCCAGCTCTGGGCATCGCCTCTTCCATCGACCACAGCAACATGAGGACAGCCATCCCTGGGGGTGACAAGGGAAGGGACAGGAGTGCTCTGGGGGTACAGCTGGGAAAGAGACTCTCTCCTGCCCCCCCTCCCATCTCCCTGCACATCCCTGCATCATGAGCAAAGACGCCAGTGTAGGAAAAAGCAGCAGTGGTTTTCTGTTGCTTCTGCATAGTGTGGAGGGGGCCAGCCAGGAGGTGACCACTGAAAAGTGCGATACCTAGGATGCACACCAAAAAGACAACAGGAGTGGCCAAACCAAAGGTACAAGCAGGCCTGATTTGCAAAAGCAAGAGCTTGAGGCTGCCTCTGAAGGCAAGAGGAGCTGCAGAAACCCGGCATGTTACGAAACAAAATGCAGTCAAATAGCAACCCCCAAATAAATACAGCCTAACTTTCTTTCTACAGCTAACCAGGAACTTAGAGTGGCATTTCCAAAAGCACTCAGGACCAGGTTCTGTGCCCACTGAACTCATGGGGGCACTGAAAGAAAGAACACCAGAATCCAGCCAGCACCAAACCCTCAAAATACATCTAGTGAGATGCAGCTCCAGTTCGCAGATTTATTGCACTGGAGGTGGGAGCTGCTTTTTGGGTCAACAGAAAGCGTTTCATTTATCTCCACATGCTTCAGGTATGCCAAGGAATAGCAAGATCGAAGTGCTAAGGCAAATAAAGCGACCTAACGCTTGCACTACTTTAACTGAGCAAGTTAACAAGACAAAATACTTCCCTGTCAGTGTGAACAACTTCAGCAGTTTTTAAGCCTGTGTGTCACGAGGCTACAGCTTCTGCACAGGTAGCACCCCTCGGGGAAAGATGGGAAGGATGTGGCGCAGTGTGGGGCTCACTGTTAATGATTTCTTCTCTCGGGAATGAAGAGAAGCCTAGGCAGAGAAGAAACTGGTTTACTTTTGCCTTGTCTTGTCACACAGCCACTATTTTTCTGGATTTTTTCCCCAAATCTCTGTCACAACTCTTTATAATGTAAGCACAGTACTTTTTTCTGTACGTATTTATACACACACACGTACTCATTTCAGGGATTTCCAGGGTTATAAGCCAGGTAAAACCACAACAAGTGTAGACTGACTTTGCAGCCTTCGTTGGGAAGAGCGCGTTTTTCTGTCTGTGAAGTTTCACCCACCACCACCAACGCAGTCACCTTTGGGCTGGGCGAGTGCCAGGCAATCTGTAACAATAGACTTGTTCGAGCGTTTTAGAGCGTCTGACAGAGAGAAGAATAACGTGTGGCTCGAGAGCTGCAGCAGGATGCAGTTCTCGGGCAGACTGTGATCACCTCTAGGAGGCTGGACTTTGGAGCGGGCGCCAGGGCTCACATATCTACTCCTGGGAGTGCTGGATATAGTTGGATATAGATTGTCAAAGCCATCGGTTGTCAAAGGATAGTTTATTTCTTGTTAGCTCAGTATTTTTGAGCCCTGAAGCATACCTTTGCCTTTAGCTTCAATAAACTCTGCCTTTCTTCCCTACTGACCTTGCAGATTTCGCTCGCTGCATCATATTGCAACAAGCACTTCTCCAAAACAGAGAAGTTTTACTCCTAGTTCTTTTCTATCACCCCTTTGTTACTCCCTCCACAAGTACTTAGATACATACTCTGCTTCTCCTCAGATCGTAGTTTTCAATATGCTGTCTCACACCCCACTAAATTTTCTAGGACTTTCCACCAAGCACAAATACAGGTCAGCTTCACAGGCTGAAAATGTGTTTTTTTCCTGTGTTATGATGACCCTATGACTGATGTTGTGAGACTCAAAAGTGGATTTGAATGGCCTAGAGGAACTGGAAGGAAATTTAGCTTTGCCTTTATGTCTGTCATTGTGTTCAGTTGCTATTTCCTCGTCACTTACCTCATCTTCATGCTCACCTACAATCCTCTGGAGTACTGCTAAAGAGCACCATGATGAAAGAAACCCACACTTGGGTAAAGCATTAGGACCCTGATGCGCAGGGAAACAAGTGTGGACTTCTGATTTTGATTATTCCAAGAAGTCTAACCCAAAGTCAGTTGAAATCAAGGAAAATACTTCCACTGGTGAGGCAGACTTTGCTTGAGGCTCTGAATGAGCTCAGCAGTCAGGCTGTGTGCTGCCAGAGGTGGATGCAGGGTATGGAAAGCTTTCCATTCCCAGCAGTGGGTGCGTATTGATCCGCCCTGCAGACCAAGAGGAAACCCTGCCACCTCATTTTGTGGGACTTGTCACAAAGAGAACATGGAGCTGTTTAGGTTTTTCAAAGGGAAGCAAGTGCTGCGTACATGTCCCCTCTGAAATATACTGGCACGCTGTAATTCTAAAGAGAAAGAAGTCAGTCATTGCGTTATAATGTTTTTCTTTTTTTCTTTTTTTTTTTTTTGTTTTAATAATGAGAGATATGGTATCTTACCCACTGGAGAAAACTTAATTCTAATACAAGCCTATGGAGGAGAAGAAGGAAATGCTAAGTAATTTATCATGGCTTTTCCTGGCCTTTGAAAGCTGGAATTAATGCTGACCAGTCTCTGTTCTGTCTGGCTATTTAAAAGAAAAAGATTTAGATCTTAATTTTTTTAAACTATTATTATTAATTTTTTTTAGAGCTAACAATGCTCTGTTTTGCTGTTAAAATGGGATTGAACTTATTACTGGAAGTACTGTCAAATTGGTGTGAATTAGCGTAACTGAGTGCTGTGTTACCCTACAGGCTGACGAGCTCCTGAGCTGGAGCTCATCATTCATGTTTTATAAAAGAAATGCTGAAGGAGCAGGTTTTTCTCTAAAGAGAAGTAACTTGAAACGCCACCCTCCCCAAACCCTATTTTTCACCAGCCTGGTTTGGTTGTGGCTGATTGTCACAGGCAAGGTTCACGCAGTTAGTCTGCCTCAGAAATGGTGACAGGAGGCAATGATGAAGCAGCGGAGGAGGAATACCGCACCGTACGGCTGTATTTCAGGCTGGGTTCTGCTGCACTCTGCTGGTGCATAACACCAGCAGAACTTTTTATACGGTGTAAAAACCCAGGAATACAGCTGAGTTTTTCCTAGAGGTTCGTTTGCGTGCAGAAGAAGTCAGAAATGTATAAATGGAACCTGCACTACCCAGCAGCAGCCATTCATTTTGCTTCCAAATCGGGAAGCAGAGGGAAGTTTTTCTGCATTCCAGTAAATACACAGGAAAAATATGCTTCTTCCCCTGAGTTTTTAAGACAATATTTTTAATATTTGATTACCCAGCCATATTATTGGTAGTGCAGAAGTTTAAAAGAACAAAGGCAAAGTCAAGTCTCACTGTACACATTTCTAAAACAGAAAGAGGGAATTTTTACTAGAATTATAGTTTTCCTTGTGCTTTTAATATAACAAAGTTATGGTGCTAGAGTTTAGGTAGGATCCATGAGCAAAATGATAGTTCTCATAGCCTATGTCAGCGCTCACAACTCAAATCTATATCCTAGGCATTACAAAAGGATGCTTTATGTAGGTGACTTTTGAAATTAATGCAAGATTTGCTATTTCTTACTCAAAACCTACCAATTAACAAGGAGCTGCACACACAAAAGCATTGCAGAGTGCTTGCTAGGGCACGTTTGCAATTGTACATTGATCGCTTCCGTCTCCCACATTTTCTCAGTAGCATATCCTCACTAAAAATCCCAGACAGCAAATCTCCAAAGGCTTTCACAGTCGCTAGCCTGTCGAAGAGACTAGAAAACTAGTGTGGAGTGGGTTGCAAGCTAAAGACTTCACTGCATCACAGCTATAGTGTTTGTCATGATGTATTAATTTGTTATAATTACTCTCCACCAGAAGGAAAGGAATTCTGTTTCTGGGTTGCAATACAGCTGTACCAGAAGAAGTAATTTATTTTTTAGGTTTTTTTTTATAAAACAATTATTTGGAAGATGTGCCAACTGTTCCTTTGATTTCTTCCCCTCTCCTGGAAATTATAGCTTACAGCGGCACTGTGCAGGTGCCAGTTCATTGATCTGCCCTACAGAGGTAAATATATTTCCTCCAGCTACTCTAAAAAATGTCACGAAACAAAAGTATACTTCTTCAGAAGAGCTGATCTGTCAAAATAGTTACCACTCACTGATTTATTTTTTTTAAAACAGGAACAGAAGTCTTCCATGCATATTTAAGCATCTTTTAAAAGAAAAGGTACTAAAATTAGCTTCACCGTACTTTAGATGCAAATTAAAGTTTTCTTTCCCCCCACTGCACTAGTATTTTTTAGCTCAGTCTGGTCCTCATTCACATCCTTAGACAGCTCACCATTTACCTCAGAAGGCTTTAGACAAGCCTGCATTTCTGCAGGCATCGAGGAATTGCTGTTTGATGCAGGCCAGCGCTGCCCCTACCTAGCACAGCTCTGCACCACGTATGCACACACGGACACACAGCTCTCCGAGCTCAGGGCTGCCTGTGCTGAACGGGCGCTGACCCCGCAGGTGGGGGACATTGTTAGGAGAGAGATTTCTGACCTCTATTTATTAGGAACAAACATCTCGTAGGAATAACTTGTACTTGCAGAAAGCTGTAAGAAAGCTATTGCGCTTTCTTGGACTGGGAATGTTCAGTAACAGCCAGCTGAGCTTCAGATATTGTGGTTTAGTGATTAAAGCACAGGGGCTGCACCCAGAATATTTGGATTCGGCTGCAAGTATCACACACTAAATAAATGTAATCTCTATCAAGGTCCTCAATTACCTCCATCTATAGAAGAAATAACTGAGATGAAAACAACTTTTGTTTTGCCTCCCTCTGCTTCAGGTGCAGGACAAGTATCCCATACTTTCGGAACGATATTTTTATGTATATTAGGGCACAGCAGTCTCCACTGCCTGGGGTTGGTGACCTAAAAATTGATACCTATAAAATACAACATCCTCCCAACGCAGGTGATCAGCATTTACTTAGCATTCAGGGGGGTATTACACGTGATTGCCCCCTTCAGGTTTGTGAAAGGCTGGAAGGTGCCGTATAAACCCAGATTATTAATATTGCGTTCACGATAGCCAGGGAAGAAAGCAAACTCAGACCAGAAGGTAGATGAAACGCTCACACACTTGATTGCGCTCTCGTGGCCAGGCGTAACGCAAGACGAGTTTGCCAGAGCCATGTGTTTTGCCGTTAAGCTGCAGGGGGAGAGTGGGACCGAGCCCTCTCTCCTCAGCAGCATCGGTTCCAAACGGATAACATGACAGCTGAATATACAACCCGGTTACGTTCTAGGAATATTTGAGTATTTCAGCCAAACGTTTGCTTTTCCGGAGAGTATTCACCTAAGTGACACTCAAGTATGCGGAAAGCCCTCAGGAAACAAACGAAGGTATGCGAACCCAATTAATGGGAATTCACCACTGACTTCTAACAGCCGTTCTCCCCAGAGGAGTGACTGTTGTATTTGCTCAGCTGTATGGAGACACGTATTTGTTGCCTAGGCTTTTGAAGGATTTCCTACAGGTTTTTTGCCATTAAAAATATGTTCTTGGGATACAGTACCCGTTTTTGAAATTCCTGAAAAAATATGTCTTTTATTATACCAACAAGAGGTGCAAAAGACAGGAAGGCCAAGAGCAGCAAAGGGTTTTAAGATGGCGCTCGGTGAATTCATGAAGGGAATTGTACGACGTAGGTGTTGGTGGCCACAAGAGACTAGACTTGATGAGGCAGCCAGTCTCTTCAAATCTGTTTTTTTTCTAAGAGGTTTTTCTTATTTAAAAAAAGAAAAGAGAGGGGAAAAAACCAAACAACAAAAAAAGCCTGGCTGGCTCTTAGCTTTGGTGGAGGCCTGTCAGTTTAGTTCATTTTAGAGATGAGCACGTCAAGAGAGACAGTGGAAAAAACCCTCGAGGCACCAGGAATGCTCTAAGTATAACTGAAAATGCTCTAGACCACTTTTGTAACGCAACAGCAGGGTCATGTGCAGGCCTCAAATTTCCAATATTAGCAAGGCATTTTTAAATCGTTGCATTGTGTAATTCCGTTTTATTAACTGTTCTAAATTGTACAAGGTAGCTGCTCCTGGAGCAACTTTTAGGCTCTAAAGATAATTTTCTAAGCACGGTAAACAAGAACCGGTGTGCATCTCTAACGGGTTGATAAATAAGAATGCAGGAGAGCTGCAGATGTCACAGAAATGGTGTTAGCTACTGTAGTATCCCACGCAGCGTGGTACCTAACAGCCCCACTAGGGACAGGGGTCTCGGTGCGCTGGTATGGACAAGGAAGGCATTGCATGCCGCAGGCTACCCAGAACGCAGAGGGACAAATGGGGAAAGAGTAGGAAGACAGGGACACAGTGCAGAGATGAAGAACTAACTTTTAGCTCCTGGCTACATAAGCACTTTCAGCTACTAGGACCCCAGTGCTTCCCTCTCCTTCGACTGGTTCATTGAGTAAGAAACCAGAAGAGGTTGCCTATCAGCGAGCTGAACCCCCTATAAAATAGAACATCCCACAGGCTACAGGGCTTCTCCATATTAACTGCTTCTCCAGCAGTACAATTATCTAGACTTTATTTCAAAAATTGCCCTTGGTGGAGAATGTGACAACTGAACAGCAAAATCCAATAAATTTTTCATTGTGGATGCAACAATTTATCTGCAAAGTTATTAAACTGCTACTTAGATTGATGAGCAGCTCTGCTGTTGTCCTACAGTCATTCTCCCATGGTTACTCCTGTCACTTTATGAGTAGCACTTGTTTTCCTCTTTAATATTCATTTTCTTGAGAGTGCCATTCTTTCCCAATCAGGATTCCATTGTATTTCTGTTCCTTCCTTGCCCCCAGAAAGCCTTTTTTTTTTTTGCACTTAGGAGATTATGCACAAAGCTTTTAAAAGATTCCCCAGCCTGGCAGGTGAAGAGATAAGACACTGATCCAATGGCCAGGACACACTCCGTGCTGCTGGAGGTTAGACCTTCCCACAGAATGTGGGAGCTGTTTACAGATTTCAGTTTCTTTACCTTCTTTTTGTGGTCTAGCCTGATTTTGTGGTGGCATTTCCAAGAAATGTGTTGTACACTCAAGTTGTTCTCCAGACAAAAAGCTCTTCCATTCATGCCTGCAACCAGAATCTTTTTCTCAAAACAATCTACTTCCCATATAAGTCAGAGACCTTTCAAAATTTACCCAAGCTTTCCACTATTGTCAAATATGGTAGGCCAAATCTTGGGCTTAGAAGAGTCACTCATCTCGACCAAACAATGATCCACTGTATTAATAAGGCTGACAAAGGGGATGAGAGAATAAGAAAGAGAATAATACAACTAGGAGAATGAAGAAAAAAAAAACCTAAACCTAACCACCCGCACCCCCCACCCCCCCGCCAAAACCAGAAAAAAAATTTACAAAACCCAGGCAGCCCAAGATAAGAGCAAGGACAGGATGGACTTTTTGATTAATTCTCTTTCTTGTTGGTCTTTCCCTATCAGCATGCAAATGACAATTAACTAGACTTAAAAAGTAAACTTCGATACTCAAGTTTTTGGGAGTAGCATCTTAAAAGTGCCCTGAAGTGTCCTGTACCCAGCCTGCATCCCTTTAGAAGACAGAGCCTCTGTTCAGTATTTGCATTTTAAAATGCAAAGGGTGTACAGAGGTGCACCCTTACTCCTAATCTCGTTAAGAGTTTGGATTACAGTTATCTTTTATTTCTTTCACGAAGAACAGAAAACCTGTAGTGGTTGGTGGGCACGGAGCCTAAAGGACAGCTTTGCAAACCACTGCTGTAGACTGAAAATGAGAAGCTCTGACCAGCAGGCAGCACACCCCTACACTCCAGAATTTGCCTTTACCTTCAACTTTTCTGCTGGATACTTTATTCAAGTGCCAATCTTAGCAAGAAAGCCAGGCCACCCAGAAAGGAGAGCCACTGGAGCTGCTTACTAACCCCAAGCCTGACTGATTCTTGAGTCAAGCTCTCTGCACTGCCAGCTGCAGGCAAAGGTGGGAAGGGGAAAGACCTGGCTGCAGGGTGTCCTCCTCTTCCTCCTCTGTCCTGCTGCCAGACAGAGGGAGAGCAGACCCTGGGGAGGGAAGCCGAGGGGTGGGGTGGCATTCACACGCAGACCTGCAACTTTGCCTGACATCTAAAGGTAGCACAGAGGCATCACAACCCCGTTTTGTGCAGGCAATACATATTCTTCATATATTCAGCTATGCTACTCCTAAGGACTGCAAGATGTTAGTGCCCTGCTAGAAAAGAGTGAATTTAAGAACCAGATGGAGTTCGGACACACTGAACTCTTACAGATGCATATAGAGACACACAGACACCAGGATGGCAGTATCTGTGAGAACTTCAGGGACTGTTCCCCTGAAGCTAGTGTTTCAGAGACAAATAGCTGAGCAAAATGTTAATGACTGCTATCTACTCACTGTGGTATTTCAGACACGCACTCGTCCTGCGGCACTTACATCGAAAAT
Source organism: Psophia crepitans (assembly GCA_013399095.1). Taxonomy (NCBI): domain Eukaryota; kingdom Metazoa; phylum Chordata; class Aves; order Gruiformes; family Psophiidae; genus Psophia; species Psophia crepitans. The sequence goes on from VWZZ01000616.1 coordinate 2,244,791, forward strand.
AAAAGCAAACTAGTGTTTGTGGTATCTCAAGGTAGAGCCCAGACTTTCTTTTCTTTTAGCTAGGAAGCCTAAAAAAGGCACTGTTTTCAAGTGTGTTAGAGATGGAAGCCTATTTTAGAAGAGACATGAAGTTATCAGTGCAAATTAATAGCGCCAGATGGGGGCTTAAATTACTGCCTCACAGCTGAAGACATGAGACAGAATGAAAGTGGTAGACTATAAAAAGGGCATCACCAGAAGTGATGAGATCCCACTGCGAGGTGGGATTTGTGAACACCGCGTTCATGCTTGTAAGCAGTTACTCAGGTGAATGGTTTTATGGGCCAGAGGAAGGGAGAGAAAGGAAAAAAATCACCGTCATTTTGAAGATCACGTCTCATAGTTTACTGCTTTGCTCAGGACAAGCTGTCCAGCAACACAAGCTACAATTAAATACCATAGAGCTCTGTCCCCTGCGCTGGCTCACAGCCACCAGGACAGCGGAGCTCGCCAGAGCAGTCAAATGTGGTTGTTGAGCTGGAGCAGCAATAACTGAGTTGGCTTTCAGAGCAAAAGGGATATTCATCAGAAAAATTCCAGGTTTAAGGATGTTGTTACTGAAAAATGACAGGTCTTACATTAAGAAAGAAATTCTTTAATATAGGTATTTCTCAAAACACTTCAGTTATGTTTCACTTGGGTAGGAAGAATGTGTCTTCCCATCTCATCCCCGCTTTCAGTGGGTAAAGAGAAAGTAAAAACCCACTTTTGCTAATTATGAATAGGGCAAGAAAAATAATGAGGAAGGATTATAGAAAAATGTTCAAGTACCAAGTCCTCAGCAAAAATGGAACATCCCAAAAAGACAAGTAAGAAAATTTTTAAAAAAAGTCTTTTAGACCAACACTTGGACTAGGGGTGTCCTGACGCATAAAGGCCTGTAGGTATGTGCCAGAAACACTTGTGCAGGCTATTGGCAACAGCATGGCTAAGAACCTGCCATGGGCAGGTCCCACCAGCCAGAGATAGCCCTTCTCCAGCTGACATATCATGCCGGTGACAAGACATCATCCTACAGAGCTGAAATAACCAGAACAACAGATACGAGAAAAGGAAGCTGTTTCAGTGGCAGGATGTTTCCTATTTCAACTGAGTATTTAGTCCCAGATGCTTAGCTGGGGTAAATCTAGTCGCACCATTGCAATTAGAAGAGCAAACGTGATTGGCACCTTGTGGAGATCCAAATAACAACTGACTTAAAACACACTTGAAGAGGAAGAGGAAGATCTTTCTTTTAGCAGTAATTAAGCACTTTTTAAACCCTCTGGACAAAATAAAAAAGGATACTATTCAAAAAACCAAATGTCTTAAGTGCAAACACTTTAATAATGCATAGCTGCATTACGCAGAAGACAAGCTGTGGAGCTGCTCCTCCTTTCCAAGGGAAGTGCAGCATGCAACTGGAGCACACAGTGCCAGTCGGAGGCTCAGGAAGCATGAATGCCATTCCTCACATGCCCTAGGAACATAGAGGCTGCACTTGTGGTCTTCTGCACACCACAAAGAACCAACAGCTGCCTAAATCCCAGAGTTAATCATAATTTAATTCAGTGACTGAGAAACTAGGCAGAAAGTTACTTCTATACAAACATACAGTGGTTTATACAAGGCAGGAACATGGCCTATTCTATAAAACCCTTAATCAGTTGACCGTAATAGGAATTCTGCTATGAATCATAGAATCACAGAAGGGTTAGGCTTGGAAGGGACCTCAAAGCCCATCTAGTTCCAACCCCCCTGCCATGGGCAGGGAGACCTGACACTAGACTAGGGTGCCCAAAGCCCCATCCAACCTGGCCTTGAACACTGCCAGGGATCCAGGGGCAGCCACAGCTTCTCTGGGCACCCTGTGCCAGGGCCTCAGCACCCTCACAGGGAAGAATTTCTTCCTAACGTCCAATCTAAATCTCAGCTCTTTTAGTTTACACCCATTACCCCTTGTCCTGTCACTATGCCCCCTAAGAAACAGCCCCTCACCAGCTTTCCTGTAGGTCCCGGAGACGATGCACCATATGTCTAAAGGAGAACTTGGTCAAGTGCTCTCTATCATGGCAGAGCAGAACTGACTCACCTCTGCTGAATCATTTTTTTTCAGTCCAAAGCAGGGGCAAGGCTGAGAAAAGTGGCTCACCAGCGTCTCAGCAATCACATGGCTGAGATACTTTCAAGGTATGACTCTGCTGAAGCAGTAAGAGAACAATTTGCAGCAAATCAATTATGTAGTGAAGTCCCCATAATTTTTCTGTGTTTTTGGAATTCTCACCACAGATTTGCTTTTTCCTGACTTCCTTTTCATCTGAAGTGATTTGATGAATATTCTGTGAGGAAATAATTTCTGCGGCCTGCTCACGACACGCGTTTGACGCTCCACCCGTGCTGCATTCCTTCCATTTTGTACAGAGGGCTTTCTGCTCCCTTCCTGAGTGTGCAAGGGCTGCAGATGTGGGTACGGTGAAAAGCTTTTGTTTCAAATCCCGAATTCGCTGTCTATGAATATTCATAATTAAACACTTTAAAAAAATATTCCTTTGGCAAGCATTTAGTCCCAGTAATGTTGTCCACAAGAATTTTTATATGAATCTTAACAGAGGCATGTGAAATAATATTAATTCGAGGCACCAGGAGGATGCTATTAAAAAATGGGGAATTGCAGCTGGATGTATGTTGTTCGCATTTCCTCAGCTGAGCTATCACATTCACCTCTGCAGAAATAGCGACTGTCGCTAGCAACGGTCACAAGGGATGCAGCCCCCAGAGAATCACACCGAGCAAAGAAGAGTATCTAGGACAGTGATTTAGCTTGTCTGGATTATAACATTCCTCATAGATGCTTTAACGTTGTTAAAAGGCCTCCTAAAGGAGAATGACAGGCTATTCATGTCTGCCATGAGTAAAACAGAGGAACAAATAGCAATTGCAGGAAGGGTAATATGGTATAATACAGTTATATGAAAAATTCTAAGCAAGTTGCTGGGAATGCTGGAACAAGAGCATTCAGCCTGAATTTTAGAAAATCCCTTTCTCTGCTGCCATATGTTGTAACACAGGGAAGAGCCATGAAACTGGCTTCGAACCAGTGAGGTGTAAAAAGTTTTTGGTGCCTGGGTGACAGTTTCATCTTCACAAACTCGTGCCCAACGGTCACTCTGAGATGGGATATAGCAAATAAGGTGCATGAGATCGACAACGTGTCCATCTCAAGCCAGGGGTGGTTTACTTTGACCTGAGATAGAAACACGTGATCCACTATTTTAAAATTTCTTAGCAGAACTGCCAGGACCCGTCTCTCTTCAAAGGAAGAGAAGATGTGTGCATGTGGCCTTGTAAGGGTCAGCAGCAATCTGGCGCTCTTTGAGCAAATTACGCACACTGCAGGGCTGCCAAATACAGATGGACCAAAGGGAAGTGTCCAGATGTAACTGCAGATGTCACGGGAAATTAAGCCATTCACTTGTGCTTGTGATTCAAGAAGTTCCATTTCTAGGTCAGATGACAGCTTAGTTGGCCATTACTGCAAACATCTCTGACTTTTCTTGAAGTTTTCTGCCTAGAACTCACAAAAAAGCAAAGGACAAGTACCATTGTTATGGGAAGCACATTGTAAAACCACCTGAGGAATTAACTTTATAGAGGTTAACAATGAACTAGGGAAGTAAATTGTTAAAGGATGAGGTTCTCTAACACTCAATAAAAAAAAGATAAATTGAAGAAAAGAGTTGCAACCATTTCTCCACACTGTGAAAGCAAATATTGCCAGTTTCCTGCACGTAAAATGTAAATACTTGTTCTAGTACATGTAATTATTATTCTTTGTGGTGAATTAGATTTTTGAGTAAACTACCAGTAAGGTTTATTTCATCTATGCTGTTGCTGGGTCCTGTTGAGCGATATCCTGGTGTAGGTGTTAACTGTGGGTCACTGAGAGACAACTTGTTTGCTTAATAAATCAGACCAGCAAGGAATATAGAAACATCATTTAATCAATGCCATTGAAACTAAATTATTTCAGAATCCAACCACCTCACTCTGTATAAAGGTCTCTATTGCTGCTTAAACTACTTAGCATTTCTCACATGAGAACATTTCGATTATATGGTGAAATCTGAAAGCTCAGAATGTGAAATACTGGGGGAAATTCAATATTTTAAATAAGACACATTATCCACTTTCTACCTATCCATTTTCTACCAATACCAAAGAGAACAGTACTTCCCTCCAGATGTAACATAACCTATTGCATTTATTTAGGAGCTGGTTAACTAACTATAGGTACAGAATGTGTGATAAGGTAATCAGATCCCTAGGCAGTGAAAATGGACCTTTGATTTGCTAGCAGAAAGAAAACGAATCGTTTTCGTCAAAGCTCTGAAAAGGATAAGAGTAATTTTTAGAAATAAATACCTGCAATTTTTTCATTTTTTGCAAAGCTTCTGTTTATGTAAGAAAGTAAGCTTTTTGCTTGTTATTTGATTAGTTTATAAAATCAGTACATTGCACATTTCTAACAAAATGCAAACTTTTTTTTCTGTTTCTTTGCTTATCTTTGTAGCTGGCATGAGTCTAGTTCAACTCCTGCCAGAGTCTACACTGCTGAATGACATTTGTACGGCTGTCTAGTCCAAAACCCCCTAACGTATTTAGCCTGATTACAGACTTCAGAGCCAAGACATTCTGGTATACAATCAGGACTGGAGAAAGAAGGGGACAAAGTTTTTTTGCTTGTGCTTTGGAGATGTTAAAAAAGCTTTTCTAGCCTCATAATTTTGGTGACAGGAATGTGGTGAAAGTGGGAAATGTTTACATCTCATTTTTGGGTGAGATGAAGCAGATGAAGACTGATTGAGCTTCCCATGGCTGAGCCATTGGAGACGATGCATCAGATGTCTGGGATAATATGGAAGCTGTGGTTGGCAGCCTCTAATGCAGGTTCCTGTCTCTTCTGGAAACAGCGTTAAGCATAAACCGTATGACCTTGAAACTTATATTGTCTGGAATAGCAAATATTGTGCCATGTTTCAGAAAGAAGCATCTCTTTAAAAAAAACAAATAGCTGAGAAATCATATTTTAATACTTGCGTCCTACTGAATTCTGTACTTGTATCACAGCATCACTTATAACTGCTGCCTTACGGTGCCTCCTGGGCACCTGCACAAGTCTTAGGCTCTCACGGGACAAAATCACCCACCACAACAGCTGGAAAAGCTTAACACAGTTCTCTGTCCCTGGCTTTCCACACGCTCTGTGCCTCTTCTGCTTGTGGGCCTTGGGATGCCTTAAAAGCAAACAATCTGATAGGCACTGCTATTCCTGGGTGGGGCCACCAAGGCTACGCATCAGTCAGGGAAGATTGCCAAGGCACTCGCTGGGAGGTGATTTTGGGGATACCTGAAAGGCTAATTTTTTATGATCTCCTTCTGTCTGGCTTTTGAATTGATCACGTTTAGAGATTGCCCTTACCCTGGGAGTGGATAACGACTGAGGGTCAGAGGACAGGTACCCACTTTCATTGCTGGGTCTGTGCGAGCAGCTATTCGCACCATGAACTTCTGGGGATTTGCCCATAGACCTTTAGCGGGTGGCTGATACCTCTCCTTAGTGGTGATGGTCTTTATGTCTGGAAGAGCTAAGGTAGCAATCCCAGTGGTCAAACCTCTGTTCCACAGTAGGGGGAAGGGGAGAGTATACTTAACGACTCGTGGCTTTTCCTCTTAAATGGGTGTGACATGACACTGGTCTTGGATTTTGTTCTGGATTTTCTAACTTCTTGGGCAGAAACCTCTAAAAGCTCTGCTAATAATTCCATCTGCTGGCTCAGGAGGCAGACTGTTTTGACAGGCCATCTTCACATCTTACCGTTACTACATCTGCTAACCAAGGGCAAGTGTTAATCAGCAGTGGAACGAAGGAGCCTTCTCAGCAGCCCAAATGTGGCACACGCCTTGCCTAGTCAAGCTTCGCTGGCTCAATGACATTAATTTGCTCCTGACCTAATGCTCCCAGCGCTGCAGTTCAATATGTTTATTAATTCTAGGAAAGAGCCTTCACAAGAATTTTGTTGTTGCACTGAGACAGGATGAGGTGAAGATATGTGGCTTCTACTCTGTTCTCCCTATCTGTGCCATAAAGCATAGTATTTCCTGTGCCTGTATTATTCGTGAGCTTATACTTGTGCTTAGCTTAAAGCCTATTGAAGTGTGCTGGAAATACAATAGCCTCATTAAGCTTTGGGGTAGATTTTTAATTCTCGTTCCTGTTTGGAGTCTGAGGAGCTTTGAAGCCGAAAGGCTTGCCAAAGAACTGGGATTCCTGTACCACAAGAAGTTTCACTAACCTGGCTCAGACACACAAACTACCTAGGAGGAATTTCCTGGCAGATGACCACCTCTGACATCAATCAGCTTCTAAATGAGAGCTGATGGGTTAGTCTATTGTTTTCTATCCCAGGAATTTTATACATTCCTCAGAAGAAGATAGCACAGGTCATTATGGAGACAAGTGAGTGCATTGAGTGGACTCATATTGTGCCACACCACAGAAAGTGCCTCGTTTCAGTAGCAGAGAGCCTTCTTTTACTAAAGGGGGATCTTACCTGATATTGACAAACAGGCAAAATCTCTGCTTTAAAGAATGATTATTAAATATGAATAAATAATTATTTTTTCATTATGAATAAATGTCAATAGTTAGACAAAGTAATCAATATGAGCTACTATGACATTAGCCTCATGAGCTAAAATTTGCTACCACCGAGTTCTTAAGGAAGACTTCATTGCTTCAGTTGAAGTGAGATGAACTCCTCTGAGAAAAATTATACAGGAGTTTCTTTCTCATGCTAGCCTGACAGGGAGAAGGATCTTTATAGTGTTTCATTAGAAAGAGAGTGTCCTGTTCCAGGCTCTTAGGCCAAGTCCTCAGAAGAGACAGATTTTAAATCCTTCCCTCAATGAAGCCAACGATAGTTTAGTTCACTCAGCCCAAGGCACTACATTGCTTTCCAGCAGTGAAGAAAAAGAGGCATGCAGAGCCCTTCCTCACAAGCTGGCCGTTTTTTCTTAAATACAGAATTGATCTAAAATTAATTTTCCACATCTGGCAGTTTCAGCCACAGCTACAGTTATTTCCATAAGCCAGGACAAGTTTTAAATCATGGCCTGCATTTTTCAGTGCCTAAAATTCAGACTGAGGGTAAGTTTGCTGCACAGAGTGCTGCCAGCTGACTGCCAGGCACTGACGATGGTTCGTGTTCATCCAGGGCCTGTCTGAAGTTTCGAGCAGCGATTACCCACAACGTCTAATGAAACCTGAGAAAGTAATTAGTCTTTTTTGTGACTCTGCTATCTGCATTAATTAACCTGGATTCTAGGCAGCCTCGTGGCAAGCAGCAGGGAGTGTAGGGAAAAGGGAGGAAAATAAATAATTTCTCAGCTTGTCGTTGTGCCTCCCTTCAGCTGGGGCTTGAACAAAAGCAGGACAGAGCACGAAACCTCGCTAGCACTTGCATGGCTCTGTCTGCCGGAGGGGAAAGGGGCTAGTGAACCTGTCCCCTCTCCCTGCCCACTGCCTGCTGCACCCTCTGCCCCTGGAACACGTGCTTGGGGCTTTCCCTGCCCAGCGAGGCCATCTGGTTCCCACAGGGCTCCAGCGCCAGATCCTGCAGCAGGCTGCACATGCTGCAGCAGCTGAGAGCAAATCCCCAAGGCAGAGGGCTTCATTGCATCAAATATTAAAATGCATACTGCGGTATGCCCTGCCTGCATTACTTCTGCCCAGATTTAACACCCAAGAAGCCTCCTTCCCAGCCTCTTCCCTGCAACCTTGGAAGCAGCACTTGCAGCGGAGTCACTCGCTGCGCAGACTGCAGTGCCCTCTGGTTTGCAGGAACCAGGGGGTATTGCTGAGGGCAGGGAGGTGGCTCCTCGGGAAAGAAGGATTTGTGGGTCTGTTTGCAAGTGGTGGGAGAGGGGGAAAGGCATCCCACTGCCGATGGGCCTGCTCTGGAGCAGAGGAGACCAGTGAGGACAGGCACGGGGTGCAGGAAACGTGAAGGCTTATGATGGGTTTGCAGTACATCCCTCTGAGGAGGAGGGTGCTCCTTTTTCTCTGGCAGCCACCCAGTTCCAAGAGTGTAATAAACTCCCCAAATGGATTATTTTTCTTTAAAAATAGACCATGCCCCTCCCACAAGCTCTTTAAATAAATCTCTTGCCCCTGTTTTGTTCAGCTGAAGGTCACCTGGAAGTGCAGCTCTTTCACTAGCCCATTTGTATTTCATCACATGAGGGAGGAGACCAGAGAGCCCGAGGGCTGTGACCACAGAGGTGCTTGCTGTCTTGGCCCATCACACCTTGTACCAGGGCTAAACCTGGGGCATTCCAGACAACGATTTGGCTGTCAGCCACAGGGCTCCATGCTTACAGGGGCTGAAATACAGTCACAAAGCTCTCTTATGCCATTCACCAATTTAAATGACATAAATATTCCTTTTTTTCCATAACAAAGGTTTTGGGTTTGGGTTGTTTGGTTGTTGGTTTTTTTTTCATTTGCTTGAACAAAAGACTTTTGGTTGACCAGATGGGTCCAGGCTACATGTCCTTGAGATGTGCTTTTTAAACACGTCTTCAAAGCTTAAGAGGGTAACTTCATTTAAATCTGTGGTCTTCAATTTACCCTTGGGTTAGGCGTGAAGGCAGCAGCTGCACTACAAGATCTCTTATGCTACAGGGATTTTCTGCTGTATGTGTCATTGGGGTTTCATAAGGGAAGGATTCAGCTCCCTCTTTTTATTCACTTATTGAGAAATAAGTGTCAGCACCGTGAAAGCAATTCAGTCTGAAATATCTGAACTGAGCAATGTTGCTTACAGAAAACAAATTCCATACCAGACACAGAACTGTTCCCACATTATTCTTAGGTCAAGAGTGAAGAATCACTGGTTCTTCATCCAGGAATTTAGATTACATAGAATACACAAGAAAACTATGATTGCTTTAGATTTAAATTGGATTACATTCAAGCGAAGTTCATGCTCCATCCTTCTGTCTTTACTTACAGGAGTAGTATCTATAAATACACAGTAAAGCACGTCAATATTTTTGATTGGAACTTATTTTACTGATGAATGACTTCATTAGCAAGTATTGTTCTTGTCTTTAAAATATTCCCTTTTCTAAATATCCTTAAACATATATTTGCAGAAGGGACAGAAGCGAAGGGAGAGCTCTCCCAAACTAAAACTGGCTGAAAAAATAAAGGGGTTTTGGCTGGTATTGGAAGATCAGAGCATTTTTACCAAAACCTGAAAAGATGGCTGTCCCCTGGTGGGTCTCAGAAGAGAGACACATTTACTTTTTGCTGAACAGCTCCAGCAAAATCCTCGGGTGCACCATCTGCTTGAGACACCTAGCCTTGAACACTGCCTGCCTGGCCACTTAAAAGTGTAAAAGCACCTTGTGGGGTAGAGTTTCCTTATTTCACAATGCCTGACCTCACAGGCTTCACAGTGTACCCACTCCTAACTGCCCGTTTGGAGACATGGCTGTAAGCCACCTACTTTTTGAGAGGATGTCTGCTGCAGTCCCTCTTATTCAGGCATTTCCTCTGTGTCATAGACTGTGCCGGGCCAGATGTGCTCAGCGTTATGAGTTGTACGCCCCCAGCTCGATCTCATCGTGGGCTTTGCCCTGTGGTCCTTGTCATGTTGTAGCTTCGTAAGCAATGGTGCCTCTTGCTCCTGGGCTGCTGGGGGCTGAGTCTGGGTGAGTCATCTCTGCGATGCTCTGGAGGCAGCACTGCTGATAGTCGTCTGTCCTTGGGACAAGCTCTGCTCTCATCTAGAGGGCTGGGAAAGCAGACTGTTTCAGCTGAAAACCAGAATTTCTCTGGATTTAGGCTCACATGAGTGAATGCACATCTGCCTAAATAAATGAGGGTCCTATGAAGGTGGAGGTTGGAAGGAAAACCTTGGTTTTCTGATGTAAACCAAGTACGGTTTTAATGTTTAGAAGAATCAGATTAGCTGTCACTATTCATCCACTGCAAGGAGTATTTTATTCCTTCATTTTGGCATGGCTCTTTATAAAGCCTCTGGTCTTAAAGGCCCAAAGTCACCCCACGTAGCTCCCAGTGATGGCAGGAAAAGGTTTAAGGATTTAAATGAAAAGAGTCGGAGCTTTCATTGCCAAGTAGTGAGGCAAAATCCCTCTGCCCTCAGCTGTGTAGCACACTCTGCTCCCCAGCTTGAAATCCAGAGCTGTAGGATACTGACAGTAAGTCTGTGGGAATATCCAAGCACAGTTCTGGGGAAATCCTCTATGTGCTGAATTCTGAGACTTGTTTGTGACCAGACTGTGATTGCTTCCAAATGTCAGCTATTAATTTATTTTGCTGAGTTTATTCTTGCTGTTGCTTTTGGTAGTATGTGAATTGCTCTTGCCCCAGCTCACTGCTGTGCTTCGTTGTCCGGCAGCTGTGCAACTGGATTAGTTCTGTTTCAACGCCTGTTGTAGCCAAAGAAACCTCTTGGCCACGTACATCTTCACGTGTGATCCTCACTCTACGTAGCTCCAGGTGTGCTTTTGTGCCTTGGATGAATATAAGGCAGTCTGGTTTTGTTTGGGGTTTTCTGAGCCCTGGTTTTTCCAGTAAAAACACTCCTGTGCTACTGTCCACAGTCATCATACCTGCATACCTCGGAGATCTGTGCATTAAGGATGAAGGGTTTCAATGGCTATCCCCATAAACCTCTACGCTGCAAAGTAGTTAGCCCATCAGCTTCCCGGTAGCCAGGCTGCTGGGGCCAGGAATCAGTCAATTGTTGTTTATTTTATTTACGTGATCAAATTTAATCTCATGTTTTATTGTCCAGCAGACCTCTGTAAATCTCATGTAACCCCATAGGACCCACCCAGCTTTCCTGAGCCTTTCCCCTAGAGACTGTATCACAGCCTATTTCAATACATCCATCTGCCTTAACGAGAACATGAACTTCAGCAGGGAAAAGGGGGAGCTTTTGCAAAATGTTTTAAGTTCTGACTTTTCAGGGTCTTCATCTGTGGGTTGATGAGATTCAACCAATAACAATGCAACCGTAGACCCAGGGAAGGGGAAACATTCCCACAAGGAACTGGAAAACTTTCTCCTCCCAAACGCAAATTGAAAAGAAAACGTTAGAAACCAAAGCAAAGCATCTCATGTGCCCTTGCAGGCCTTAATTCCTTCGCAAACATGTGCAAACTGAATAAAAAGTACTAGCTAAATAAAAATCCCCATGCAGAGGGAAGGATTTTGATCCTCCGTTAAAACAGTTTGAGCGGAAAGGATTTTGCAGCCTCTCTGTTAATCTGCTGATCACGTGGTTGAAAGCGATGCCCTTGAGGCACATCTAGCCTGTTGTTGAATTGATTGGTCAACAAAAAAAGAAAGGAGAAAAAAAAAGAATAGAAGTTGTGCTCTTGTATTAGTACAGCTAAATCCTTGCCTGCAAGTCTGGGTAATCTCCACTGGAGGAGCATGCTGGGCTGGTTTTTTTTTTTCATCAGCCTGTGAAGGCTGAAATGGACTTCAGAGGAAAGAGCGGTTTCTAAGCCAGCCTCGTGAGCCGGTAATAAATAACGAGGAGTTCTCATACCCTGCACCAGGAAAAGCCAGTGTGCATGTGTACCCTTGGCCCCTTCGAATTTATATTACTGATTCCTGGGAAATGAGTAGCAGCCAGGAATTAGTTGTAGGTGTGAATCAAAAACCAGCAGTGGCCTTTGAAAATGAGTGAATAAGTTTTGCATATCCGTGGGGTGCAATTATGCATTCCTGTGGCTAATATAATTTGTTACTTAGCCTAGAAATGTCAGATGCTTTCAATATTTGACTTGTGGAACTGTAAGTGCATTGTAAGTACACATTTTAAACAGTCATTCCCAATTTATTGTTTTTGGTATAAACATTCACCAGCAATGAACAGGGGATATGACACTAGGACCTTCCCATTTAATCTCCCAGTCGTGCCCAGTGCAGGGAGCAGTCAGATCCTCTCTCTTTTCTCAATGGTGTCAGCAAAATTGCAGGCTTTTGGGAGTGGGTCTGGGCTGGTCAAGGGCCAAACTTCACTTCAGGGAGATGAGCAGCAGAATTTTTCATCATTGTTACTCTATAAAAGAGCTTTGAAATAATAAAATTTAGAACTGTAAAAGGTTTATTGGTTTAAAATTGGGTTCCCAGGCCTTTTCGCCATATAAACTGCATTTTAAAAAGATACTCTGCTGTGTCCTTATATTGTGCCAGCTGTGTTTTATGTACTCATGTCTATCTGTGTGTCACCTATATAGAGAGAATGAGGCTAGTTAAAAACTAAGTGGGGTCCTTTCTTTTTATAATGTGGCTGTAGCTTGTCCTTTTTCTTTCTTGAAGGGAAGAAAGTTTTTTTCAAAGCTCATGGGTTTTATTCAGCTTTAACTCCTATTTAACTCCTACTTCCACAGTTTAAGTTCCCAGTGGAGACAATGGCACAAAGTAGAGGCCAGTGGAGTAAGGGATAGGGCAGGGCTGCCCTGGATGTGGCAGAAAGTGAGCCCTGAGCCAAAAGTGTGGTTGTTGGTCAGCAGAACAGAAGACATCCTTGGAAAGGTCAACCTCTTTTTCGTTGTTGTTGCTGTTTTGTTTTGGTTTGTTTGCTTGTCCATTATGAAAGTTCTACTGCCCTAGAGAAAATCCATTGGCGTATTGGAGAGGTGCAGATGGTCTCCTGAACTTCTTTCCGACATATTTTGGATAGCAGTTCTTGAGGTGATAGGGCTTTCCCTCAGGCATATAAACTCTCGCGCCTTTTCTATTTTACTTATGGCTCTGCGTTTCCACATGACAGTGCCCTCGCCACGAACGGCTGCATGCACAGAGGGAAAGCCCCAAGTCGGCAAGCTCCCTTCCTGCTTGCTACCTGCTTCAAATGCTGTATGACATAGTGAACAGAAGGATGGACAGACAGACAGATGTATATGTGGATAATCAAATAGTTTCTTTAAGATAAGGCCCTGTCTCTTTAATTTGAAAAAGAAAAGCATGTGAGTAACTAACGATAACCAAGACTTTCAAAGACAGTGAGATCTTTTCTTTATCATCTTCTTTGCTATCCCTCATAGCTGAAAAAAAATCACCTTTCTTTGGTTAAAAATCCCATTCTACAAATAACATCATCCAGCCCAGTTTCGTAACGCTTATGTTTTGTCAGCTGCTGATTTGTCTCTGGCGACTTAGTTAAAGAAGATTTCTGCTAAAAATACATCAGTCCCTTGGCTGAAACCTGGCCACACTTTACCATCAGGTGGAATGAAAGGAAAAGATGAGTATTATAAACATAGTGAATTGCTTTGTTTACCACAAGTACAAGTCAATAGGGGAAAGCTGGCTATTTACATTCCTAATGCCCTAATGATTGCAGTGTACAGAATTTTACTCCCCTATTAAAATGCTTACATATAGCAATAACTGCATTAATCGTCTTTCATTCATTTCTGTTAAACTTAAGGTCGCAGCTGAAGAAGCCCGAATCTACACTACCAGTTCTTGCTAGAAGATGGTGTCCTTTGGCATCGTACGTGTGCCTCAGTGCCCACGCAAATGCACCGAAAGCCAGGGAAACTTACCCACAAAAGCCGCAGTCAAGCCACAGCCCTTTGGCCCAACAGCCAAGCACGTGTGTGCTCCACTGACAACCCAATATTATACTCACAACAGTGCTGTGAGGGTGAAAAGAGCATAAAACTAAGACCAAGTGTTGAGAAGTGAGTTGAGTGAGGGAGTGGAGCTTGTGCAGCACTCAATTCAACAAATACGCAGTAATCGAGTCCTGTTCAGCACAGGAAAAATAAGTCCTTACTGGTGTAATACAGCTCAGGGCAGGGGTAGGGGTGAGTCCTGGACCGCAAAGAAATCTTGTTAACACAAACCATGCAGAAAGAAATGAAATGTCTGCCTGAATCTGCTGACAGCCTGTAACAAACACCATCAGGGTAAAGCCTTATTCCTGTCTATCACTTTGAAATCAAAGCCATGAAAACTGATGGTATTAACTATGTCACTGCCAAACTAAATATTAAGTTATTGTTCTTTTGCCACAGGATCTTTTTCTATATTTTCCCATCTACCAAAATCATCAGCCATTCCATCCTAAGCTTGGTTAGTTACACTCACAACTTGTCTCACTCAGTCCTAAAAACATTAGGATTAGTAAAGAAGGGATAGGATAGCACCAATTTTTAACACACAAATGAAGAATTTTGCAGTTGTTTTAATGACTGAGTTATTCATTGTTCCATTCAATTAATTAGAAAAAAACTCCACTTTCAAATTAAATAAAGGTACTACAAAATTTTCCCCTGACTTGCAGACTTCCACAAAACCCAGCAAAAATTAGCTCTACTTTATGACAAAGGCCAGTGCAAATGTGCTCTCTTTTCTTCCTGTAATACTCGTGGGTTTCCTTTCTATCACCCATTTAGCCTAAAAAAATCTTTCTCCAGTTTGTGGGTTTCCTTTTCATCATTCGTGTAGCCTAAAACTGTCATTCTTCGGTTGTCTGTCTGCTTTCTTAGATCATTATAAGAAATTTGAGGATGATCTCAACTGGCTTGCATTTTCTGCCACTGATTTGATCTGCAGGTAATGTAAGTGTGTGTAACTGTTCTGACACTGTTTGCGCTGACTTTGCAAAGGCAGAGAAGACCAAGAAAGGTTGAGGCAATGTGGAGCGAGGCCTTTTGAACAACTACTCATGTTTAGTGCTCTCTTGCAGAAACTCAATTCACTTTGTTGCCACTGGGTCTACTGCTCTTGATTTATGAAGATACTGAGAGAGACCCTTCACCCACGAACGCAAACCAACAGCAGGCAGTTGGTTGCCACCACACTGATCTCTAAGACATCCCTACTGGCAGGACTAAGAGCGAAAGAATGAGCAGACAGGGCTGCTACTGTGATTTTCTCATGCTGCATTACCTGCAGCTGAGGCGCTGCTGACTCACAGACACTAACTGCAGCACCAGGGGGTACTTAATAGGCACAGACACAGTTCATCTGCTGTATTACAGTGACTGTGTAAGGTTGAATCAGATTGATCCAGCCTCTGTGGGAGTGATGTGAGCGAACAGGCTGTTCCTCACTGCCCACTGATGTCCTAGGCTATGACCAACCCCTTTCCTGGAGTCCTCTGGAAGTAGGTGTCTCATACCATCCGCAAAACCTCAGCACTTTGCAGTTGCGGTCCATAAGCGACTCTTAAACAGTGAGGAAAAGGAGTAAGAACACTTTGGTGCAGACGAGGGCTGAACATCGTTGGTGCTATGAGCCAAGGGTGGCTGCAGGTCCCACTTGGCTTCCTGGGAAATCTGTGCCTGCCTTCGCCCCACACTGTTTTCCCTATCACTGCCCAAGTTTGACTTATCAAAAGATCATTTTGGTTTGGGGTGCTCAGCAGAGGTGACGATTAACTTAAATCAGGTGATGTAGAAGAGGCTTGGATGTGTATATGGAGGCAGGAGGCTGGGCTGGGAGCTCTGGGCACTCTTGAGAATACTGTGCAGAGGGAACAGTTTCTTTCTACAACCCTAAGAGCAGCAAACCCAACAGGCCTCACACAGCCTGGTGGGAATGCCCTTTATTCTCCCCCGGAAAATCTGCCATGAAGTTTTCTTATTCCTTGCTGTCTCCTGAGTACCTCTATAAATGTCTTGCAATAATTCCATTTTCTATATATTTACACTTTTATATGTATTATTAATATTTATATTCCATCTATCTATCCATCCATCCATCCATCCATCCAAGAGAAACAGAAGGGGGGCAGGTAGAGCCCCAGGAAAATCCGGCACAAAAGCATTTGAGACGCCAAGCACTCCTGTTGTGTTTGCACACAGAGCCCTCCCCACACGCTCCTCTGTCCACCCTCCACACACTGCCCGCACCTACAGCCCGTTGCTGGCTGGCAGCCCCACCTGCAAGCCTGGCCCCGCTGATGGCAGCGGTGAAAATCCCTCCAACTTGAAATGGGGCGTGACTTTCACCCCTAGCTTCTAAAATTGGCCATTAATCAGATTTAGTGGCTTAGGAGCTGTGTAAAGAAACCCAGGCTGGAATATAGGCAAAGAGAAGAGAGGCTGACTGCTCGTCATTGCTGCAGTGATGGTGAGCGAATATTTTGAGGAAGACCTGAATGAATTCAGGATGAGTTTCACTGAAAATCGTGACACAGTCACAGATTTTGTTTTTCTCCCAGATTCTGGCCACAGAATGTAACTAGCTTTGTCACGAGTCAAGACATTTTCTTTAATCCTCTCTACTAATGCCTGGATTTCTTGTTCTGAGCCATGAAGATCCAGCTATGCAAATGGCAAGTGAGGTTGTCAGATATTTTGGAGCAGGTATCTCCTGGAGGGATGGGGAAGCACTAAGCCCTTCGAGCAAAGCTTATATCCTCATTTAAAATACCCTGTGAAATGCCAGCCACCCTTTTCCAGAGAAGACTAATGCAAACTGGAACCGGCATAACCAACAGCCACTAGGATGGTCAGGGCAACAAACATTTCACCTACCAAGAAAGGACTAACGCAGTCCAATCTTTCATGTCATAAGAAACGCAGAGGAAGGTTATGACTGCTGTTTGTACACCTCAGAGAGAGAGAAGGAGAGAGCTGGGAAGGAAAGAAACTATTTAAGCCACAGGACAAGACTGGCACAGGAACCGGCTGATAGATTCTGTGAATTAATTTGTGCTAGAAGTGAAATGTTTTCTGGATACTGGAGAAGCGAGGGTCTGGACTCTGAACTAGTGGGAACACAATAAACTTAGGGAATCATAGGACATGGCTTGCTAAATTAGAAATTTGAGGTTGTATGAGGCAGCTACGCGTAGTAACAGGGAATGAGACTCACGGCAGCCTTTTCAGTCCAGATCTCTCTTCAGTGCCCTCTGGGCAGCCAGCGGCTTCCTCCAGATGAGGTGCCCACTCCTGGTAAGAGGGTTCCTTGCTTCACCCTCCACCACTCTGGCTGGTTGCTCTCCCAGACAGGCAGAACACACATTTTTGCCTTCAATGTTTTTTTCTTTTGCTGTCAGAAAGACAAAAA
>VWZZ01000616.1:2261950-2324311 GCA_013399095.1 Psophia crepitans
AAAAAAAAAAAAAAAAAAAAAAAAGGAAACCCATGTGGGTACATAGCTGTAGAAATGACTGCAGAGATAACACATTGCAGGCTTTATTTTGTAAAGTGTTTTTTTAGCAGTAAAATGGATAGAAAGTCAAGTTTTTACTACTCTGAAATGAAATTGTTACGAAATGGCCGCTCTGTGGGGTTTTTTTGATTTTTTTTTGGTGCAGGAGCCTGATAAAGCCACGTGCACATGTTGGAGCCTCATAAACCAGCAGTGTTGTTTGAGAACTGACAGGACAACAATGACTTGCTTTGTATTGGGATGGGGTGGCTCCAGGCGTTTCTTTTACAACTGCCTGCTATTCTCCGAGATCTCAACAGCAACTTTTTCCACCTGCCATTGCCCCTGGCTGCCGCGCCTGGGGGGGAAGCGTGGGATGTGTTGCTCATAACATCCCTATTTGCAGAAACCGGAGGCACGGAGCGGTTGTGTCAACACAACTCGTCTGCTGCACTGCAACTGTGTGTACACACCGTCACGCTCATTTACCCACTAACCATCAGGGGTCTGCCAGGGGCAGAGGTGCCCACGTTTACTGGAAGAAATAATTCCCCTGGTAGCACATGTATGTTGCGTGATCGCATTCGCACTAAGGAATCACTCTATTGAGCTTTTTGTCATTGTAGCAACACAAGCCCATAGGAAAACTGCTTTCCAGTTATTTTTTCCAATGCATTCGGCGAATAGTCAGGAGTCGTAATTTTGTCTAATTATGCTTCAACATCTTCATTTTTGCCTCTAACTGGAGAGTTCTTGTTCCAGCTAGATATGGGTTCCAACACAGAGATGCAGCGTGAGAATATGATGCCATGCTCACTAGCTTTTATCAAAAAGCCCTCATTGTCCTCCACCATATACAGCCTCAAACCGAGTGCCAGGCAATGCCCTGAAACACCTGCGATTTAAGCAGGAAAAAAAAAAAAGAAGACAAGAAAGAAATGAAGAATTTTATCTGTATGGTGTAGGTGGGAGACAGCTTCCGTTGTTAAACAAGGACAAGCAGTCCCATCAGAGGGTATCCAAGACATCCGCATGACACTGACAGATACAGCCAGCAGCAGGAAACCAGATACCTACAGCATCTCACACAGCTCTAGAGACCTGTCTTCAGGCAACACCGGCAAGCCCGGAGAGTAAAATAAGTTGTCTAAGGCGATGCAGGAAGACAGTGACAAACCAGGAATCGCCTGCTTCTCCTAAATTCAGATTTGCAAGATCTCAGTGCCTGTCTTTTCCAAAGTCACTCCCTGACAAGCCCTCCGCGGTAGGCATTATTTTTACTGAATATCAAGCAAAATCTGAGTGAAATCGGTTATCACCACACTCCGTCAGCCTGGGCCGTGGAGCTGGGCCCAGAAGCTTGCAAGCGGTGGGACACCAACAGGAGAGGAGGTGTCCATGCCATAGGGTAACCCTAACATAGCCTACGGAAGCACAGAGGCGGGTTTTTGGCTTAATCAGTAGCACAAACATAACAAAGGTGTTTCTTTGGAAATTAGAACTTTGCTGAAAATCCTGTGAATAAATTACATCCAGGCAATAGGCTGTGCTGCAGAATTGATACATAAAGCAGACTTTCCTCAAGAATTTATTTCAGAGCTATTTAAAATTTAAATCTAAATAACAAATTTGAGTAATTTTTCATTGTTACATTTTATACAGTAGCATAAAATCTTTAAATAGGATTTTTCATTACAAAATTAGCTCATTTGTACTCCAAGTGGTTTCAGATCAATTACAATACAATAACAGCAAAAGCAGGAAATGTTTCTGCTATAGACGGTATTAGTTGTGGTGAGCTTGGGGTGAAATGGAGATGACAGAAGTCAGAAGAGTCAGAGCTTGTGAGGGCCATTGCTGAGAGCCCAAGATCTATAAAAACTGTTTCCAACTCCCTTAAATAATTTCTCACCAGCTGTTTGTCACACCGACTGTGGGCAGCTCACACACCCCTCCCTTGACTTTCTGTTGGGATCCGCCTTCGAACATTACATTCTCAACACAGTTTCTGGGGGAACCTGCTGGTGTCAGCCACACACAGAGGTGTTGGTATCTAAGCACCCTTTTGTGGCGGGTTCCCACTTTTCATGTCATTTCATTCCCTACTGGTGTTAGTAGGCAGTTTCTGGTCTAGACTGAGCTTTGTGGTTAATGCCAGTGTATTTCTTATAATGCAGCCACAAAAAGCCCATCCAGGGAAGGCTGGTGAAGGCGGTGAAGGACATGGCCAACGTGCTGGGCAGCTAACCTCTAGATAGCTCCCTACTGGGCAGTGATAGCTGTCAGGAGGTGCAGCAAGGAAAAGGAGGCACACCTTGACAGGAGGATCCTATACAGCCCCAGAACCACCTTGTGTCTGGCCCCGTTGTGGCTGATCGTGCCTTGCACAGCACTTGAGGAGCCAACTGAATGGCTGCAAGGCAACACTGGGGAGCAAGGATGATCTCCCTCATCTGGAGCTGAGCTTATCTCCCCCTTTGACAGGGTTTGCTTCTCCTTCTACCAACGACCGGATTAAAAATGGAAGGAGAATAGCTGCAAGCCAACATCCAGCTTTAAATGGCTCAGCATCCATCCTGAGATGCTTGATCCGAAGTCTCTCTGTGTGTTTTCTGTGGCTCTACTAATGCCACACCGCTGTGGCAACGGTCTCTTCATCCTACAAGAAAGAGGCATAAAGTGTGGTATTGACCAGCTCTGACTTTTTCAGTAGAATACGCCAATGCAGTCATCCTCTGGCTACAAATATCCACAGGAAGAATAGATGTGTCCTTTAATAACAGGGAGAGTGCTTAAAAAAAGAACATTTTATTGCAGTGTTGCCTTCGCCACAGTAAATTGCAGCATTTTCATTTTCCTGTATTTATTGCATTGAAGTGTTTATATCGCTGTGAAGCAAATATTTGCTTTCAAAGGTCACTCATTGTATCTCTGTTCCTCTGGGGATATATGTAGGTCTCTCTTAGACTTCAGTATAACTCCATAAGGATATATAATGCTCTTGCTATGAGATTCTTTATTGAATCTGAGCATTACTAAAATAGCAGATGCAGAATTCAAAGTATAATAGGCAATGCATTTCCATTAGCCAGTTTCTCTTTGTATTTTTCTTTAACCCTAAGTCTCTTGTGCCTCTGTACGATCACTGGCATAACGTGTAACACTGGCTCACAGGGAATTTGATGTAAGTCACCCAAATCCCTGAAGTTCCTTGCGTTGTCTAGAAGACAGAGCACTGCTTGGTACGTGACGTACACAGTTTCTTTGAGTGACGTTTGGACTTTTGCCTCCTTTTAAAAGAGCGCTGGGTATGTTTGCGTGTGCATCCAGCGGATTTCCTTTCCCTTTTCTGAAATGGAAAAACCAATGAGCTTGCATTTGTGTATACAATTATTGCCAGTACAAACATAAACTGACCGAGCATGTGCAAGTGGCTGTAACTTCTGTAGCAACTTCTTTTTTTAATCAAAGTTTTAGATCTAAAGAGCTTAACATATTACATCACGAGTTTGGTTTTCTGATCTGTCATCTCTGCAGTGACTGTAGGCAAAATAAAGTACAGAGTACATTTTGGAGAGGTTATTTCCAGTTCTATTAGAAGTTCCTAAGGCAATTTTAGGATTTTGATACTTGGTTCAAATAAGCCTCAATGAGAACAGAATGCAAAATATCAGCTGTTTTCAAAAACAGAAGTTCCACAAGGAATTTATTAGCCAAAGTCCTCAGTAGTATCTTTGGCCTGTTCCTGTGCTACTAAAACAAGAGCAGGTTTCAGTGGGCCCAAGACAAATACTTTATGCCCTTGAAAGGCTGTCCAGTAATGAGAAAGAGCAAATCCATTACAGTTTACCTTTTCTTGGCCATTCCTGTAATCATTCAGTTTCAATGTTAAATACATCAAGAGGACTAGATACAAGTGTTCCTAAGAAACACCACAGGGGGAAAACTGTTCATTTGTACGGTAGAGAAATAATCCCCTTTAAAACACAAATCTGTTCTCTACAGGATTTTATTGATAACAGGGTTTGTTGTTGGAAATTCACGACACTCGACTGGAATTTCAGCCTAAATGGGGCTTTTCAAGGAAAATCCCATCTCCAACCTGTCCTATTCCACATTTTAACCTGCAAAATCTGCAAAAAAAAAACCACCCTAAACCCCCCCAGCCATCTGTAAAATACATGTAGTTTATCATACTGTGTGCAAATCAGCAACCTTTATTGATTCTCGTGCACGATTTTCTATTAAATAAAGTTGAATCAGCACTGCTGCGGGGCGCTTCTATTTATGAGTAAAACTTGATGTAAAATGACTTGTCTGGAAGAATGCTTTTTGCTATTTCTCAATCCATTCTAAGTGCTTTACAAATACCAAACAATCTCAATAAACCTGTCAAGTTCGATCACTTGCTACAAAACATCTCTCTGGTTACAACCTCTGACATTTATTTTTTTTTTGCTTGATGCAAAATAGGATGCGTCTGTCACTAGGACGCCAGCTGATGGCTCTAACTGAGCAGGAAGGATAACTAAAGAAAAATCCCAAAGTTTCTCCACTTTGTTTCTTTTTTGCACCACCCAACACCACTGCTGGCTCGTGATCAAAAATTAAGGAGTAAAAGATGAAAAGTCAGGCTGGAATCTACTTGAGAACTGAATCTTCTGTGCAGTTTTTATTGTCTCTGGTGATGGACAAACAGATTTATTCTTTGTTGTTGTCAGCAGAAGCACTCATCTCACCTTCTCTGGCTTACATGTCTGCATTCACTGAGCTCACACTGGGTATGCTCAGAGACTGAACCAAATCTGCTCTTACCATATCTCTCACTGATGCATCGCCTCCCACTTTACAGCCAGTAAAATGCTACCAGCTAAACATAAAGCAGGACCAGTGTCCTTCTGCTCACAACTAGATGTATATACCAATTATATCCGTCCCAAAGTCCTGTCTAAATTGTCCTGATTTTTCCTAAAGGTCAGTGCTGTTATTCTGCCAGCGTGTGTATCGAGGGATCCAGGCAGAGGAGAATATTTTAACTAAATATTCTATAGGTCCACAGACTTAATCCTTTATATTCTGTTGCAGAACCTGGGCTGGAAATATTTAAATGCTGAGTTTTGTGTCGATCTGGGAAAAAAAAAACAAAACAAACAATTTGTGAAGCAGTGACCAGTGCTAGTGACAGCCTGTGCCAAGTGGGACAGGAGTTTGGAGACTGGTCCTTTGCTGAAATAACTTCTTTTGCTCCCAGCTGAGCATGCTGCATTTGCTAGTCAGGAGCAGCGTCTTCCTGGAGCTGTGTGATGAGCCACAAAAGGCAATGTGAGAGCAACAGCAGTGTGGGAAGGTTGGGGTGGCCTTGAGAGCATCCCCACACTTTCACATGCCCTTCAGGAGAAGACCAATCCCTGGTTCGTCTTTTCCTCCTAATCCTCAGAGTGTGCCATTTTTGGTAAAGCTTATTTACTGCTGTTTGTGAGCATCCTTGAAGTGGCTGATACCAGGGTGAATATTAGCTGTGAAATTAAGCCCTGCGTTTGCATCAGCCGGGGCTGCAGATGAGTTGCTTAAACTTGGTCCTTTGCACCGCTGTGACCACCCAGCCAGCAGAAGCGGGTGGGCTTCTTCTCCAACATCTTTTTGGGCTCCTAAACATTGTGTGACCCATCACAAAATGTCAGTCTCCCCCTGACAAGGACGTGGTGATGTGCTCAGTGATGAAAGTAGGATGCAGTGCCAGTAGCTGCAGGGCTGACTCTTTGAGATAGATTTCTTCCTGCTGTAGCTTCAAAGAGGAAAAGCAACCACGAGCGAGGGCACAGCTAATGCGAAAGCATGAAGGTCATATATTCCCTCTTAGATAAGAAAAACAGCAAATCCGTTGTTAAAGCTGCCGAGGAAATGCAAGGAGCTGTCTGCTTTCCCTATACATTTCTAAGCAAACAGGGTGTGATCCAGGAAATCTCCCTGCCACTCAGCTGTACCTGTTCAGCCCATACTCCTCTCGTCCTGGCAGTGAGCGCTGTCACAGCGAGGAACAGATTCATCTCCAACAGATAATAACTTCCATTTAAACAGAGTTATTCTTGTTAAAATTTTAGAGCCAAGCTCTGCCCTGACTTATCTTGTTTCATAAAGGCTGCACGCGTCACAAAGACAGGACAGAAAATAGCCCCTGGGATTTTGACTTCTTAGAGCAGCTTTGCTGAAAGGGGCTGCTTTTGTCCTCTTTCTGTAGTTGAGCAGGATGGCATGTGCTTTATGGCTGTTTATTTGCAGTCCCCCACAACTTCCCCACCTCCTCTGCACCTGGGATTAGGTTTTCCTGCAGCGAACAAATCAAACATTCGGTGAGCAGTAATTTGCAACGTGCCATGCTTGAATCCAGCAAAGAAATAAGCCGGTGGTGTTGTTATAAAGACCTGACAGATGGTAGGAGGACCCGCCTTTCTTAATCAAGTCGTGCTCAGTAATCAGAGCTAGCTCGAACTTATAACAAAAAAGAAACCAAATGAGGATTAGTGGGCTGCATCCAGGTCTCTGGTTAGGATGAGCTCAGTGGTGTCATTCTGTATTGAGAGGGATAACCAAGTTCAGATTCTCACCCACTTTGGGCAGAAGCTGAAAATACCAATTAGGTACTTTAGTCACTTCCCCTGAAATGAAAGATTCTCCCAGGTAGACAACTTCACCCCGTCTACCTGTAAATATTATTTCAGAGTCTGAACTGGACCGCGGTGGACAAGTCATTAGCCGATAAAAATCTGCAAAGTTTCATTGTCTTTAATTTCATTGCAGATATATTACCTGAGTGTCTGGCCTTCCAAGCGATGCAGCTGAAATAAAGGACATGAGGGGCTTAACCTTGACCTCCTTCATGTTAGGACTTCTAATTTTAGAGGAGAATTCAGGAATTCCTCCTGAATCTCCAGCTTTGATATGGATAGCATTTGAAAGGTTAAAAAAAAGGAAGAATTTTCCTCAAAGAACATGGCAAGGATACATTCTTGTTCTTCAAAAGTGATTAATAATACAGGAATAAAGCACCACCTTGAAAAATTCTGCGTTCTCTCTACTATGTAGGAATTGCTATCCAGAACAAAAGAGTTGGGGTGGGGGCACTCATGCAATAAAAGCACTTTTGTGGGACCAATATTAAAGCACAATTCAGTGAGTCAGGGAGCCTAACCACACTGTTTCTTTCCCTTTTCGCTGTCTTCCAGGCTCACAAGCAGCTGAGCACAAATCCTTGATCTGCAGCTTCCACAAACACACCCACAGCTAAAATGGCGGAAGACGCTGATATGCGCAATGAGTTGGAAGAAATGCAGCGGCGTGCTGACCAGCTTGCTGATGAAGTGAGACCGATACCTAAACTGGAAACTTGGGGTTGGGTTTGACATGAGAGACACATCCAGAAATAGAAGCTGATCCTGCAAAGGATTTCTAGGGCTGATTCTCTTTTCTGTCAGCTTTATGCTGAAAGCAGAATTGGAAAAGAAATGATCCGGGGTAAAATTTAATGTCATGTTTAGTCTAGATTAAGGCATTTATTGATCATGAGTTTGGTTTAAGTATTAGAGTCTGCATCAGTTTGAGTGGCCTCAGAGCAAAAAGCAGCAATCTAATATTTTCTGAGGATTCCTTTCATTTGCCAAACCTATTAAATGTTAAAAGTCACCTATTAGGGCTCTGAAAAGTCTTAGCTGAAACCCACAGACTTTATTTCCAAAGCGGAACGCCAGCTGTTCCAAGCACTACTGTCGCACCGTGCAGGCAAGGGGAGCGCGAGCCTCAGAGGCTGCAGCTGCCCTGAGATGCGGTGGGAGCGGCTGCGTTAGCGAGCCGTAACAGAGAGCTGAAGATGAAGACATCACCAGTACCCTGCTGATGGCCTGATTTTGAGGGAAGGCAAAACCATACTGTCAGCATGAGCCTGCACATTGGTGTTGGAAACCGTACCTTGACAAATCTAAGTGTTGTTTCCTGTTTTTTCCAGTCCCTTGAGAGCACCCGTCGGATGCTGCAGCTTGTTGAAGAGGTAAGGACTTGCATTTTATTTGCACTTCTGTTGGGAGCAAAAGTGATGGAGAGTCTGACACTAGAAGTGGGGGGTTTCAAACTCATGTTGCTAGGGCATGGCCATGGCTTCATGTGCCGCTCTGTCCCTCCTTATCCTTACCCTTTGCCAGGGTCATTCCAGACACTGTGCCCTAGCTGCCAGCTGTCAGGCTGCAGATCAGTTGCTGAGGCACTGTTCTGCTCATACCTGAGTACTCAGCGGGGCAGCCTACTCGAGATAAACCAAGGAAACAGTCTCTGAAGGTGACCTGGAGTCAGGGACAAGTGGCTGAGTTTGCTGCAGAGCTCTTGGAGCCTCATGCCAACACCGCTCTGATGTCCTTGCCATAACACCCCAAGCGAGGAAGGTGAGAAAGGCCCTCGGTCTGCTTGCCCTGCCATCTCTAAATACCTCCCTCTCCACAAACACTTGCAGCTATTTATAGAGCATCAGTCACCACAGCATATAAGTGCCAGTTCTTCATGTATCTCTGAAACATTTATCAGGATTTCAGGGCTCCTGAGATGTCCTAGATCGACAGCTCTGGAGAAGGAAGCTCTCTGTTTCTCCACGGTGCTGAGGAAGGGAACCCAGGCTCACTCCTGCCTGGAGGGGTCACTCTCAGAAGACAAAACCCAATTCAGTTAGGCTTCATTTTACCCTTTGGTAACAAAGAGGTTTAAAAGTCAGAAGTACCCAATCTCAGTTCAATTTAGAGTGT
Source organism: Psophia crepitans (assembly GCA_013399095.1). NCBI lineage: Eukaryota > Metazoa > Chordata > Aves > Gruiformes > Psophiidae > Psophia > Psophia crepitans. The sequence goes on from VWZZ01000616.1 coordinate 2,270,773, forward strand.
TCAGCCATCAGGTGGTGGAAAACTTTACTCCCGCCTGACAGGACATATTATTTTCAGACACCATGCGAGCCTTGGCTCTGGAGCTGGTGACATTTTTAATCAGGGTCATCAGCACTGACAGTCCCAGCACTCCTGACAAGCAGAGTCTCCGGCAGAGACAATGGGAAGAAAATTACATCAGGTCCCGCGTTCAGGAAGAAGCACAAGCGCAGCCATAGGCTTCACGGTCTTGAAATCAATCACGACTGTGGAGATCAATGGAGTCCACTGGACATAAAATTATATTTCCGTGTACAGACAGACAGAGGGATCATTGAGCACAGTCAGCATCACTTCTCCTCCACAAACACTTCAGACCTGGGCCCCTTGCAGCGGAAACATGCTCTTGTCTCATGAGCAATCTGTCCCTTTTTGCTGCTCAATTCCCTGGACATGCCATTTCTTCATCACTTTTTGTCAATTCTGTGCTGGATGCAGCTCCTGCGGGAATCAGTTCAATGGCATGGAAGGGAGTCTCACATGGGTACCTCCACAAACACAAGGCAGGAGAGCCTGCTGCCCCAAAGTGCCTGTGATCTAAATAGAAGAGGCAGATGATGAGTGGGAAGAGAGGGAGGCGCAGGAAAGGGAAGTGATTTGCTCAGGGCCAAGCCATCAGTAAATATCAGCCCCATCTCTCCTGAGCCGCGTTTGTGTGACCTACGCGCTGCTTGAGTCTTCCTAACATATTGAACCAGCATATTGTGAATGCCACTGGAATTTTAGTATTAAATCATGGCAAATGGCAAAGCGGGAGGAGAACCGGGGCTGCTGAATTTACCAATGAATTTATGTAGGACTCCAGTGCTTCTTGGAAGAGCTCGGCATCTCTCCGGACCTGGCTTTTACTCAGATGCTACCGTATCTTCCTGTCCAAATAGAGAAGTTTCTAAAACTAGCACTGAGTAGTCAAGGGAATTCTTCTACAATGAGCTGAATATTATTTTCACTAATGTGACTACAAAAAAGACCTCTAAAATTCTTCTGTGGCCTAAACAGCTGGTTGATTACTCAGACCTCATTTCCTAGATACTTTTAAAAGAATGCAGCATTATTTAGGGAGTGAGATTTTCTACTGAAAAGACAAATGTTGAGTGTCTGAAATTGAAGTCATACTGTTCTGATTTAATAGACCCAAAAAATTCAACTAGATTCCCTTGCTTAGCCAAACCTGTCTAGTGGGTAGAGACAGAAAATATTTTTTCTCTGTGAAAGAATGTTTTTTACTCTATTCTCTTGATACAGCAAATCTGTTACTCAGGAAAAGGATGCCTCCATGTTTAAGCATTATTAATCTATATATACATGTATGGATTCCTGGCATGGTTGGCTCTGCTCTATTAGATACGAGGAGAATACAGAATAAACTTGGCTCCACTCTAGAGACAGAAGAGTGCTGTCCACCCAGGGAAGCCCTACAGCAGTACAAGGCATCCGTAATGCTGAAATGTAGGTCACAGCCTGGGGGACAAAGCTGATGTCCCCAAAGGACTGTGCTCTCCTTGCCCAAGAAGACTAGGCTGAGTTTGGAGACTAAGCACAGGTGCTCTTCCCAGGGAACGTCAGCAAGGAAAAACAAATCTGTTACTGCTTCCTATTTTTAAAGCCGGCTTTGCAAGAAGCTGATTGTTTCAGTCCTAGCACAACGGGGGAAGCAAGAAAAAGTGGTGAGTGGCTGTTGCAAAGCCGCCACTGCTTTGCCCCAAGGCAGCTACGTACTGGGACAGCAGATTAGAGAAATCAGTTTGCTCTGTGGTGCCCAGCATATCCATGCACCACAGCTACATCTACGCTGACCAATGCTCATCTGAGCTACTCGGCCACTCAGTGCTATAAATACTTGTATTTTACAGTGATGCTGTACAGTGTTTGGGCCAAATCATAAAATAAAAATGAACTGAGGCAGAAGAAGTGAGACTCAATACACAGTTTGCAGCTGACCTTATTTTCTTGTTCAAGCTTTTTATCTCTGAGCCAACTTTAGGAAACGCAGAATAACACGTGCAAGGGGAAAAGCCATGAGTCCACTACCATCTTCCAGTGGAACCACCACGGTCTTTAAAGAAAATAAATTGTTGTAGGGCGGGAAAAAAAAAAAGATGTTTTCTAGCTATGGTGCAGCAAGGGAAAAAATATCAACCAGATCAGTACTGCAGAAAGCCCAGCAAGAAAGCACTTAGCAACATGTACAGACAAAAGGTCTGGTTTGTACATTAAAATCCAGACAGGACTATCTTCTCTCATATGCTGGGGGGTTAGAGTCAAGTTTACTAGCATATCAAAGCTGAAATAGTAAGCTATAAATGTTTGATAATCTCATGATGCTGCTCTGCAAAGGACACTGAACACACCATATGCCATTTTACTAACTCCATTCGTGACTGGGAAGAGGGTTTCCCGTGACAGTTATCATAGTCAAATGTTCCTCTGCTTGAAGAATAAAAGAAAAAATATTATATTAATCTAGAGTTTGGTCCAAAGCTTCTCAAAGCTAATTTGAAAAATCCCTTTGACATCATTAGCTATTGGAACAGTTCTATTCAGGAAAGTGTTTTACAGGAACACCGATCTAGCACGGGGGAAGGTGATTCATAATTCTGGTCTCGGTTTTTCCTACCCAGGATTAGACCCCTTTGTTTATGTAAACCAGCGGGGTGGCACTGGAGCCAGGGTCATCGCCCTAGATGAAAACCAGGCACACACGATTCGAGCGGGGAATCATAGACTCGTATCAGCTGAGGATCTGAATCACAGGGTGAATTAACAGGCTGAGAAATAACATGGCTCTTTAATGAGGCACGGAGAGACATTACAGTGTTAACAGAGTGACAGTGAAATTGGAGCAGGGGCTGAGGAAATGCATTACTACGGATGACTAAAAAATGTTTCTTTGACCACATTTTTGTCTTTAGGGTGTTGACACTTCTCTTTAGTGTCTGTGGGAACTGCTAGCAATGTCAGCCTGTGCTGGTACATAATTGTCTGTATTAATTTATTCAAAACAAACTCTATAATCCATATTGATTAAAGAAAAACTCTTCATTGAAGTGGAAGTTTATGTGTTCTTCACATAACTGAGAGCGTTGTATCTGTTTTTCAGGGTATCCCTGAAATGCAGAGCAAATGATTTCTAGAATTTGGATTCTCTCTCTCATACATCATTCCCTTACACTGTTATGAAAATCATTCCTCAAGCTAAACCAAAGTTGGAGTAGCTGACTTTTGTAGCACGCATGGATAGGACGCAACACATGGAGGGACTGATGGGCCCTTTGAGAAGACATCCCAGTTCTTTTCCTAGTTCCTACCTTGGGAAATTAAGCGACATAACAGCAATAATTAAAAAATGGTATAGCAATGCATTTCCCCTGCAAAATGGTGGGCAAATTTCAGTGAATGTTGCTGGCTTGCTCTGAGACCTTCATAAAAAAAAGGTTTGGAGTGCTGTTACAGAAGATTGAGGATAATGCGTATTAAAGCCTCCAACAGGGGTCCCATTATGCCATTAAAGTGGCATCACTGAAGCACTGACAGACTTAAGATGATGTATCTAAGAGTCAAATTAAGCCCAGAGCTTTAAAATCATATATTCTGGATCTCTGATCAGTAGCTTAGCCTGTGGTCCAGTGGAGAACCTGGTGCTTTATAGAAAGCATGTTGAACCCAAACCAGTACTCCTTGTTGGTTTGCTTTTAGCTAAATACTAGAGCTTAGTGCTACTGACAGGTTGAAGGACACCGACCTACATAAACTTTATGGCATCTATATTCATGGTGCTGTTTCACCTAATGCAATTAATTTTTAAGTTGAAAACAATGCCCTCCTGCTCTGAGGGGTCACCTTGTGTACAAAATTGGGCAGATCTTTGCAGAAAAATGGTTGGCGACCCATGATAGTCTTTATGGAATTCAAACTCTAGGAGGACATGCCGGTCGACCTGCTCATTCCTAGAGTCAGGGCTGGGTATGTTCAAGGGCTGTGTGAGAAAGATTCTATGTTTTACTGTCTGTGGTGTCCCTGCTTTATGGATAAACAGAGGAACTCCAGAGCTGTCAGTTTAATACCTCGACAAAAGCAATTAATGCTGTGCCATTTTCTTCTAAAGGACAAAAGCATGAGATGTTTACTGTACCACGGTAAAATCCAGCAGCCTAAATTCTCCTTTCAAGTGCAACAAGAAGACAAGGAGAGTCAGAAGTAACTGGAGGGAGAAGGCTGTTACAGATATAAGAGCTGGATTAAAATGGCATGTGCTCCATCAACTCTGTAGGGTCCTATGAAGATGCATTTTTCTTCTCCCTGGCCTGAACTACCCTACGCATCCCATTTTTTGAGAATCCTTATTTTGTCACAAACTAAACAGAGGATTCTCTGTGCAAGGACTGGAGGGTCTTACGAAATTCCTCCCTTGCACAAAAAGAACTAAAGGCTCTAATCCTGGGGAAAGTGAACCATTAGCACACATTTTCATAACAAGACAGACCTCACCGGTATTACCCATTCATGGCTTCCCACGTAGGATCTCACTGATGTTGGTGAGCACTGGATGTGGGTGGGAATCCTTCCTGAGCCCTCAGGACCAGACAAATCAAAGCATGGTCGCCACGACCGTGGCTCCTCTGAAAGCCTGTTATCCAGTTTTTATGATCGGTGGATTATAAAACATATTCTGGGCTGGCACTTTGCAAACACAGCTTTCACCACCTCCTGTTACATGCTCTCTAAGCAGCTAGTTCAAGTGTGTCTGCTGACACCTGCTCCCACTGAGAGCAAGGCGACTTTCTGTGGTAGTTTTCATGCAGAAAACACCAATTTTGTCTGTGTTTGGGCCTCAAACACACTGGTGTGGTACATTTATTCCTCTGTATTCCTTTAAATGAAGAGGTTTGCAGTTTCCAGAGATGCCTCAGTCTGTTATCACTGAGGGTCAGTTACTCAGAGTTTCTTTCCTGCTCAGACAGCTGGATGATGAGCACATTTTTAGAACAGTTCCGTTTTACAGACATCTTTGGTTTTGAGCTATCTAAAAGATCCATCACAATGGAAATACTGAACTTTCAGGAAAGCCTGCATCTGTTTTACATGCACAAATGTGATTTTTTTTAAAATTGGCTTTACACAGTTAATTTTTTTGTGAAAAAGCTGAAAATTAATGCTTAATAGAAACTTGGAACAGGAGGAGATTGTCATTTGATGTCTGAATCACCTCTCAGCTTTGTCAGTGAGCATCTTTTTACTAGCTTCAATATGCTTTGGATTAGACCTTGGATGCAGTCAAGTATATTCAATGCACACCCCTTAATATTTTCACATTAGTGTTAATGCTGTGGCAGGCTGCTCTTCAGAGATACAGTATTGCCTGATAAAATTAAATGGCACTGATGGTCAGGTAAGTAAAAGAAAATTGCACCTCTCTCGCTCTGTGCAAGGATTTAATATGAAATACAAACTGTAAGGTCTAATTGCTGAGTTTGTCTCTCAGTATAGGTCTCATTCAGGTCACTGGACATCTTAGCTGCATAAAGACAGTTTGCTCAGATGTTAAAAACAGAAGGAAAATAAGGTCAGAGGGTTAAGGAGCAGTAAACATTTCTCAGTCTGTCTATGTTTGACTCACTGGAAGCCAACAACTATCACACCACCAACTGCAGATTTTCTGAGCCCAAGGTTTAGAGGGGTCCCATGTCAGACTGCACAATATTTACTCAAACACAAGATGAATCAGGACACAAGCAGCCTCCTTGTTTTCGCATGAGGTATGTTTTTTAAAATATATATCGATTTTTTTGGGTAAAACACCCCTGGGTATCAAAAGCATAGAAAGAGCACAATAAAAACCTATTGCACACTCAGTGCTTAGCAAATCTGGCACCTGTCCCACAGAAAACATAAGATTATTAAAGGCAGTTTCCTTACTCTAAATAGGCAAATCTAAGATGACCCTTGGACATTAAGTTTCTAAGGGTGCGAAAATAAAAGCTGGCTGGGATTCAAGCAAATGCAGTATGAGCTTGAAGGAAGAGAGAGAAGCAGGTACCTGGTAGGTAGTTGACCTAAGGGCAGTGGGGTGCAGCAGACCTTGGGGAGAAGCAGGAGGCTTTTTCTCTCCACCTGGCAACTCACGCAGGGATTTTTAAAAAAGAGTGAACCAGGCTGCACACATCTGATGTTTTCCCCAGTTTCTACAGTGACGTAGACATTGAAGACAAGAATGGGAGTGCAGAGAGAGGCAGACAAGAGCACAACAGGCATCTTGCATCCCTCCTGAGCCAAGCAGGATCCTCCTGAAACAAAGCAGAGAAGCACCAGCTGCACCAGCCAGACAGCCAATGTAGGTGGTGTGCTGCCGGCCTGCCTGGGAGCACCCGGCCAGCATGGACCAGGCAGTTGATGGCCAGAGAGACTTCGCTGCTCCCAGATGCAGAGATGAGCAATGGCAGCGAGCAGGGCAGTTGGGAGGAGGCGTAATATCAAGTTCTTAATTTCCCCTAAGGAGGGGGAGGACGGCCTGAAAAGGCAAAACATCAGGACTCCAGGTTTCTGTTCCTCGTGTTGCTATACAGCTGTGGGCATCTCCCCTGGCCTCTGCAAAATCAACACCACCATCTTTACATGCTTCACAGGGGTTTGGATGGCTTTATGTTCACGAAAGCAGCTAAACTGCTACCACACATGTCCAGGTACCTCCCCTGGCAAGCTGTCACGCCACAGAGGACTTACTTCATCTGTTATTGAAACGCAACAGTCAGGAGATCGTTCAGGTTATTAATTATTCACAGACGTTATCAATGCTCCAAGCAGAATGGAGCTAGTTTCTCCTTCGTAATTAAAAAGGAGCTAATCTGATCTGTGATATAGCTTAGTATCACAGCACCCAGCAACCCGAGACACCTGATCACATCCCAGAGTGATGATAATGCATGCTAAAACTGTATTTGTGCAAGGTGCCCCAGTGCTGGTTTAGGCAGGTGGGAGCTCTGAATTGCTCGGCTTCGCCCGGCAAAGGCGACGATAAGGTTCCCACTAACCTCCGTGGGAGCAGGGGTAGGATCAGCACGTAGGTGTTTTAAAAATCTTACCTTCAAGCTCAATCCAAAGTTCATTGATACTAAAGGTGTTTGTTGGCTGAATCAAGACTTGGCTCAAACCCATATCTATTAGATCCCCAAGCCAAAAAAAATATGGCTTAATCCTCTTAAATATTAGCCTGCTTCAAAATGGATTTCCTAAGTAGGTAAGCTTTCTGACTTCTGTGTTGCAAGGACTGTGTACAAACCGCTATGCTTCCTTACCAAATATTTTTGTGTCGGATCTATTTTCCTTGGGATGAACATATACCTACAATGTCAACACCCCCTTCTTCCATTCTCCTGCTTCAGAGAACTCGGAGATGAACCCTCTCTTTTTAGAAATTACTCTTGTGTGAAGTGATTATTTTAATCTCAAGGTCCAGGACTTTGTGTTCTCTGCAGTAGCTCAGTATCCCAGTGAATCCTGAAGGACTGATGGTATGATCAAGAGTACCCAGTTCTTTGTAGAGTATCCAGGCACATAAAGTCTTTGGACTGTGTCACCAGCCCCTTATGACTTTGTCATTCCTTTCACTGTTTTTCTTTTGTCTTCCTATGTCCTGTATCTAGGGCTGAGTGTTCCCTCACTGATCTCTCTTTCTCTCTCTCTCTTTCTCCTCCCCTTCTCTCTCCTTACCTTGCTACCACTATTGGGATGTAGAGTAAAGATGCTGGTATCAGGACTTTGGTTATGTTGGATGAGCAAGGAGGTAAGTTCAGACTGCTTCAGTAAGGAAGTATAACCGTTCTCAAAGTACTGTACTAACTGTGTGCGATCCTGAGAAGGAGGGACATAAAATACGTGTGGTTGTGCATGAGAACCCCAAAGCCTCTTTGCCTTTAGCTTCGTTGTCTGACAGAGGAATGTAAAATAACCGCATAAGAGTCGGTGGTTCTTTTGATCTGCTTCCCATTAATGTCAAAGAGAGCTGCAGGCTGAACTCATCCAAATCATCATTTTTTCCAGCAAGCTTTGGGTCAAGATCCAGCTCCACGATGAGAAGATTTGCCTTCACAAGTGTAAAATCCAACATTATTTACACGGGTGCTATGTAATTTTCTCATTTGTTTTAGCCACAAGTGAAAGGCAAGCAATAAATGCATCCCAAGAGAAGGTAAAACAAGTTTAGTTTGTGTAAAATTCAGTTGCTTTTTGTATAGAAATGTCAGTGAGGATAACAAGAATTTAACACTAAAAGCTATGACACGATCAGCTCATAACAATTGACCATTTAGGAGCTTTCAAGCGTAGATGAGTCCCTGTCTGTGGATGACAGTGACAAAGACAGAGCCAGATATATTTAATACGTTCCAGGAAATTACATTTTTGCCCTTCATAATATTACAAAGAAGTAGGTAGCTTCACCCCCTAAAAAACCGAGTAAGTCTTCATTTGCTGCAGACCCACAGCACCAGCAAAATGGTGTCTCCAAAGAGAAGTTAAATCAACAGAGTATAAATTCCTGCTCCTCTGTATCAAATGAGTCCCCCAAAAGCCCTTGTTATTATTTACTACGTGGCATGATACAAAACTGTATTGGGAAATGTTTTCTACAGAGGTAATGCTGTATTCCTCATCAAGCCCAGACAACGATGAGAGGCAATGGTACGGCGTCGTTGGGAAATGGGCTGCAGAACCTGACAGGCCCTTTTCGTCTCTAAGGTCCCTTCCTCTCTGGCACTAAAATGAACGAAAAGTAATAACAGTACCTAAACAGAAAGTATTTTCTTCTATTTGCTTTTCTATGTATGTCTGAATGTTTCCCCCACCACCACCACCTCCCCTTTTAGGGAAAAGAATTTAAGCTAATCAAATTTTGTTGCATCAATTTGTCTTGTCAAGAAAAATATTACAGAGAATATTTTGTTGTCTTCATTTTTTTTTTCTTCTGAATAAAAGCAATAAAAGAACTATCACTGAATACAGAAAACCAGACATTACTTTTGTTGAAACAGATATGGCACCTGTCTAAATAATGTGTTTTGTTTCAGAAGTGAATTGTACAGTTAAAATGAATCGCAAATATTGTCAAAGAAAGCCTGTAAATACCCAGGTGTGCCTTGCAATGTAATTCACAGGCAGATCAGCAGAAACTGTAGTGATGCCTATAACTTTCCTTGTGCTTAATCTTGGGAAAGTATGTTTCTGTTCTTTAACCGTTATTTTTCCACAGAGTTCTTAGGGGGCTTTTTAAATTTTGCTTTTAACCCTGAATTTTGCTTTTTACTTTGGAGTTCTACTATTGCTAAACCCCTGTATGCACAAGTTGTCCCACTGACTCTCTAGGAAGGATGGTCTGTGTGAGCCAGGTTGCTGAGACAGGACCCACTGACCTCCTTGGAGTCCAGAGAACTCAGTATTACACCCTCATTGGCAGTGAAACCTGAAATGTATATTGTGTGGCCAGAGATGCAGTTAGTCGATACTTACAGGAAAGAATCAGACAATTTAAAAGCCTTTTTAAATTGGTTATGGTCATGCCTTAAGTGGTTCAATAAATTAAGCTTGTGACTATACAGTATGGGTTTCTCAAGGAAAACAGCCTCACAATGCTACGAACCCTGGGAATACTGTAACGACCGTATTATGTTAAATGCTTAATTAAGTTTTGTCCTTTGTAGCCATATGCAGCTGTAATAATTCCTGATCTGTTTTCTATTATTATTTTAGTGATAAAGGACTTTTATATTATTGGGCAAAATACACTAATGCTGCCTTTGAACCCTCTGTAATTAGTGCAACGTGTGCAACTCATGGATGTCTCAGCAGATTATCAGATTAAGGAAATAATTTGCTAACACTGCCATGTGATCTCTTTTCAGCCGACTGCACAAGTCACTTAAGATTATTAGGTGTTAAACAGACAAAAAACATGACATTGATCTTTCCAGTGGGCGGCAAGCAGAATATCTAATCTTCGCAGTTGCTTGAAGCTCTATTTCTAGGTTTCCTTACAAAATTGCTTGCTTTGAAGTTAAACAGACCTTACCAGGAAAACTTCTTCAAGCTGATCTCAATCTAAATAACGCAAAGCAAAACTCATTTTCTGACATCAATAAGCAGAAGGCTTTGGGATCATAAAAGGAAATAAGTCAACGTAATTTTACAATGCTAGGTATTCGTACAATAAAGCCAGTCTGGCTAGCTCCTGTTACCTGAATGTTCAGCACAGCTGGCTGTGCAGACTGCAGAGTCTGTTATGACCCTACAGAGATGTGGAGCTTCACAAGAGCTTTCATTACTCCTGTTTCACAGAGAATGGGACTGCCATAACAACCAGAGACCTCCTCCAGTGCCCTCTGAAGTCACTGGGAATCTGAGTGGAGTAGTCCCTCTGCAATACTAAGAGTTACCATTTTTTGAGCCAGGCATTGTCACCCAAACCAGTTCAATGCCATTCTTCCCCTGGGGAGCCCACAGCAAGGAGCTAAGAGGTTAGACTCTCCTTGCTGAAAATTTTACCGTAACTGAGGGAGTCTTTGCCAGATCCTATGTGCATCCATAATGCTTACATGTTTTAAACCTGGCCTCAAGTCAAGATCCCTTAATTAATTATTTAAATATAGATATAGACATAATGCTTTAAACTAAAATATGTTCATTTTAGCTAAAAATGTCATGCTGCAAAGGATTATTGAAGAGTGGCAATTGCTCTGCTTCGTTAAATATGCCTTGGAAACATGCTAGCTTAGAAAAATGTTAACATTTGGATGCATGTTGGTTAAAAGCTGACTGTAGAAATGAAACTGGTAGTACAAAGTGAGGATATGAAGACAAACCTGAATCACTGACACAGGAGGGGTCCCAGAGCGGTAGCTCTCTTACTTCAAAGGAAACTCCCAAGTATCAGCAGGCAGAGACCTGGATGTTCAAGGACTTCTTTTGTGTGATATCCTCATGCAGTTTATTACAAAAGAATTTTGTTCTTGTATTCTAAACAGGGTGGAGGGGAGAAACTTTTCCAATAACAACAGTAGCAGCACAGCCATTTTTCATCCCAGACAAGATAGAGGAATATCCACAGCTTTCATAAGCCACAAAGAAAATGTCAATGCAATTGAAATTTTCTCCCTGCACCACACCACAAATATACAGCCAACAATGTCAGAGAACGTGGAGAGTAGCTTGGTCTACCCAGCAGATCTGTACTCCAGATCAAATGGAAGTATGGAGATAAAATTTTGGAATAACTGGGCAGCCCCACAAGCAAAAAGGTTGACACCAAGTGATGGTGCCCATGCTAGCTGACCTCTACAGTCTCTGCATGACTTGCAAGTTTTACAGTTTTATATGAGTTATGGCTGACCTGTTTCTATGACACTGGAGACACAACTGCAGTAAATAGAAAGATAATTACCATCCCATTCCATCAGAGAGCAAAATGATGGGCCCTTCCCCAGCTTATCTCCTATTCAACAGCTACCACAGAAATTGATAGGCAGTGAGATGGCAAAAGCAGAGTTGCTAGAGGCATTCCAACAACAACTATAAGCTGAGCTGATCACAGCCAGAAATGTTTTGCTAATTAGCAAAAAAAAAAAAAAAGGTAACTATCAACTATTCCAGACTCTACAGGGAAAATGGCATTAATTATGTTAAAAGTGCAGTGCAGAACAAAAGACAAACAAACTCCCCATAAAAGCAGGTTAATGTTAATTTTTAGCATAGCTACACGTGGGCTCGCAAGCACTCCTGCCAGCTTTCTTCCACTCGTACCTGTGCTCAGCAATGCCTTTCAGAGCGGAGCTAGGGCAAGACTCAGGATTTCTGAAACGGCTGTCCTAGAAAAGTACTCTGCTCCAATACGATTCTGCTTTATGGAAAATGGGATCACTGAGTATCATTGGAAATAGTTAATCTGCTGACTCTCTTTCGAATTCAGCCCTCTTGTATGCAATTACGATTACAATGCCTTCTTAGATGTCATTTTTTCTTTTTTTTTCTTTTTGTTTTTAATTAAAATTGTCCTTGGTGGAAATTGCTTCATTGCACAATACTCAGGCAAAGGAGCAAGTTCCCTTCTCCAAATCCATTTAACTGACTTTCAAGCCCTGGTCCCATATCTTGGACACTAGTCAAGGAACATGTATTGTAAGTTGCAGAAGGCGATGCAAAGGCAGAACACCACCACAGTTACACCGTCCTGGTCCTGCATCCAACGCTGTGTTAGGGTGCTTTTGTAGCTATGTTTGCTCAAGAGCCCGCAGGCGCAGCTGAGGGATGCTCTTGCTACAGCTTCCCTCTCCCAGCCACTTCCCCAGATCAGTCACAAAGCAGGGATTTGCCAAGGTGTTATGGAAGATCATGACAAAGACCCACTGGCAAAGGGCCACAACGCTACCATCAGACTGACAGGACTAGCTTATGGTCCCTCAGTTGCCTATGGTTTTAATACAGAAAGAATTCATAAGTATAATGACACAGGTAAAAAAATACCTGCTTGTATCCTAAGATATGCCACTAGTTTGCTGTAAGATCTGTAAGATGATGCATGGTCACTGTGTTTGAATCAGAGTGACCTTCTCAGACATAAAAGGGTATCACTATGCAAAAAGGGCTAATAATTATCAGAACTTCCCAGAGGGGAAAAGAAAAGAAGGAAAAAAAAGAAGGAAATCTCAATGAAGCGTACCTCTGATGTGTATTCTGCTTCCAGACAATGCCAATTCGCTTATATATCATATATCACACATAAACGCTAATAGAGATGTAGAATATTCAAAGAACACTGCAACAAACTATCAAAAGATGTTTAAACTCCAACCTTGAAGTGCTTTGCTAAATGGGAGATAAAGGACATGATCTTCTGTAGGTGTGAATTTGCATAGGTTCATGGCAGGATATGCCAGCAGACTCTTCCTTAAAAGCTTTAATACACTACTCAAGTTGGAATCGGGACGATCTATGAAAACAGACATGATATTAACCTTTTGGTAGCCATCTAATTTCTTACTGGCAGCGATTCATTCCAGGCCAGCTTTTAATATCAGTTATACCAAAACAAATCCAGAGTCACCCCATTAAGTTAATTCCTCTATAATATTTATGCCCCAGTAATTGTGGTTAGACTCATGAATCTATTTCCTTGCCTGTGGGACCAGACCTTTGACAGGTATAAATCAGTGTTGCTGCATGAAGCCAGTATAACTGTGCTGATTTAAACCAGTTAACAACCCAGTCCAAGGCATTAACAACTAGCAAATGGTTTTAGGACCAGCAGCCAGCTGTCGAGACTTCTGGGCTACAAACACGACATGGGCTTTTTACACTGATGAGGTTTCCTTTAATGGGAGATAAATTAGTAGTGGGTCCCTTTTCTACTCAGAAATAGCATCTGCATCACATGCAAATCCTGAAGCAGGATAAATTAAGTCAGGTTCCTGGAGAGAGTTATAATTTAAATGAAAGTTTTGAGTCATGTCAAATATACTCTTCAATTAGCACTCCTCTATTCAGGCAGAACAGGAAACGGAAAGAACACTCAAAAGGTCCTACTACATACCTGGCTTCAGAGAACGTGCATCTGAGCAAGGAAACATGCTTAGACTGAAAGCCACCTGTGGTACCAGATCTAGGGCTGAGCCCTGCAGCCTTACCTGGCATTTTCTACTGTCCAGCCAAAGTTAGAGAAATACTAGCAGCAGAATCAGCAGAAGAAAGGCCAGTACCTCTTGTCCCCCCAGTGTCAAAATACACATGTGAAAATAGCCTTCCTTTAACTGAGAACCTTGAAAACCAGCTGGACTCCGCAAACACAGCTCTCCCAAGCAGGAGGTGGGAATCTGCGACAGAAATTTAGCAATTCCCATCACGCTGTGTGAACCAGCATAAAAGCCAGCTCACACTCCCACAGCTGCTTCCCAGAGCAAGAGCAAGTATTGCCCAAATATTCAGGAGCAGGCAGAACTCTGAGTCAGTGAGGAGCAGGAGCACATAGAGGAGTATTGCCTTCTACCACATACTCACATTTCTGATGAGGTAGACAATCTGTGGCTACAAACATGAACCAAAGCTTCTGCCAAAGCCTCTCAATCAAAATGTAAAATTACAATATGCATTAAATCAATCCAACCTTGTATTTTGGGTTCTTGGCTCAGCAGTTTATCTGGCAGAATTTGTGCAGTGTCTCTCTCAAGTTTCCTTATTAGTTTTCCAATCCTGTGCTAACGTTATATATCCCATTTTAGAGGATAGTGCCAGGTAACTTTGGTCCTCTAAATGTATCCCAGGATTTGGGATACAGTAGTTTCTGAGGTATCAGGAGATAGGCACATCCAGCCAAGTAGAAGGAGAACTGGCAGCTGAAAAGCAGATGCAGCTTGCAATGCTGACGGGGCACCTCTCCTTCTTAAAGCCCAGCCTCATGTAAGAATTAAACAAACAGCACAAGTTCAATACTCAAATTATTTCAGCTTGAATAATTTAGGCCAGGATTTTCAAGGCCCTCTAGGGGCGAGAAGCCCGTTTCCCATTAAAATGAATTAAATAAATTTTAATTATCCAAATCCCCCAGAAACCTTTGAAAATCTAACCCTCAATTGTTATTAGAAACCCAAGTAAGAAATTAGACCTATTCATGTTCCCAAAGAAGTCAAGAGGTGTTTTGTACTGACGTCAATATGCACATGACTTTTTTTTTTTCCTAAAATGCCTTCTTATTTTCCTTCTGGATAGGAGCCAGTTAACATCAGTGATGACATTAAATTCCTCCTATAACCAGGGCCCTCTTAGTTCTTTTCCTCTCAGGTCTGTTTCTGTGTTTATATTTTTTCTATTCAATACAGGGAATAGGGATGCATTTGTGTTTTACTGGAATTGCTTTACTTTGCCTCTTTAGGTACAGTTACAGTTTTAATGGATTGAAATGCCACTCCAAGTAACTTTCTCATTTTGTGTAATACTTATTTGAGTTTACCCTCCGTGAAACAAATAGTGAGGTTTTCCAGCCATATAAACTGCTGTTGGTATCACAGACTCCACATAAGACCCTTGATCCCACTGGATCCATACCTCTTTACACCAGCAGAGGATCCATTCCTACAGTTTTACATTGTGGCATTCTGTTCCTCTAGGTCATTTTTCCCAGCTTTAAAAGTGAAGAAATTAACACATTAAATTATTCTGAGCTACCAAGTCACTAAGAAGCCCCTACATCGTTGTCAGCCTTAGGTGGAAATAAGCCAAATTTTGTTTGATGGCAGCAGAGAGGCAGTGTCTACATGTTGCTGGTTACTGGGCTTGGTGCTTGGTAACTTGCCCCAGAGCAAAGCAGAAGTAACCCCACTGAAAACACGAGTCTTCACCCAATGCTGGTTTCCATAAAATCCCCTGGGGACAGAGAGACCAAACGTCAGAGCCGGTGGTCCTCTTTCAGTGAGCACCAGGCTCCTGCAGTTGTTGCCACTGCTCTGTGTTTGCTGGGGTTACTCCTGGTTGGCAGCATCCATACCAGAACGAAAACCAGCCCTGAGGCCATACTCCGACTAGAAATCAACATCCAACGCCAATCAAAGTGGCAGGTCTCAGTTTCCTCAGCCTCTGGAAAAAGGAGTACTTAGACACAGCTCTTAACAGCTTGCTCCATCTCTGGTGCGGTTCCTACCAGCTCTCCCACTTAGTTCCCCACTAATCAAAGCCCAAAATCACCTAATCCCAAGGGATTTGTAAGTGTAAGTAACTGAAGTATTTCCATGGAAGGATACCTTTTCTCTTTTGTTAACATACATAAATGCAAAATAATAATGCTTTATCTTTCTTTCTCTTGGATGTCATTGGTGTCTTAGTAAGTGAATGTATTGTACTATGTTTTCGGACCTTAAACTTTATAACCCTTCCTTTCTACATCATTACATCTTGTTTAAAATAATATATTTCCAACACCTTCCTCCTTTGTTTTACTCTTTCCATCTTAGTAAGAACCACCTTCAGCATCCAGTGCAACATACGACCTTTCACCAATGCATCAGTTCAGATTAATGCATTGTAATGTCATGATTAATTCAGTTCTACATGGTCATTTTTCATGTTCTGTTGAAGACGAAAGCAAACAAACAAAAATACAATTCATTCCACACTGTCATCCCTTTGTCCTGACCAGAACAACTCGATCGTGTTGAAGAAGGCATGAACCATATCAACCAAGACATGAAGGAGGCCGAGAAAAATTTAAAAGATTTAGGGAAATGCTGTGGCCTTTTCATATGTCCTTGTAACAAGTAGGTACTGGGTACCGGCTCTGCTATGTGGTGTCCAGTTTTTTGTCACAGTGAATGTCTGAAGTTTTTGTCTTTTTTTTCTTTGTCCTTTTCCATCTGCTTCATTCTGTGGGGATAAAATACTTGTGTTTAATCAGAACAACTGGAACGCATCGAAGAGGGAATGGACCAAATCAATAAGGACATGAAAGAAGCAGAAAAGAATTTGACGGACCTAGGAAAATTCTGTGGTCTTTGTGTCTGTCCATGTAACAAGTAGGTGCTGCCTGCCTCATCTCTTTGAGCACTTAAGGCTGATCCCAAAGGCCTTGTGAAGCTCATCCTTGCTAGGCACATGGACAGGATGAGCATGTGGCATGCAGAAAGAACGATTCTGGTTCAAATGCATTCATCTCATAGCATAGACAACTGACGGGGAATTACTGTAGATGCATTAAAATCAGGCATACTGCAGTGAAAGCTTCACTGTTGACACCTTTTAATGGTAAAAGTTTCAACATTTTACACAAAGTGTACTGAGTGGTTCAATTTTCCAGCAAGGAAAAAACCTGGGGCTACCTTATTCCTGGAGACCCTAAATTTAGAAACATATTTTCATAAATAAGTTAAAAAAGCTGAAAAAATGCAGACAAGGTCATAATAAACATTACTCAAAATCATGGGTGAAAACCACACCGTTTTTCATCGTTCAACAGAAATAGTCCTTGATGAGATCTAGAAGGAGGTGTGACATTTCCCAATTGGACCCCGACTTGAAATGGTTTTCATCCTGCCATAGGCAACAAATTTGAGAAAATCTGAACAAGTCATGCCAAATTTCTCTTCTTTGGGTAGCACGTACACTAAGCAGAAATGTTGAAATGCATCGAATTTGCTTGCATGCCATCACACTTGAACGAAACTGTCCTCCAAGTAATGCAAAGCTTGTTTTAAATGCCAAGTGAAAATGCGATGTGCGGTTATGCGGGTGTAGGAAACCAGGGACAAAGTGGACCGCCCAGAAGTCCCTGAGGAATAGTAAATCCAGCACGCAGTGAGTAGGCACGTAAACAGGTTACGGTGAAAACATGCATAAATGGTTGGCCTGAGATCGAGCAGGAAACGAAGCAAAATGCAGTGGCTCTGTAGTAGTATACTCCCTCTCTGCATGGCACGGATACTTTGTTCGTAGCCAGGGCCTGATTACACCTGATTATCAAGACCAAATGAGAGTGAGCTGTCATTGAGTTTAGTGGGTATTTTTCCAGAAATCAGAACTGTAGGACTGGGTTTCTGGCTTATCAATCGCCATTTATTTTTAAGGTAGTTCCCTTGGGACACAATGTCCTTCGGACACACCACCTCAGCTTAAAAAAAAAAAAAAATAAATTAATTTTGCTCCTGTTTTACCAAGCCACGAATACTTTGGTGGGGTAAACATTTTGCCCAGAATATGTGTACTATTGTCTTAGTGTGAAGAATGGGAGAGAGGCAAGGAGGGATGGAAACAACTACACACACACAGAGCCTTTGTCAGTGGGACTGCCTGCCATTGGTATCAGCTCTGATACAGGCTTCAGCCCTGCTGACCTGCACCAGAGGACCCAGTGCAGAAAAGCTGCAGATACAAGAATATGCAGCAGAAACTTTACATCTCCCACACTCTAAAAGCTGTTGCAACTTAAAGAGGAACACTGTCTTGGCTTGCTCCTCCTGGAGAAACCTGGCATAATGCCTACATCAAAAGTTCATCCTTGAAATAAAAAAAAAAAAGCAATTTATTTTACAGGAATCTATATTTTTTAGAGCAGCTTTAATATTCCGTACTGTAGGAAATGCTGCTCAGAACTAACAGCCAAACCTGTGGCATGGATGGGGTCAGCACCTGACATGTGGCCTTAAAATATTTACCACTTCACGATGATTGCAGTATCCTGAAATCAATAAACACAAGAACAGAAAGATACTGCATGTGTTTGATGTGGGGGATGTTCATTTTTGAAAGGTGTCTGTTCCCTGCTTTAAGGAAATATTCTGATCTTTGCAGTCTGCAACCAGATTTCATAAGCTAGCATTGCTAATCAGTCAGCGTGTTTAGAAACAGAGTATGGATGAACAATGTTTTTAGAGACTCTTCCTTGAAGCACTGTGCCAGGACTCAACTGGTACGAATAAGATGTTATTCTGAGAAGCGGGGTGTAGGAGGAAGAGAAATCCATACACTTCTGGGCATCAGTATCATCATGATCCTCTAATATTCTTCTGGCTGGTGGTAGATTAATGGCACGTATTTAACAAAGATTAATCATTTCATACGTAACTATATGCTGATATACAGAGTAAATACAACTCCCTGAGCCCTACCAAAACATAAGGCTTGATCCTACATTCTTAGGAGACCCAAAACACCCATGGCATGAAACTTTGATCAGACTTCATCCAATTGACCGTGACCCAGATTCCACTTGTTGACATTAATGGGAAGTCCACAAGAAAAGCGAGATCAAGCTCTGAGTGCATAAAATCATTCACCTCAAACACAGAGACTGTCTCACTCTCAAAGCTGTACAGGTCTAAAGAACAGGCAAACACGTGTATGTGCAGCAAGAGAACTACTTTCACGCATTTCTAGAAATGCCGAAGCTGATGCGTAGCTTTAGAGAACTAAGAACAAACAAGCCAACCATTTTCTTTTTAAGTCTTCACAAACTTTACTAAAATTAAGCAACAAAACATACGAGTAGGAAAGATTCTCTTTTCATCTCTATATTAATTCTGTATTGGAGGATACAACACACATTCATGCTTAACAGCTGCTGAGCTGCTTCTGGGGGCATGGAGAGAACATAACACCGGAGATGGGTTTGGTGTGTCCTTTCCCACATCCCCCAGAAGCATGTTCAGTTTCTTCCCCAAAATTCAAGCCACAGGGCTGATATATGACTGGTTGGAGCAGACTGAAAACAGGGAAACGACAGGGATTTGCAGTTCCCAACAGCTGCGTTGGAAACCGATCCGCTTCCAGAATAAAATCGAGAACTTATACCTCTAGACCCCAAACACTCACGAAGCAACCCTAAATATGCGGCACACGCTAATCTGCCACTGAAGGTATGCCCGGATTTTAATTTTCTATCCACGGCAGCTCAGTCAAAAATGGCTCTCTGAAAGCTAACGTAACTGTCATAAACAAGAAATATAACAAGTTGCTAGGCTGTTTTAAAGTCCTGTGGTTTAAAGCTCCTGAAGGAAGTGATGATCCATTTTTGCCTGTGTCTTGCTTATTGTGAAGGCTGTTACTGCTGATGCATTAAGAGTATGATGAACTATTGGGGCAACTGTGCTGAGTGAGAATGCTTCACTTCTTATTCATGCCTGTAGCTGGTGCATGAAGAAAAATGTAGACAAATTTCCCTTTCTGATGCTAGATTGCTCGTATCTTTTCTTTTCTCCTGCACTCATTTCACTTCTGCCTATTTTACTTTTTGTCTCTGTGGACAAAGGTTTGTACATCAACTGTCGATGTATGATTACTATTTTCAAGTACCGATATATTATTTGAAAAATCTAATGAACCCCATGAATTTTATGATAAAATCGTCCCCAAATCACCTTGGGAAAGCTTAGTGGCTTTAAATGCCTATTATGCCACACACATGTTGAAAAATATCAACGGAAGCCCAATTTCTGCGTAGTAAAATGTTAAAATCTAGTCAAATCTGTTTTTCTCTAAGAGGGTGTGTTGCTGTGATGTGATGTACACACTATACTTGGCAGTTCTGTTTTTATGTCTGTCTGCCAGTACGTCCTCTGTGTTTGATGTCAAAATGTATGTGTCACTGAAATGAAACAATGTTTTCTACTTATCTGTATTTCTTCTCCTCTTCTTTTTTTTATTTTTTTTTTCTTTCCTTCTTTCTGGAAACTAAGTCAACATCTGAAAACCTGTGTGCAGTGTTGTAGACTTGACAATTGCAATTCACCCTATTGGAAACAAAACCTCTGATCATCACAGATGTTGTGGCAGTAAAGAAACAAAAGCCAAAACCCTCCTTTTGTTCAGGGTTATGATATATCGGTATACAATCAATGACCCTCTATCTGAAAACTCATTTGCTTGATTCAGCTTTTAGCTTGGAGAAGTAAAGACTTTTGCGTTTGCCCTTGTCCACTTGATGCTTTGTTACTCATCATCTTTTTTGCATAGGCTTAAATCAAGTGATGCTTACAAAAAAGCCTGGGGCAATAATCAGGATGGTGTTGTAGCCAGCCAGCCTGCACGTGTCGTAGATGAACGGGAGCAGATGGCCATCAGTGGTGGCTTTATCCGCAGGTGAGCCTTTTTATCCAGTTTTCTCTCTATTCTCCTTGTCAATGATATATTTAGATTTCTTCCATATGGTCATGAGTTCGGCAGCGTTCATTAACTCCTTCAGTTGTGCTGGGTAATAAAGTGATGGAGCCAGTGTTTTCCACCGAGTGGTGGGTGCTCAGGTGTAGGTTGACGGTGATTAAGACAGGTAACTAAAGGCTTACTGCGTCCTCTGACTTCCCCTGGCCCTGGGGGTGCTTGCCTGAGACAGTTCAAAGGATGGGTACATTGCTGGAAATCCTGCAAGTCAAGGTCTTAGCCCTGAGTACCAGAAGATGCTTGAAAACACAGCTCTGAACCTTCCTCCTTGAGACTGCCCAGATTTGGGCAATAATAAAATAGAAATAATATCTGCTTGTTTACTTCATAGCAGCAATGTGAGGTAGCTGACTGTCACGGCCAGTCAGCACTATTCTTTGCACTCCAGCTCCCTGGCGTGAACGATGCACTTTTCCTGGGGGTCTTATTACGGGTCTCGTTAATGACAGTTGTCAAATGCCTCAGAAATGAAATGTCAGATAAATGTTAGTTGTTTATTATTATGTCTCAAGATATGTAGTGCTCATTATCCATCCTTGCCAGAAGATGTACCAAAGCGTCCAACAGCCTTTCCTTTCTTTTCAAAAAGAAAAAAGCCTCAGGCTCCCTGCCAAAGCACCGAGCCAAGCGCAGAACTTGAAGCACACGTTTAACTAGAGGTACACCGCTTCCCTGCTCGTGACTATCCAGGAAACCTCACTGAATGGGGAACGATGCCTCATTCCTCAGCTGCTGTAAAGCCACAACCATGAAGAAGCATTGGTGCTATAGTGGCAAGCCCTGTGCGGTCAAATGAAAGCCAATTTGAAACACACAGCTATACTAATGGCAACCGAACAGCAAACTTTCAGCGATACGCAGGGATCCAGCTATAAGTACATACTGATTACGGTGCTTATAAAGCATGTATTTAGATGACAACTCTATCAGCTGAATGGATAAAGGCACACCAGTAGGCAAAGCTTTGATCTCTGAAGATTAGGGACACTGGATTAATAAGTAATTATCTTTCCAAAACTATTATCCACTTATTTTTTTGGCTGCTGTGATAAAGGGAAATCAGTGTGATAGAAACAATGCTGTCAGGCAATCTGGAGCGTGGGATGGAGTTGCCATTTAAGTTTGCTGGGTCTGCCATTCGCCTTTTTTTTTTTTTTTTTCCTTATTTCTGGATGGCAGCCCCACCAAAATGAAGGCTGGGGCATGAGAACAGAATAGCAGTGAAGGACGGTGTGCTACATCATAATCGTTCTGCAAACAGTCTGTAGCTCCCTCTTGGCACCTCCAGGAACTCAAATTGCACACAAGGCTCAGCGCAGTGATTTTCTGAGTGGGGCCCATGGGCCTTGCTTTTCCCAGCATCAGTCACCACATGCCTCTCCAGTCACTGGAGCGTTGAACAGGACCTTGGCCTTAGTGTGATTTTTTTCTTCTAAAAACTAAGCAGCTGAAGAAGATGGTGCTAAGAATGAGAGACAAAGGATCTTTACTAAAGCCAGTAAATCTGAGATAAGGTGCTTCTGTCACTTACCAGAAACACATTTAATAAAATAGGATGTTAGGCCAGGATTTTCACAGCTGAAGCAGCTATTCCCCAAAATTTCGGTGAGCCCCAAGTGTGTCAGGACTGGACAGTATCCGTTAGCTATGCAAAGTTCAAGGAGGGGAGCTGGTGTAGCTTCAATTCCACCACTCTCCAGCATTTCTCACTTACTCTAATCACACACATGTCCAAACACAGCATCCTTTAATTCTTTGAGAAGGACCCTCGCTAGCAGAGAGGTGCAGTATGTAGCACGGACAAGTTCAGACAGCAACACTTCTAGGAGCAGCAGACATGAACACTGTAAATGGAGCAGTGATGAATCCAGATAATTAATCCCAACATCCAAAAAAAAGCATGTAATGTTTTTCATGCTAGCTACTTATTAATCCCTTTTCTTCAAAGCTGAGCACAGCAGCCTTCTCCTCAGGTGACAAGCGAAGGAGGCTGCAGGGGAGGTTTTGGGTGAATCAGAGTTTCAGGAGGAACCTCTCTGCTTCAAAGAATTGTTTTTTTGCTCCCAGGGTAACAAACGATGCCCGGGAAAATGAAATGGATGAGAACCTCGAGCAGGTCAGCGGCATCATTGGCAACTTACGTCACATGGCCCTGGACATGGGCAACGAGATCGACACACAGAATCGCCAGATTGACAGGATCATGGAGAAGGTAAGAGCTGACATTTCAAGAGGACCCCAAAAGGGGATGTTTTCCCACAGACGGCGTGTGCTGCAGTTTTTCCTCAGCTCAGAAAAGGACAAGGGACAAAAATAGCTGCTAGAGCTCCTCTGTCTTCTCCCTCCAAATCATTTATCACAATGATTAGCAAATCTGCAGAAATCTTTGGTGCAGGTCAGGTTGAACCCACACTGCTGGATTTGCAAGACAGCAGCTGGTGGGGGGGACCCCTTAGCACAAATCAAGGTTCCTTCTGCAACACCTTCTGTAGAAATGCAGAGCTTGGGCCTGAATGCCTGGCACTTCCTGGCGAGTTTTATGCTTTCCTGGATTTTCCTTCCCTTGGAAATTCCACGAGCATTTGAGAATTTGATCATCTGTTTGGATGACCAGTCCCAAAAAGAGGAAAGGGATTTATTAAGCAAGGCTTTGCTGTATGGTAAGAGTGCAGCCCGTCTTGTCACGCTGCCTGCTTATAGCCACATTAGGACAGAGATCTACCAGCTTTCTTGGAGCACTGCGTGTGTATGGATAAAATAACTGGGGCTCAGCATTACTATTGCAAAATCACCATGTAAAAAGGCAGAGAGCACCGTTCAGTGCCAGACCTGCATTGCAGATTTCTAAAGCAGATAGCAGCATCCTCCAAACCCGGCTGGGAACTCACTGCCATCCTCAGATCTCAAGATCTGCAAGCCATCTGCATTCATACTGGCAGAGCTCCAGGCACAGGCACAGCCAGGCCAAAGTGACATAAGAGGCTAGATCTTCATCCGGTGTAAAATCAATACAACACTCGACTTCAGCTGACATGTACACAACCTGAGGCTCTAACGCAAGGACTTATATGTGCTGCTTAGAGTTAATGCTGACCTTAAGTGGTAGAGATTGCACTCTTGAGCCTTCTTACACGTGCAAGCCTTCTCACACAAGCAGGATGCCTGTGATGATTTTTCATGTCAGTTAACTACATCAGAGCCTAGTGCAAAAGTTAAAGAAAATGCTGCAATGAGGATAAGTCAGATAGCTTTCCTTACTGGAATTTGATGCCAGAGAGAACTGGGTAAAATATATGATGTCTGCAAAGTGGGAGGTTCATCTCTGACAGAGAGACACTTGCATAACACAGTACAGCACACGACTTTGCGTTGGTCAAAAGTTCTGTTTTATAAAGCTGCATCTGTTAGTTTGACTGTATTGGAAAATGCACAGTATTACTGTGATGCCATTCCGCAGCATTTCATATTTCTGGGAAAAATTAAATAGGAGTCTGGGGGCAGGATTTACTGCTGTTCTTCATCTGAAAAGCACTAGAAAGCAGCACATCAATCTATGGTGAGAGAAGGGACTGGAAGGTTACACAGCCTACATCAAAATTACCTTTAAATAAGAAGTCTAGGATATGTTATTTTCTCAGAGCAAGCATGAGGACACGCACTATTACATGGTACCAGCTACCCTACTCACGACATAACATAGTGGCGGGAGCCATGGCCTGTGGATGGAAATCAGCTGCGTCCTATCCGTGCCTGCAGGACACTGTCACAAACTGCAGCAAGCCTAACAAGGCACTGTTCTGTCAGTTCATCCTTGCAAACATCTGGATTTTGAAAACATTGAGCAGACCCTTTGTGCACATGAATCGCGTGGGCCAGATCTCTAAGCAGTGTGTGCTGAGAGCAGTTGGCTAAATGAGGGACTGGCCTTCCACATCTACGAGGTCTTCTTACAGAGTTAGGCATCTCATACAGCAATAGGAAAACAACATTGCAAGCTAATGCAATTCATTAAATCCAGCCTCACGGGCAGGGCCTGCCAGGCAGAGCCCTTGGCTAAACAACAGAGTGACACGTTTCTGAAAGATGGACTTGCAGTGTACGCAGAGGAGTTGTCTCGAAAGCAGCATGAAACCAAGACAGCTTTCAGTCCTAGTGAAAATCTGCTAAATTTGTCAGAGTAAGGACACACAGTAATGAGGTACTAGAAAAAGAAACACAATACATTAGGAAAACCCTCCATAAAAGACAGTAATGACTATTAGCCGGATAATACCGAAACCACAAATGCGTACACATCCATTTTGCAATGAAATATGGCAACAGGCCATCGTCCCTAGCTGGCGGTGGGCAATACAGCATTGCTGGAGTTGTTTTCTTTTCGTGACCAGCTAGAGCACTATGCTTTACATCAACTACGAGCATTAGAAAGACCCATGGCTGGCAGACTGGCACACTTCACAATAGCTGGGGTGCATCACAAAGCTAACCCACATGTTCCAAAAGCATTTCTGTTAAAATAGATGCGTGCATCCAAACCAGAGCAACCTCATAATGCAGAGATGTAAACCAGGTAATCAGGATAGTAATGAATAAAAGGCTCTATTCTTCCCTCAGATCAGAGAGAAAGGGACAAAAACTAAAATGACAATGTGATGAGTAGATAAAATGTCCCAGACATCATCACCAGAAGACTCTGGCCCTAAACTGATGCATAAATAGGAGGCTGAGAGGAAAGCAGAAAGCGCTCAAAGCATTTTGTCATGACCAAGGTGGGAAGGTCTGGGCAAAGACTCCATCAGCATCCACCAGTTAGATCTTAGCATTCCTATTTAGAAACATTTATGTTTCATCAATATTCAAATCAATATTTATGTATTTCATGACAAACTTAACTGCTTCCAAAACCATTAACTTATTTTTAGGTAGTCTTTTGGCAAAAGCACACAAAACTATACTGTGGTAGAGAAGGTCAAACTCACGGCTAAAATAAAGGAATGTGGTTTATAATGAGTAGTTATGTTCATTTATGCTTGTTGAGGATCTGGCACATGCTACTGTGCTAAAAATATGCATTTGCATAGCATATGCCAACACAATTACAAAGAAAAGCCCAAGATATTTAAGAATTATTTATTGCACATCAATATAACCATTTTTAAAGGATTTTTAAATATATGTGGGAAAGTTGCTTCACCATTCTGTCTTTGCAAATTGGAGATTTAAAATAAATCTGTACAGTCTGCATACACCCTAGAGATGTGGGAACAATCATCAAAACTAACAAAACACAGCCATCAAACCACAGAAGAGAGTTTGCTATTTGAGTTTATGCTTTTAAAGCAGTAACGCAATTCTCACCTTTCCCACAGGTCTGATTTCAAAAATTGACAACACTTTCTGTCTATTCCCTCCGCTAGCATAAGTTGACACAGACATGGGCTTGAATGGAGCTTTTCCAACTTTTGTCAGCTAAAACGTCTTTGTCACCAAAACTAATTTCTGCAGACCTACACAAAGCCATGGTCAAAGTGTCTTCCCACTCAAAGAGAACTCTTAAGCTTCCCAAATGGTGCCATTTTATTAAAGGCATTTTATAAGCAAGGCAAGTGTTAGCTTATGCAAGACAGCGAAGTTAACAGTTCAGCCTACACTGGATGAAATTCCAGTTTGATTGCTTCAAATAATGGTAGAATCCCTGCCTTTTCTTAATTTCTGTTTGTGCTGTTGCACAGCGAGACAGGTTATTCTGTCTTGCAACTACACTGGTGATCTTTGTCAAGAGAAAGGAATCATGGCATCACTCCTACCGATTCCCTTCCTTTCACATATACAGCAAGGAGATCCAGACTGATGAGTTTTCAAATAAATTTATCAGCATTCCCTACATCAGATGATCTAGCTTCCCTGCTCCAGTGATTTTCCAGTATACTGACCAAAATTTTAGTTTGGACTGCATGCTTGGTGATTTAAATTAGTCCAGGTCCACTGAAGAGCACTGAAGCTTTAAACCAGTGAAATCCACGTGCACACCATCGGTTCTCATCCTGGCATCTGTTACTATCAATAGCAGTAGCCCAATCAATACCACCCGCCACAGATCCGGCACAGCATTTACAAGAGTTTAGTGAAGCTGAATACAAACGCAAGAGTTCTACTCAAAGGCTACCTAAAGCATCACAAAAGCAGCAAATCTGTAATTTCCTTTTGGGTCTCTAATACCACTATAAAAACAGCTCTCCGGTATTTTCAAGCTTCTTTTTTTTTCCTGACCTAGCCCAAACTAGAGAAGTGTCCACTGTAGTGAAGTGTCCATTGTAGATGTTCTCTTTCTGCCCTGTATTCATCCGTTTCTTTCCTTTGTGTTTCCCCAGGCTGATTCCAACAAAACCAGGATTGATGAAGCCAACCAGCGTGCAACAAAGATGCTGGGCAGCGGTTAAATGCAGCAAAGTGCATTTCCTTTTAACGCTGTCCAACAGGGCAGCACCTTCATGCTTTTATCATGGTATTTACCTACTAGGTTTGCACACATGCACATATCAGCCCCATTGTAAATGTTGTCCTGTGTACTTTGTCAGCTTTCCAAAAATGATACTTGTAATTATTTTTTTCTAGACATCTTTCTTTCCAAAGGTTGTACATAGTGCTGATTTGATGGCTATAGCTCACTATGATGTTTTTTGGGATTTTTTCCTTTCCTTGTTTCTGTTTTGGATTCCTTTCCTTTTTTCCCCCCTCTCCTCATTTTTTTTTTTTAATGATGTTTGCTGAATGACAACACTGTTGGAATGCTAAACGTGCTGTTAACCTTTAAATATACAGTATTGTTCTTGTAAAACTGTGACATTCCACAGAGCTACTGCCATGCTCCTGTCTTTGGGTATCATGATGTTTAAGCACTTAAACCTGCTGTCTTCAGTTCTTCATTGCCATTATATGTTGTTATGATTTCATGATTAGACAATGTGGAATTATATTACTATAACAAGCATTGCACTAAAAAGTGATGTGATTTATGCATTTATGCATGAGGAATAAATAGACTTTTAGACTCCTACTTAAACAAGACTTTTCCCATGGCAGTAGCACATCACCAATGACAACAAAAGCATGCTCAGTATTCGGACTCTTTTGGGACTATGTTATACCAGCAAGTTTGCAGTCGTGCCACTTTTTTCTTGTTGAGATATATATAGTTATTAATCATGATCATTTTTTTTTTAATTATTAAAAAAGAGGGATTTGGCACTCACCATTTAGCCATTGCCAGCAAAATAAAAGCTTGGCTGAAAATACGTCAAAGACAAAAAGAAATAAGTGTAATATATTGGGTTTGTCTGCTGCTTTTGAAGACTATCTTTTGGAGGAAATGACTACCATATGAAATGGTGCAAAGAAATGTAATTTTTATAAGGGTCTCTCTTACTAGTCGCTAACCCCATGTGGTTTGTTATCGGTACAGTTCTCTGTTGCTTACCTAGAGCTATGCACACCAAATCGCTGAGATGTTTAGTAGCTGACTTAATTAAAAAATAATAAAAAAACCTAAATGAATGAACTCTAGATAAACTGTGAGATAAATATCATTTACAGCATGTAATATGAAATTCCTTATGTCTCCTGTCAGTTTGTGAAGTGATTGACATTTTGTAGCTAGTTTAAAAATTATTAAAAATTATAGATCTCAGAATCCACGGTTGCTTTATCCATTTGTTGCCCTTTGTGTCAGTGACAACTAGTTATTTGCCACTTACCTGGGAAAAGGAGAAGCACAAAGGAGTCTAAAGACTCCTTTACAAACCAGTTCTGTGTTACACGTGGGAAACGAAAGATTTCTGTTTGCAATACTGTGTAAAAGTAACTACACTAAACCAGCATTTTACATTCAGCACATTCCAAGTGAACATTATTTTAAATAACCTGGCTTGGATTGTCAAACACTGCATGAAAATATATTCTCTTGTTCAAGGAAAAATCAAAAATGAAATAAGTGTTATGGTACAGAAGGACAGTTCCTTAGTCATTAAAATCTGTTCCTGTAGTGGCTCTAGCCACATGCTAATACACCTCTTTTCAGGGAACACATTGAACTACAGAATTTGTACAGTCTGCTAAGAATAATTTTCTCAAATGACTAACAACAACTAGTGTTTACTGCCAATGAAAAGTGTTATCATATTTTCCCAGGGTTTTTTTTCCCCTATATGGACAAATTATAATTAACTCTGCATGAGTGACAGTTCACTCATGTGTCTCACATGGCCCTAAGTCAAAATACACAAAGAATATAAACGCTTGCATAATTAAAATCGCATGATAATGTAGACAAGCTATATTTTCTTTAGCAGCTTTTTATTTTTAGTATCTATTAAAAATTCATTTATGCAAATATTTTCCCCCACTACTGCAAACCAAAGAGTAAATTTCAAGGGAACATTTTTAATCTGCTGACCATTTCCCATCCTGTCCGTTCAAGGATTCTAGCATTTGCGACAGCACTATCATTCTGCAGTGCCAAAGCCTGCTGAAAGAAGGCAACAATTGTACTGGAAAATGTGTCGGAATGGGAACATACAAATACAAGAATATTTGAGAAGGGCAAGAAAAATGTAAGAAAGTAATGAGGACATTAATGGAGGTATTGTCATCTGTTTGACAAGAATACATCCTACCTGAAGAAGGTCATATATCCAAAAGTCATTATAGCTGATCAAAACCATAAGCCACTGTTGTGAAGGAAATCACTACGTTTTGACATCAGTTTTCTTGAACAAAGATCAAAAACCAAACTATTGGAAGTTTTTTGCCAAATTGAAAGTTTAAAAAGACAGAAAAATTGAAATGTTGCATTGCCTTTGTCTTTGAATCCTCCACCACTGTATGCAGGGTCTCTTAGGAGCTGGCTGGAAATGATTTCAGTAAATAAGTTTATTATATTGCATTTCTCTGATGCTCTTGAAAATTGACTTTTCTAGGATTAATTTCAAAATCATTCAAAGAAAGGCTCGATCTCATGCAGTTTGTTATTAGAACAATCCACTTCGGTTCGTTAAGTTTTGCGCACACCAAATCCCGAGCAGCTGACTCGATAGAAAAAAAATTTAAACAGAACATTGCCTCAAATGTGGTATTTCTCTTTTTTCTGCCATTTCCCTCTGGCCGGCCCCTGTTTCCCATGATAAGCTGCAGGCTCCCCCTGAGGCTGAGCAAACACAGGGCACTGTTACCCGCTTGAGGGGCAAGGCTTGCTAGAAGGAAAAGGACACAGCAAGGAGCTGGAATTTCTGCTCCCACAAGATACAATGCTCACAGTGACCACGGAAACTAAAAACACCGAGATTTTTCTGAAAGCAAAGACTGAGTTACATTTTCCAATCAGTAATTTCTTTCGTGTCATTTCTTTCTTCCAGTGTCGTCTGGAAATACAGGTTTGAGAGGGGGAAAAAAAAAAAAAAAGAGGGTTCCTGAAGACACAAAGCTTCATGAAATATCACTTATTTCTAGATTTTCAATGAGATTTCACCAACAGTTTGTAACACAGCAAGATCCTCACACGGGTGTTGGTTTGAAGTCGTAACAGGGAAAAAGGGTTTTTCCCTGTTCTTAAGTGCTTTAACTGAATGAACTACCCAGCTGGATTACTTAAAACTTGGCTTACAAACTGAAGTCCAACTGAAAGACAATCTTTTGTTGAGCTTCACAAACCCACAATTAATGATTTCAACATCATGCATTCTCCCCCTTTCCTAATCTAGGCTGGAAATAGAAATATAAAAATAATCCCAAAAAAGGATATTTGAACATTATTCCTCAACAGAACAAAATTTAATCAGTGAAATCTCTCATGCAAAAAAAAAAAAACCCCAAACCATCACCTTCATTAAATACCTGGCCTTATTTCAGCTGTGAGAAACTAACAGAGAAAACTGGAAAAGCTAAGTAAAATCAAGGTGGCTTATCTGAAAGAAACCTTAAAACTTTTAGGATGTTGATGATCCCTAACATTAGCGTAAACACACAGCTTCTAAACATAGAAGAGACTGTTAGAGCTTTCCAGATTGACACAAATCTAGAAGGAAACTACAGAACATACACAACACTGTGTGGTCTGATAGGGCACATCTTATAAAAAGCAGATGGACTTCATGTACAGTTACAGAGTGAAAAATAATTGATAAATATTCTTTAAAGATTTGGTGATATTAATGTATATAACAGAAAAACAGTGATGAGTATTTTTTTTTTTTTTTAAGAAATGTAAATCTTATTAGCTTACATAGATTAAATATGATGCATCCTTCATTTCTGAAAAAAACCTAATTATGCCAGAGTTTGCATGGCAAACTCTAATCACCACCTTAGAAAGATGTCTGTGCCACATGACACACCTCTTACAGATACACTTTAAACCTTCTAGAAATATATATGAGAATTATTCTCAAAAATATTCTGTGTGCCACACTAGTAACTGATAACCTCCACTGGCTTTGGATTCGGTCCTGATTTGGACCTCTGAGACCACTCAAGACTTTTATTTGAAGGATCTAGAGGCAGACAAGTCAATTCCCGCACATTTTTTTCCTCCCTCTTTCTTCTACTGTGCGTACATATGCACATATAAATCTTTTATTTTAAAGGCATTGAAAAGGGGAGAGACGAGTACTTATTTATAAGGAAAATTATGTGTGTTAGAGACAGCTTAAGTATATGCACTGCTGCTGAGCGCGCCTGTGGGCGTAGGTGCGCAGGATGTGACTGCTGTCTTCCCAGCCATTTTGTTGCCTTTCTAGAGAGAGATGAGGACAGTTTGTTTGGAAGTTAGTAGAACATAAATAGAGTATTTTTAAACCTGCAAATAGCTACAAGAAATACAGACATGGGAGATAAAGCCTGCTCAGAAGTCAGGGCGTTGGGCTGGTTTGATGGGGGTGAGGGGAGCAGGTTCTAGCTGATTTATTTTGCTAAATAGCATCAGAATCTCTGAGTACTGTTACAGAGAGGATACGTTTGTGTTGTAAAATACGAAGCAGTTTTAATGTGTTTAGTTTCAAATATTATTTTGTAATGTAACCCCCCCCAAACTAAAAACAATGTGAAAAATAAGAACCACAAAAGATTGTGGTGAAGGAAATAAAAATAAATCATTAGGTGGGACCACGCTGATTCCCAGAAATGTGGGACCTATTCCGAGTTCACTGCTGCCCATTCAAAAACTGCAATAAGGGGGTAAACAGTTTGGCCAAGCAGTGGGTTGCAGACGGAGGAGGTGCTCATTTGCCTGGTAGGCTTCACAGCTGCTTGCTGAACATGGAAAATAGCAAACTAGGCTATCAGGGATCAGCTATTGCCTTGGCTAAAAACAGTGCTAAGGGGGTCTTTCATGGGAAGGTCCCAGCCTTAGACTGTCTTTTCTCCCCATCTACCAGGCCACAGTTCCCCCCCCACTGCTCCCACTCCAATGCACTCTGCACCTCTGTCCCCATCTCCCCTGGCTCCTCTCTGCTCTCCTCCCTCCCTCCCTACACCCCCCAGCACCCACCCAATTGCTTGTTCCCTTCCCATTTTCCTTATGCTGAATTTAGTCTGCCATCAGTCCTGTCCCTCATTTCACTTTCTTCGCAGCCCTCCACCCGCATGTTTTTCCACCCTGGGCTTTTCAAGTCAGGCTCTCTCCTCCATGATTTCAGGAGAAGCACCGTACAAACAGCTGGTCTCCTGCTTTCCAGCCCACAGCTAAGCATCGCGCCAGCGTCACCTGGTGAGACACCTACAAGAAAGTCTTGTTCAGCCCTGACAGTCCCAGAAGGCAGCATGGCAACATTTTTTGGATAGTCTATCCAAAAGGATCTGAGAAGTCTCCGTAGGTTGATGCAACCGAAGATGTTTGGACAGCTAAGGACAGGCAGGCCAGCACCAGGTAGATATTTCACAGGAAGGCATTAACAGAGGCTCTCCAGCCTGCTAAACATTATGTCTCTGGTCCACAGCGCTAGTGGATAGTAGTGCTTCTCCACCAGGCAGCTGGAGAATCTTGTAACACAGGCAAAACAACTCTCCCTCCCTTCATCCCCATAGCATTATTTTTTTTAACTGAAGTTTTAAAAACTGTGCTTTTAAAAAAGCAGGTAGAGAAAAGTGTGTTTCCCTCACCCCACCCAGGATAACTATCCAGTGCTGGGTTATTTAATCCAAAATCCAGAACAGCTCAAGTTGGCATAAGAACATTAAAATGAAATACTATATTGGAAATGCTTTGGTAAACTTCACTATAGGCAGCCCTAAGTTAGTTTGCTAAGTGTTAAGTTACATACAGGCAGCAGTAAGTTCCACTCACAGCACAGTAGGTTTTCCACCTAAATTCTGATCGAAAATTGATTAAAAGGAACAAAATGGTTCTATTCCACATTCATGGGGGGTTGATTAGACCTCCAAAGCATGAATATGCATAAATCTCACTGCACTAAGGGTATTCTTGGGTATTAAAACCAATAGTATGCAAACATGAGCATAATGTCTTCACGAAACCTTACCTGTTTTGACTTTACCATACAGTACTCCCAGACTTTAGCAACAATAATAAATCCAGCTGATGACAGTATTTTAACAACTACTTTTGATGCTCTGCAGGACCCCAAAAGCCTAGGTGGCTCTAGAGTTAGTTTTTAAATTCCATGAAAACACACACTGAGAAGTTAATTTTGAAGGAACAGCACCTAGAATTCTGACATTCAGCCTGAAGCCCTTATCTTAAAACATATTTTCAGTGTCCACTGCACATTTCTGTTTCTTGGATTAAATTAGAATGTGAGGGGAAACTAATCAGAAACATAAAATTTAATGAACTGCTGTTTCTTTCAGGCGATCCTTACAGCCTAACCCTCAGAAGTCAACCCATATTCACTGCCTCTTGCTGGGCCCTGAGGTGAGAAAGAGAGAAAGCCGCCTATTTGCCCTCAGACTGAAGCGTAATTAGGTTTTAAACTCCTAAACACACACCAGAAGCACTGGTAAGTCAGACAGCAGGAGAAGAGGAAAGGGCTGGGGCCGGAGGAGGATGCAGAGGACAAGAAATCAAAGCTGAAAATGGACACAATAAATACATGCTGCAAAACAGCGCTGCTGCAGTGGGTGTGAGGACACAGTGGGAACTCCAGCCACACAGCCCAGCAATAGCGTTCCGCTCCACAGTGAGCTCATTTAAAGACACAGAGAGCAAACAGAGGGTAAGGACGTGATAATGGAGACTCCTGTAAACACAGACAGTTACTTGTGCGAGCAAAGACTTGAGTAAGGTCAGGGACTCAGCTGATACCAGGTTGGAAACCTATACACAACATATTGTACGCATTGCTCTAATATGAAAATATTCTTGAATAGTTCTGATTATGCTCAATAGTAAAAGTTAAACCAAGAAAAGCAATCTGGGAGAGGGAGAAAACTACCAAAGTATCTTGGTAACTGGGTAATATTTGCTTATAATTTCTTTTAAAATATTTCTTCTTGAAGCAAATCAGGGGAACAAAAAAACCAAAACCCCTCAGTTCAACTTAAATCAGTAACAGTTTATTGCAGAAAAGGGTCTGACTTGTTACGGATTAGGTGCCAGCCAGATGTTCTCCCTGCCCATCAAATCCTCTGCACCAACAGCACTTGTGTCACAGCAGAACCTCAAGGCTCTTCCTGAAGTCAGCGCCCCTTTGGTATAGGCACACACAGCCCGGCGCTGCCCCAACAGCTCCTGACAGCCTAAGCAGAGAAGACGGGCAAAGGTGTAGTTATAGAAAAGGGAGTGTATATAGGCAGTCTGCTCAAAAGCCAATATCCATCTGTCGGAGGGAGAAGCTGAACTAGCACGGGGCTATCTTTTCTTTCAGTCATCTCTACTGATAAAGGCTCGTCTTGGTTGAGTCTGGCTGGCAAATACATGGACAGTGCATAAGTCAGAGCGAACGCAGTTCTTTTTGTCATGGCTGTCTAGAGACTCTGCAATGATGCAAGTCGCCCTACGCTAATCAAAATCCACCCACTTTTCACGGTCCAACACATACAGCACGTTTCTGCAGAGTTTTAAAAGTCTGAATGGCTGTTGAGAATTGATCTCATTATTAAAGGAGTAATATATACATCTAAAATGTCATTGCTAAGTACCAGCTTCGATTTTCACCCCTTATTTAACTGTCTAAAACAACTAAGCACCTTATTAGTCATTTAGAGTTGCCATCCAACAAAATACTACAGAAAACCTGAGAAACGGTGAGTGGGGTTGCAGCCACCACAGAAATCTTTAAGCTGTACTTAAAGCTGTGCTCTTACCGGCCCCACTCAGTACTGCCTGGAAATGTTTAGTTCAATAGCTCTTGCCTAAGACAAATCCCTGAGGCTCTGAATATCATGAGGGGTAGGAAACACTTGAACACAGTTTCAAAATTATTTCCACAAATCCTTTCAAATACAGAAAATCTTCCGAATGTAGAGAAAGTGTAAGATGAGGGTGACAGAACTGGAGATTTTACGTTTTTTGATGAAATCATGACGGAGTGCTGAGCAGAACTCCTTTATTCCTTGAGTCTCCTGGCAGTGACTGCTAGTCAAGTGTTCAAACCTGAGCCGGCACGGCAAACTAGCTAGTTTCAATATTAAGTCTGAAACTGGATTCCTCAAGCCTATTTTAAAGGCAGACTAACTCGGACACATGACTTCAGTCAATGAAGTGACTCAGGCAATGGTAAAATTAATCTGAAGAATCAAAGAAGGTGCAGGTCCATACCAGCTCTGTAACACATGCATCTTCTCAAACAAAATACTCCGAACGACCGTCACCATCCCGTGAAAAGTGGATTCTTAATCCTAGAGTGTTTATCTGTTGTACAACACGGTGATATTATCAGCTTTTTATGAAGTTAGTGATTCACAAAGCACCCAAAAATCAATGTATCATGAAGTTACAAGAATTAAATATGATGAAAATATACAAGTAAATGGTTCCATGATACACAAGGACACTGACTTCCTGCCACTGAGTCAGACAGACACAGAAAGTGTTATTAACTGAGGCAAGGCAAAAAAAAAAAAGCAGAAAGCAAGGTGAGGAAGGGACATCTCTCTAAACAAGCCCTGTCCATCCTTTCACCGAGGAGTGGCTGGCAGAGCTTCAGTCTGAATTGAACACTTATGAGATGACACAAAAATCCCAAACCTCTTGGATCTGGTATAGTTTTTGATTTTGGCCCATCTCTTACAGAATACCTTTGCAGATAATTTTTTCCCCTATGGATAGGGCTTTCTATAACATCTCTTTCTACTTACTTGAATGACCAGCCACATTAAACCTCTTGTTATACTAAAGAAATGAAGTCTTTTGAGCAAGTTTTTTTCTTGTAAGAAGTGTTTCCCCACAAAGAATTTTTATTGTCCTGTTAAAAAGCCTCCAAACAACACAACAACAAACCCCCAACACTTTGTTGAGAGAAGCCTAAAACAAGGTCTAGTAATTTCAAAACTTAAAAGGACCACCCCTGATTCTTGTTCTTTTGTCTGAGCTGAATTTCAGTGCTGACAGGAGATATAACATGGTGTTGGTAATCGTAATTGTAAGTAGTACTGTGGGACAAGGAAAAAGGGGCAGGTGGGAGAGTGGTGGTGGTGTGAGGAATAAAAAACAAACTGACAAACAACAACCATGCCCCCAACTCACAAAAAACCAACAACAACCAAAAAAAAGCAACAAAAACCAAACCCCCAAAACCAGAAAGTGCAAAAGAGAATTGGACAGCACCTTCCATGGAAAAAAAATGGCAGCATTTCTTGATCAAACACTGCTGTGCTTCCAACTCCCTCCTCCCCTGTAAATTTTATCTTAGTTTCTAAGTAAATGACACTCTTTCATTGTTGTTTTAAATTCAAATCTTTGGAATTTTGGTAGGAAGAGAATAAACATTTTCCAAAGCGCATCTCTTTTTTCAGCCATCTCCGTCTCTTTCAAGAAATGCCCAACACCTGCAAAGGCATACACTGCAGTATCCGATTTTGACAAGAGTAACTTTGGCAAAAAGGTTATTTTGCAGCTCTGAGAGTAAAGAAAATACACTGCCAAGACAAGCTACAGCTGTTTAAATCATTCCTCAGTGAAGCAATAGTTCCCCACAGGGAGAAGTCCCAGAAGTGTATTTTTGCATCTGCAAATGCCTTAGCACATCACAGCGTGGAGAAAACCAAGAAGATGAAGTCATGCTTCCACGGTTTGTGGTTTGGGATATTTGTTGTCGCTGTTTTTTCAACAAATATTTCAGAAGAGGAGAGGACATTTCTCCCAGTCTCAAGGAAAATCAGCACGGTTGTACAAGTGGTACTAAGCGTTAAACAGAGCACGTACTCTCTGACTATCAATAAGTTTCTGATGTTGACCCCCCACGTGCTACAGCATATCACAGCCATATGGATATAAGGATACCTAACAGCAACACTGAGACAACTTAGGGATATTCCATCTAGTTTTGCTCCAAAGGACCTAGGCGCCTGGACAGAGGACACCTTTGGGTGATCCCTCTGGCTCTGGGACAAATACTATTCAAAAATGTACCAAATGGAGCTGAGTTGCTCCTGACAACAGGTAGTGTAGGGTAGTGATTTCTTCTGCACATCCATGGCATGACTTTATGGCAGGCTGTGCTCTCTTAGCTCTGGAGACATAAGATTCTGCCATCATCTCCATCAGAGCAGTCTCAGGACAAAAATTAGGCCTAAACATCTGTATTTGCAAAAAAAAAAAAACAAACCCCAAAAACCCCAACTAATAAGCTCCATTTTTCTTCCCAGGCAGGGCCAAGATATACAGAGCCTATACTAGGAAAGTAGGGCCATATAAATAAACAGGTAGAAAAGAAAAAAAATCGGTGAGAAATAAAAACTTCAGGATAAATTAAGAAAACAGCTTCAAGTCTGTCATTTTCAACAAAGAGGTGCTAAGATCTATAACACCTGAAAGAAGGGGCACTGAAGCAGCAGCCTGAAATTCAACATTTTCTGTGGGAGTACAGCCTGAGCTCTTAGCTCTGGCTGGCTCCGCCTCAGGAGCATATGTTCAGGTGTTCACTGCCATTTAGGAGAGCTCGCTTTCCCCAAATGCCAGAAGGCATCTCCTGACAGCACACATATAAAAAAACAAAACCAAAAAGCAAAGAAAAATCCCCTCAACCTTCACGCACACCCCAAACTATATTCTTGCAAACTGCAGAAATTACTGTGACTCCCCACTTGCCCCGAGGGAAACAAACAGGATCTCTGGAGAGGCATTGGATATGGCCATGCAGGGATGCAAGGACACATGGTACACCACAGTCTGCACTTCCCCAGAGATGTGCTCATCAGGATTGATTTTAGAAGTCACTGATGCAGGCTAGGGGCTCTGCTTGTCTTGGCACATCAGCTCCCTCCTTTCAGTGCTGCCTCTCCCAGGCACCACGTCTACTTGTGTCTCTGCAGCCTCTGCAGACAGAAGGCTGAGGAGCAAGTCCAGCAGTGCACCCCATGGCTTTCTGCTGCAGCCTTGTCCTGGAGGGCTGCAGTCATCAGGAATGAACGGAGACTGGTCTCAGCATACCCCAGCTTGTCCTCCTCCGAACTCTGTGCACCACATGGTGTCCAGTGGACCACTAGCCATTAAGGGCTGAGCTGAAAATGCTGAAGCAAGATTTGTTAATGCAGCTCTTCAGGGAAGTGCTGGATTAGCCTGGATTAGCAGCTGAGATGGTGGTTGCACATAATGAATTATGTAAAATGGTTCCGTTGTTGTAAATCTGATGTACTACCACATGACTACAGCTGCAGGCACAGCTAGGAATAAAACAGAGTGGATTCAGTTTAGGAGGAGGATAAAAAACCAAATAAAACCCAACAATAAACAAAAAGGGATTTCACATGCTTCCCAACATGCACTGTATCATATTGCATATTCCAATGATATCTGAAAACCAAATGATACAGCGATTTCAGCATGGGAAGGAAGACAGAGTTCACCACTTACAGTAAGGGGAAACCATTTTGCTTTGCCTTTCTGTTCACAGTTACACAACTCGCGAAACACCACATAAGCCTCCAGGAACAGCGATCAGCTATAGCCACCCTTGAAGAGATACTGAAGATACAGTCATTTTCCATTTAAATAAAAATGCTTTCAGCTAATAAGATTAGTCTATGCATTGTGATAACACGCTTCCTTTCAGAATCAGGTCTTCTATCAACTTAAATGAACCCAACTGCCAATTAAACAACAAGCACAGACATTCATCAGCCAGCAAGAATAAATAAGGGAAAATTAACCACCGGGAAAAAGGAAAGACAGGACAGCTAATGTTTTCAAAACAAACATAAATGAGATTAATTTGGATTGAAATGTGGTCAACATCCCCTTTAGATATTGCACATAGAAACATTAATATTTGGAGAACACCAACCCACAGCCCAGCGAGATGAGACATTGCTTACCATAGGCAAACTTCACACGAGCAAGTGCTAACTGATGTAAAAATACATGAGGAATAATTTGTCTGCGGTGACTAGAAAAAATGGCAAAGGCATTGAGATACACAGTCAGTGAAGGTAAAAATCATGTGATTTAATACTCATTCGGAGAAGAACCCTTCCCTTCTACTGACAGTTTTGCTGGACAGATCAGTCACAAGGAGCTCCCCAGTTGCTGATCACTACCAAGTTTTCCTTTCCTAAGCAACCTCCTAAAGAATCTTACCAGACGACAGCCACGAGTTCCTCTAAAACATATAGTTTAGGTCTGCTACTGTCTGGTTTTACATTGAGACAGAGAACTGAAAATACATTAATATCACTTATGCATGATGTCCCGTCAAAGGAGAGAAGATAGACACCCATCTTCATCTTCTGTGATGCTGCTGCACCGCCCCGCAGCAGGAAAAGTGAGAACCTGCTATGTGTTCGCCAGACATAAGCGGCAGGGCATTAGGGAAAGGTGCTAAAATGGTTCTAGCCCTTCTGGAGAAAGATTCCTCCCTGTGAAAAGGATGCACACCCTTCCACTAGGAAATTCACTTACTGATCATACCAGACTGAAACATCTTCCTGCTTTTTCAGTGCTCACAGTCAGCCCCCAGGTGACATACACAGCCTGAGACTCCACTGCCAGCCACATGCACACATTCTTCTGTTCCTTTGCGTTACACAATTTACTACTAATGCTAGTCCTTTAGATAAGATCAGCCAGTGGATGAAGAACAGCCAAAATATCTGAGGCTGGTGGGAAGAATACAGAAACAAAAAGACTTGGTGCTTGCTTTCTTCAGTCTGCACTTCATGTCAATGGAGGATTACCCAGCACAGCACTGCGATAGGAGCATAACGTGATAGAAACAAACTGATGGCGAATTAACACGGGGAACAATGTCAGCATCAGCACGGCAGTTGTTAACCAGCCAAAAGGCTGGTTAAACAGCAATAATCCAACAATCCTATATTGCTGTCTCACATCTGTGATAGTGCTTAGCATGTGCCAAAACTACCAAAAAGAAAAAAAAACAACCCAAAACCAAAAGAAAACAAACAACAACAACAAAAAAAATCAAAGGGAAAAGAAAAAGCTCAAAATTCTGAGCAAGACAAAGTTTTCATATCTGTCTGCTAAAATAAATTGTCACAACAAACTGGTTTTCTCACTCCTTCAAAACCATAGATTTTTTTTGCCTTTTAAATTGACTGATTTCAGAAGAATGTATTTTATATTTTCAAAGTAAGCATCATCCCCTGCATGGATATGGAAGAGGAAATAGAAAGTGTTATTAATGCTGCTCAGTTCAGAACCTAGATATTCATCTGAAAAAAAGAATAGTACTTTGATTGAGAAAAGATTTATGAACAAGCAAATCAAATGGCATGGAAGTTGCCGAGAAATGTATGCTGCAGCATTTTATATTGCAGCATTCTGAGCTGCCTACGAGCTCTGTACATTTGGGTGATTTTCATTGAAATTCAGTGCACTACATTGCAGGCAGGGAAGGCAGCCAACAATTTTATTTTTAAGACGCAGCAGCTACATGACCCATTTATACCTTCAACAACGAGCAACTTCTCCCTCAAAAGAAAAAAAAATAAAAATCAGAACCAGTGCAAATTTGAGCACCTGCCCTGTGTTTTGCTTTCTACCCTTGCTTGTGGGAAAGCAGCAAGGATTGACAGTGGACAGCTACTGAGATCTGGCTGTTTTCCTTCTTCATTCTTATGTTTTCCATCTCCTTGTGTCCCCAAAAAGTGGAAGACTGAGAGATTCTACTTTGTTAATTGCCAAATAAATTTGCATGTGCCTGTTATTTGATGAGGCCCTAAAAAAATCAGAGATCTTGTCTGACAGCATGAGAATAACAATGGCATTCACCATCCCTTCCAAAACGGCATGGTCCTCTTCTACCCCCGTAGCTCCCAGTTACTGCTTTGGCTGCACGTCAGTCTGCTGGTCCTCTCACTGCGGAGATGGCAGAGGTCTCAGGAGCCCATTATTTATATAACACTACAGTGGAGGAGAACAGACTGTTCCTTAGGCTTCCTATGGCTCACACTTCCAGGAAGAACTGCACTCTCTGCCTACGGGAAAGAAAAAAGGTGGCTTGTCCAATTCCTCAAGCTGGGGTGGACATGGTAAAGTCAGAAAGTGCAAGGGCTGGGGGTGGAAAAAAAATTAACTCCCCTCAGCAGCTACGGAGCTAATAGACATGACCGACTGTGCTCTGGGAAAGTATGTCTCACTGCGCACATCAGCGGGGAAAGCAAATGTGCTCCTTCTGCATCCCTGGGACAAAATTCATCATGACTCCCCACTCGAGCTTCCTAGCACAAACACTAATCGAATCCACACTTTTTTAAACCAATATTAGTCATGTCAAACCTTTACTCCCCCTCCAATACCCACACACTCCCCCTGTTATAATAAGGTAGGCCAAAAGATTGTTTTTATAGTTTTTCACCCGCTTGGAAACTGTCAGATACATATTTTCAAGCTCCTCTGCACTGCAAGC
Source organism: Psophia crepitans (assembly GCA_013399095.1). Classification (NCBI taxonomy): domain Eukaryota; kingdom Metazoa; phylum Chordata; class Aves; order Gruiformes; family Psophiidae; genus Psophia; species Psophia crepitans. The sequence continues at coordinate 2,312,523 of VWZZ01000616.1, forward strand.
AGTAAACATGGATTTTTTTTTATTATTACTACTTTTTCTTTTTTTTCTTTTTTTTTTTTTTTTAACTGAAAACTGGGACTCCAAGTATTTGTAACTGCGGGAAGAAGCAGAGTTCACAAAAGTTTTTGCAGAAAGCGTAGGTATGCCTATTTCCACTACTTCAAGACAGAAATCTCAAGAGAAATCTTCTCAAGTCTTCCTAGATAAGAAGAGTGGACACTTGCACCATGATTTACAAGGTATTAACCAGATACACAGTAAAACTCCTGCTGCCAAAGGTGGAACTGCTTGTGGCTGTTTATGCATGCTCTACAACCCCAGAAGGCACTCAAGATCAGTAAATGGGCATGAATGCAAAAGTATCTTAGCAGAAATTAAGGTTACAGATTACCCCAAAACTAGGGATTTGTGTCTGGTGGTTGTTTGCTGCACAACATCTGCATTGTATGTTGCACATACAATACCCTCTCTGTAACTATATTAGCTGCACAAGCACACGTGTAAATGAAGAGCTAGGCCTTATTTATGACCAAACGTCAAAAATAATATCACATTTTGGAGCAGTTTAACAAAAGAGTGCTTACTTGATTTTCCACTATACTCTACTTCTGTAGAGATGATTTGGACTCGAGCTGAGATTAATACTTCATGATGGCTGCTTCTCTTGACTAGAGCTCCAAGCAAAACACATTTATATACATACATGCACATATATGAAAGCATATTAAAACATAAAAATTAGGAAGGCTGTTGCAGCACATGACTTCCCAGGAACGCAATTGGCTGAACTTGAGAAAACTGACAGGACAACATCAAACAAGGCTAAAGTAAAGCAGTCCAACTGACACAGAAGGAACCCCCTAACTTAAAGGAACCTGAATGAATTCACTTGTTACATCTTGGAGGCTACTTTGGATTTCTTTGCCATTAACTCCTATCATTTAAGCAGCCAGGCTTTTTTTTTTTTTTTTGCCTTAGACTACAGGAAATATTTATTTATTTAATATTCCAAAAGGGAACTTTCTTAAATAATTTCTTTCTTAAAAAACAGTAAGATATCTCATCCAAACTCTCAGGTTTCCCCATTTTCTGATGCAGATCTCAGACACCCAGTGCGCATCCTCTATTATAACTCTCAGGGCAGTCTTACATTCAGAGACCCTCTGGTCCCCCCTCTACAGCTGCAATTGTGAAAAGCCCCTTGCTGCCTCAGATGTTGCTATGTATGAAAACTGCCTGCGTGCTATTTCCCTTTCTATCAGACTTTTCCAGCAACTCGCTGCTGTGTTTGCCACTACAACGCTTCAGAAGCAGCCTTCCTAGGAGCAACAACGTAATCCAGATAGCCTCAACATGACTTGAAACTGTTCCTTAAAAAGATCAAGGGACATAAAGATCAGTACAACAGGGCTTGGACTAATAATAGTCAATCCACTACTGGGATGAAGCGAATCAGAGAGCTCTAACAAATTTTTCAGGCTTTCTATACCATTGAATGTCTTTCACAAAGTCAGAATAATGCAAGGAGGAAAAGGAGGACACTGACTTTGGATTCAGGATATGAACTACCAAAGTCACAAAATACAGAAAAAACACCTTAGTCACTTTAGAGAAAAAAAACACTGTAGGATGTAGAAATATGTGGCTAAATTCACAAGGTCACTGACAAAGAGGAGTATTGTACTTGAAAAGCTTAGATTATTCTTGACAGAAAGCAGAGGCAACGTAGGCAACCAGTCATAAGAAACAGGCTGAAGAATACTCAACAGCCATTTCTCCAACAAATCCATGGGCCTGAAATCCTGGTAATTTATTCTGTGATTGCCCAAGAGTTTTTGTGTTCCTGAGGATGCAAGCCAAGGAATTTCGGGGTCTTTGTGCATAGCAACCTGAAAAAAAAATCCCCTATGTGTTTGTAAGAGAGTGCTTGCCCTTCTTATTTGCTGTTTTGAGATGGAAGAAGGCAAAGAAAGTCAATGCCGTAGACCGTGGCACAAACTGTTTTGGTATATTGTTTCCAGTGAACAAAGCCATACTTGGTTTGGCTGGTTAAGCCTAGAAATCTCTTGATCAGCTGCTGGACCAAGCACAGTAAGGAGTCCTGTGAATGGCAAACTAAGACAATTCTGTGCCCTGAAATGTCTGACTATTCCTTCTATTCCTGTGCAATTCTGTTCTCCCCAAGTTTCTTGCTTGCCTTTTAAACAGAATTATACCAAGACTTTCCACTGACCTCAAATATACCTACGAAGTATGTTTTAAAAAAGAAAAAAATCCTTGCAATTGCTGTATACTAACTTAAGGCAGCCACTTAATGCTCTCTATTGAGTAACCTTTAATTTAATGAGCCCGTTTCAAGTGTCTAAACACTGAAATTAGAGAGCACCAGTTCTTTTCCCCAAAAACCCTGCAGTAAGCCTATTTTCACCATATCCTTGGGTGATCAGGTAATGTTTCATTATATTTTAAACCTAAAACACACTCTGAAAAGGGAAGAGATCACAAAGCAATAGTCTCAAATGGATTCAATCAAGTTCCTGCAGTGAAACTAGTTTAGTTAATGATTACTTTAATCTTATCCATGTTTCCTTTCATGTTAAGCATGTATTTGCTCTGTGCTACTAAAACAACAACAAAAAGGGCTTTGGTATTTTGCCTTTCTTTTTCTTTTCTTCTTTGTGCAAAACTCCCCTATTTTCATTGCAAGAACTCCCCAGTAACAAAAACACATTTTATTCCTGAGAATGCTTTCTTTTAGCAAGCAGACTATACAATATAGCACTGAATTCTGAAAGCTGGTTGAATGGTTTACCTCTATAAATTGTGCCCTTAAGATTCCCATATTTAATTAACCAAGCAGCTGGAATGAGAGATCCAGGGTAAATATAAAGACACCTCTTTTCTTTTTTTGTCAAGAAATACTGCTGACAACATGCCAATGTAGAAGACATCCAAGGACTGGAACAGCTACAGAGGTAAGATGTCCCGGGATCACTAAAATATGAAGTGCATACAGAGAACACATGCAAGAATTTGGAGAGTAAGAGTGCTTATTTTTTCAGAGGAAACTATCTGTTGTCTGGTCCAGCTAGCTGTAAGAGAACTGATAAAAAGCAGCAGGGACAGCCTGTCAGCAAGCAAAGAGGCTGGGAGAACATTAGGAAGCCCACTAAACTACTAACAGCCAACATCTTCCAGTTTGCAGTAAGCTCATGACAAGCACTAGCCTGTGCAGAGCTCAGATCAAGCAATCAAAATGTATCAGAACCAAGAGGGCTGCCTGGATGTGAATTGACAAAAATACGATGACTAGTGTAGCTCCAGGCCAGCCACCGAAGTGCAGAAGCACTCCTGCTGTTGAGTCACAGCAACAGGGAGTTGTGAGTGGGTGTGAAGCAGATAGAAAACCACAAACCGACCACATGACGATGATTTTCAGAGATAACTAGTGATTTTTGCTATGAAACAGTGTATAAGCGACCAGTACAAAAATCTGAATGCTGCCATTTCTTTTAAAAAGATAATGCTCAGCACCTTTTGGAGATCTGGTCCCTTTGGTTATGGTAGGTGACTACAGAATCTCAGTCACCCTACCTGTGAAATACAGCAGGTCAAGATGACTTGACATGAGGTGTCTTAACAGGACTTACAGCTCATAACCAGTCACTTCCCTTGTAATATGCAAATTAAAAAATTATTCTTTTGGTCAAAGATGTTTTTAAAAAAAAACACAAAACACTCACCCTAATATATAAGTTGAACTCATTAGATGCTTATTTGAAATTTAAAACTTACTGTACAGACCGAAAGAAATAGTGCCTGGCATCCCAAAGCAATAGACTAGCTTGAGTTTATTAAAAAAAAAAAAAAAAGGATGGAATTCATACCACACTCAGTCATCATGGAAAGAGCTATTTGCATTTATCCTGGATGCTCTAGTACAGTGGGAAATTCAAACCAACCTGGATCTCTAGCTTTTCTGCTTTTAAAATCAGAGAAAGGATGTGGTTTTTGGATAGATCTCAGAACAGCAGCAGCATCTGGATACACTGTGCGTGGCTTTGTATATTACTTTTACCCACTGAAAAGGCAGAGAAAAAGACTAGACGTTTCATACAATGCTTTTCAGCCATGAGGACTTGTTTGATACCAGGATTGTTAAAACATATGGCATAACAGTACCTCCTAAACAGAGGTATTTATTAGAGAAAATGGTTATAAATATAGATCCAAATAAACAGCTTTCAGTGTGAAAAATCCTCCAGCTTTAACTCCTCTGTTTACCCCAGCTAGCTCTGCCTTAGAGCACTGTGTACCACACAGACAGCTCATGGCTGAATACTAATGCAGATTATTAAAGAGCACCATTACTGTTATCTTAAAACTGATTTTGTATTTCCCCCCATCGCTGACTGGTGTGGCTTCCCTTTTTCCAGAACATCCTTGGCCATCACGTCCTGCCTCCAGTGTTCCTTTTACTGCGCTGGCTACTCTTCCCTAACTTAATCCATTTCAATTAAAAAAACCAAGCAAAGGGAAGAAACGCACTCGAAAACCCAAACCATTGTTTATTCCAAAGGGGATAACAAGAAAGAGGGGAAGAGGAGGGATAGACTCCTCTATAGTCTATATAGATAGAGGAGGGATGCTGGCATGAAGAATGGCTTAAAGATACCTGTTCAACAAGCAGATGTGGCACAATGGCTAGGGGTAGCACCCCCAACCAGTTGACCCGCACCTACTATACCATGAAACATCTACGAGTTCGCTATTGAAATCCTCAATTTATAGCCCAGTATTGTGGTAGTGCCAGTCACCGATGGCATGACTTTTCACTGCAGGAAAAGGCAGTGCGTTAAACTGCTAGAGTTCAGAAATGAAAGCACAGGTACAGGACAGATCACCAGGGATTTTGAGCTCTTTTAGTCATGCTATTCCCACCCATCCACCAGAACCAAAATATAGAGAGAATTCAAGTTCAACAGCTTGTTTTTTAAAATATTTGCCATGAGTCTTGCATATTTCACTTGCCAGTTTTGTGAACTAATATAAAAAACACTGCAGTGTTTCACTGGTGAATTGGGACTCAGGGAGGAATACTGCTAAGGCCTAAGTTGCTCTGGGAATAGATATGTCCAATACCAAGAGAAACGTCAAATGAACATTTGCAACCCAGCTTTATCACCAGTCCAAGTTTTACAAGCATTTTGTGCAAATTAAACCAAAGGATTCGGCGTAAGGTGTCTGCCTTACCACGGCAGCCTGACCACAGTCCCATGACAGTGCTGCAGCAAGCCAGAGTAATTGATGACTTAGTCTCATCATAGCAACCAATTTTATTTTATTTTTATTTTATTTTGCTAAAATGGGATTGGGTTTGGAAGGATTGGACAGCTGCCACTTTCTCTGTCCTTCACTTATTGCCCATCTGCAGCTGACAAAAGTGTTAAAGTATACAAATGGCAGAGGGAAGAAAAGCAGCAAAAGCAGAGCAGCCGATCTTTTCTTGGATTTGCATAGTTACTCCAGACAAAAATTTGGCAAAAAGGCGCAGGTTTCCCATCTCTCATGCTTGCTTCCCTAGTCCAACGATCTGCCAAAAAACTACTCCTACAAGAACGGAGCTTCTCATCCTTGATATCAAGGGCATCTCGGAGGTTTCGACCTTTAGTGCAACATGAACTTCAGTATTAACTTCACACACAGATCTAGGAGAACTGGTATATGTAGAGCTACAAAATCCCAGATGTCCAGATCGAACAAATGCGCTTTAATTTATAAGGATGTGGATGTAAAGCAAAACATCTCAGGCCTTCTGTAGACAAGACATGAGTTTAGGGCTCAAGACAACAGACCAAATACCACCTCTTCTGATCTAAGGTGTGACCTACAGCATCTTAGATTGGGCCTCCTCTTCTAATCTGTCTGGAAGCTGCATCTCTCCACACTTGCTCTGTTGTAAGGATGATCCAACAGAGTGAGCTTGACTCTGCCCTTCATTTTATATGCAGACAGTTCTGACTGAAGAACAATTTTGTTTGATTGTTTTGGTTTTTTTTGGTGTTTTTTTTTTTAAAAATAGAAACAGGAAACATACACAGGGGTTGTAACTCTCAAAATAGTTAGCCTGGTAGTTAGGGCACTTCCATGGACTGTGGGACGCTGCCCGCACTGCACAAGGGTTTTAATTAGATTCTGAGGTGAGTGCCCAAGTCAGTAAAATATTGACTACACCTAAGTGGGTCTCTCCTAACTTCCTTCATCCCAATTAAAGAAAAAGAAAATAGGGCTTATTTTACTATATTTATCATCTCAACAGGAAACAAGTCCAAAGTTAAGTCCCCACTGTATGTTCAAAGATCCTGTGGTCTCTTACTGCTAGCACTTACATTATGAATAATTCAAGGCTGCTCCTGCCGCAGAGGACAGCACTCCATCACGGGTGGTTGGTTTTGCAGATGTATTTTTGAAGCTGTGTTTTGCACACTTATAACTTAGCACATTGGTTTGCACAGAGCAACGTGACCATTTCAGCATCAGGAACCTAAGCCATCTTAAATACTTGCTTACAGAAGAGCTAACCAGTCCAGCATACATTTACTATAAAATTAGTGCTCTAGGCAACTTCACCTGTAAATCTTTCGCATTCAGCACTATGACTTATCATCTGATTCTGTGAGCTACAGAAGAAGACGGCGTGCAGTATGGGTGGGCAGAAGAACAAGGACACCTGGAGAATTCAAGAATACGACACGCACATCTTTCAAATTTCTTTCCCTGCTGTCACACTGTTTGGATCATAAGCTCAGCCTTCCCGCGCTGTCCTCAAAATGGATAAAAGCGACCTCCATGTTCTCGCAGAGCCTGAAAATCCCTCCCTAAAGCATGACCCAGGGCCTCAGAGACAGTCCACATGACACTTTTGCATGTCAGCCTACCATTTCAGTATTTTCACCGTGGCTTTTAGGGACTAGTGTTAGTCAGAACAAGCCCAAGCAAGGCTCAGCACTAGACACGCTTCTTCGCAGATCTGAAATCTCAGTTGAGCACTTGCTTGCTTTGTCCTCTTATTTTCCTTTGAGCCAGATTTTTAAATAGTTGCTCCAAATACAGACATACCTAAAGAAACACACGTTTTGGCGTAACTGAGAAACAGTCCTAACAGCACCTACTAAAACTGACAATCCAGATGCAGCCTGACCCAGAAAGCCCTTAAGCTGCTGACTGCTAGAAACTGAGACCAGTCCAGAAGAGTTCTTGCTGTTCTTTCATCAGCACTCAAAGGGCACTGTAAAGAATAATCATATCTCATCTGAGAGTGTGCTTACTTTGTCTCATCTCCAGTCATACCTTTTGAGGACAGGGACCATTTCTTTGGTCTGTACCCTGTCCTTTGCCTTCTGTACTCAAACAGCATCAAGGAACAGACCACATGGTGGTAGGAAAATGACAGACTTTGGCACACTCCCAGGACAAAGAACAGACAAATCTCCTTGACATTCCTAACATCTGGGCCAAATTTTGGACTTACAATTTTACAAGTCACTGTAATCTCTTGATTTAAAAAAAAAAAAGAGGAAGAAAAAAAACTTAATCAAAAGAAAAATAAGCACATTAGTTTTCAAAAAGGCCAGAATCTCAGCAAGTCCAGCTCTTGCAAGCTAAGCTGAGTACACAGCACTATGACAATATCCTCCTGGGACATTGTTTAAGGCTGAAAGAAACCAGTAAGCATTCATGTGAGCTCTGGGAATGCAGCAGCTCCTGCACCTACCGTCTGGCGGAAACTGAGAATCTCTTTGGAAAATACTCTTCAAAAATTCTCTAGGTTCCCCACCAAGGTTTGCACACAGAGCGCAGCCTGCCATACTCTGACGGTAACCGGAACCACGCAGAACTACAACTGGCTTCAGATTCATCACATGAACAACATTGTCGAGACAATGTCTTAAACGTGATTTATTATCAAACTGCCCCCGAGGATTCTGCGACGAAGAGGCCGAAGCATGGGAGTTTTGGCTTCTGGATGCCTCCTTATGGCAAAAAGTCCCTATCTAAGTGACTTGCTCACAAAGATAAACAACACGTTCAGCCGGACTTCCATCGATAGCCAGATCCCGGGGCAGGACCAAGCCTTTCTTTCTCCTCACCGTGACAGCTACAAAGAGTACGCCTGTGTAGGAGTTTGGACCAGTTCTTGATTAAACGTTACTGAATGCAAGTGACAAGCATAGTGGACACAGTTTGCAGATCTTTACCAAATAAAGTTTAAGCTTATACACGCAACGCACTGATTTTCTTTCCACTAAGTGCACAGTAAGGACCATAGCACACTCGTCACATGAACTATTCTATGTCTTTATTACCTGGAAATATCACTCTAATTCTCTATACAGGGAGCCTTTCTACACAATGATGATAAAATTGAGTGTGTTCTTTCCCCCCGTACAGAAATAATCTTTTGGCCTGTGGCTCCAAATCCATTTGCTCCTCTGCATTTCTTGGCTGTTTTTAAAATTGCATTTATTACAGCTATGGAATTGATTTTGTGCATTACAATTACTGCTGGGTTTGCTAGTCCCTGTACCCCGTCATCGTTTAGGCTGGTGAACATTCTCTACCTGGAGCTACAAATATAAATACAGGTAAGTAAGAAAGACTAGCAGTTCTAGCAACAGCAAGCCAGCGATGAATTGAAGGCAAAACTCAGAGTAAACCAGGCAGCCTTGCCACAAGGTCCTACAGCAGAACAAAGAAATAGATGACTTCCAAAGCAGATTTGCACATTTATTTTGATTCCTTTAGTATCATCTGCCTGGCACCTTGCAACAGCTATGTGTGACCAAATCATCCTGACAAACAAGCTCCTATTTTCTAAAAATACAAGTAGTCCTTCTAAGGTTGGTAGGTACATAGAAGAGAGGTTAATATTAACCTGTTAGAAAGGTAACTACCTGCAACATCTCTTGGAATGCAAAGCTTCAGGCAAAATGTCTGTCAGCAAAATGTGAATTCAACTCTGCTTTATCTCAGAGGTGCAACTATTCCTAGCAAAACTCGATGAAATGTTAAGCCCTGGTTTTTCTGTTCAGTTCACATGGAGACCCAGCATTTCATAGCTAAAAATTATGTCCCTAAAATTTTCAGATACTGCTTCGCAGGCACTTTAACAAACTATGAAGCCACTCAAGGAATTTGCCCCCCATCAAATAATGTCTAATGCCCAAGAGTAATTTTTCTACAATTTTTTTTTTTAAATAAGTACAGGACTTTTAATCAACGTTGCTGTGGATTTAAAAGAGAAAACAAAAAAGGGAAAAGATAACTGAGTTCTTTCCTGCCCAGCCCTCTCAAAATAATCACAAGATTAAAAAAATAGTGTTTAAAGGTGGAAGGGAAAAATCAGTTATTTAAAATACCAAGACCTAGTAAACAGAATTCAGATTGTGCACTTACTGGAGCAGAGACTGTACATGCTTGCAAAGTTTTAAAACAGCAGAACTTTTAATATTACTAAGATCCAATTCTCAAGAGGAAAAACTAATAATTGGGGATTGAACTTACAGGTAATCAGTAAAAAAAACACTTTTGTGTAGTGCCAAAGATAACTACAATTCCTCAGCTTTTGTCTTCTGTAATAACGCAGGCTCATTAAATCTAATTTTCTTAAAACGGAACCATGTGGGGCTATAGTGTTTTAAAAGAAAAAAAAAACCGCACTAAAACCCAGCACAATTCTTTTCCTGTAAGGTACATTCTGATATTGTAAAATATTTTTCCTTCACCCACTGTAAGTACAACTTCATCTTCCTTCCCCTAACTCGGGCACTAGATCCAGATGGTGTCCTGCATGACTTCATGTCTAAAAGTAAGAATTTTAAGCAACAATGACTGACCTATAAACCAGAAAAAACTTGCTTTTTACTCTCATGTCTTTGGAGCAAAGGATGCCTTAGATCCCTACCAGCTTACAAACTCAAACCAGGCACACACTGAAAACCATTGTCAAGATTATACTCACAGCATCTACTATCGAGTTTGTGGACACTTGTGGTCCTCTTTGTGATGCAGGAAAGTTAATTTTGCCACCTTACCATGAGATATTTGACCTGTATTTTGCAGCACACATTACATATAAAGTCATACAAAATGTGCATACTTAAATAAGCACTACTTCAGTACACAAGGCTTCCATTCTGGGGTTCTACTGAAATAAACACTGAAATAAACTGCTCATTTAAACTATTTGCTTAAAATGTTTAANACTTCCAGTCTGGGCTTCTATATGTACAAATTTATAATAAAGTTAGTAATGACCAAACTAAGAACACTGAAATAAACTGCTCATTCAAACTATTTGCTTAAAATGTTTAACTTCAGCCTGAACTTGAGAACCGTAATAACGCAATACTAAAGCAATTGCTCAGAACAATTCAGCTATGCAACTGTATATTTTTCCTCAGTTAATAACTTCGTCTTAAACATAAACCATCCATTAGTGAAAGATACGTGTTGCTACTCATTGCCCACATCTCTTCATAAACTGGCTCCATCACACGCCAGCACGGAGATAGTCCAGAAACAGAGTGTTTCGCTAGCAGGTAAAACAGCAGTCCACAGTCAACCTCAGAAATTCTGTAATGTGTTGTATCTGTTCCTTAACATCCACAATATTAAACACAAGCAATAGTTTCAGGCACGAATTATTCTTTTACAGGAGCAAATTCTTCTCTGGCCTACGCAGAGAAAGACTGGAGTGACATCTGCTGTTTCGCACGCAGTTTTAGGAACACGATTTTTCCTTCAGCAGCCATTTTGATTAAACAGATGCAATGGATCTTCTTAACACCTAAAACCGCGATGCACGTGCACTCAGACTTCTCTCAGAATGCTGCTATTCTGTTGAACGCGGATATAAAGAAACCCTTGAAGAGATTTTACATTCACAAAGACATCAAGTCCGTACATCTTTTCATATTTAACACTATTTCAGTGCTCAAAGGAGTATTTTGCACAGTAATTTTCATTATGAAAAATCTAAACTAATTTCTCTTGTTTCACTTTGGAAATGAATACTTTATTTGGAAAGGCCTGCACCATACCAATAAAAAAAAAAAAAAAGAAAAAAGATTGGATTATTCAATGCAGGGTTCGAGTATTCCACTTTCTCAATATTTTGCATTATATTCTAACTGCCAACACATATAAAATAGCTTATTTCAAAGGTAAGACGCAGCAGGGACATCTTCAACTGTCTTAGCTATTGCCTGATTAATTATGTTTCAGCTGAGAGCAACCTTCAATTAGAAATGTTTCCAGCTGGGGAACATTAACACATTTGAGTGGCCAGACCAAACACTTCAGTGGTGGAGTATAACACTGAAAAAGCATAATTTATGGACAAATTCATGTTTACAAGTTTTTTACAATTCATGTTTACATCATGACAGGATAGTTTAAAACCTGATTCAGCAAAGGTGTCTGGGCCAAACCCAAAGCATGGAAGTCAGTGCAACACTGAGCACAGAGCTACATGACACTTAAGAAATGCAGGGACAGTTTCAGGAGATTCTTTCTAGAAAAATGATTTAAACTAAAAAGAACTCAGGTAAAAATTAAAAATCTAATTTTCCTCTTCTGACCCCAACAAAGAAGAAAAACAGAAGGCCAGAGTTAAGGCTTGTAAACCCAAATGAATAATTTGGCCTACCTTTGTTAGCTACAGAAGAACAATTTACTTAAAAATGAAGCAATGGAAAGCAAAAAAAAAAAAAAAAAAAAAAAAAGGT
>VWZZ01000616.1:2324318-2335850 GCA_013399095.1 Psophia crepitans
AAAAAAAAAAAAAAGAAAAAAGGTTGGCTCAGACAGATGGCCGTGCCACGTATCTCCCTGTTGAGTAGGCACAGTGCTGGTGCAAAGTAAATATAAAAAAACTCACTTTTTCGAGTCCCTCATGGATTGCAACCCTCACGCGATGACCAAAGGGCCGTGGGTCGATCCTCTGTCTGTATCACGTACTCGCTCGTATCCTCAGACCACACTAAAGGAGACTTTTCTGGGTGCAGCGGTCTTCCCATCTGAACTCCAGCCGAGGAACCTCACACAAAGCGGCTCTTGGGCTGTTCCTCTTCTCAAAGATATTGAGATGCCATCTCAGCCTTCCCAGAAGGTGCCCATTACAGGAAGCTCCTCAGTCCTTAAGAACACCTTTGAACCCTTGTTTCTCCACAGCAAGGCCCCACTGTGGAGGGGGGATCACAGCTCCCTGTCACACCTGCCTCAGATAACAGGCATCAGGAACCACACCTTTACACCACCCATATCCAGCAGAAATTGGAGTCACCCCTGCTGCCTGTTTTTAGAGGTCAGCCCTCTTGGCTGGTTGATCACCAGGAGTCAGACGTGTCACTCCCAAAGCGCTCTCCCCACAAGCAAAATCTCTTTTTTCCAGCACCTCCTCCAGAACCAGGCTTTGCTAACATCTCCAGTGCTCTTCCTCCCCCTGCAAATTTCTTTAAAAAATCAATATTTTTTCCACATCTTTCAACATCAACTAAGAGAAGGCTCCCAGGATGGCCTGCTGTGAGGTATTTCAGAGAGGAAACCGGGAAAGGCCGGTTCCATCCAGTTCCGGCCGCCGCACCACAGCCCGGCCCCTCAGCCATGCTGGCGGCATCTCTGCACGACCAGATTTAAAAGGACAAAACACTCCTCGGCAGCGAGGAGTGGCAGGGGGAAAGCAAGAGAAACACAAAGGAATGAGGTTTATCTCCACCTGGGATATTTTTCATCTTGTTTTCTCCCTCTGTCCTGTAGAGGCAGGGAGGGAGCGAGCGGCTGGGTGGGCACAGGCAAACCCAGAGATTCACCTGAAAAAGCACACTCAGAGATCTAATAAAATGGTACCAGAAACCCTAAGCCAAACCCTGCTAGAGCTTAGGGTGCTGGCACATGACCAAGGGGTAATAAACGAGGGTGCAGTAGTTCCTCTTCTGCCTCTCAACATAACAGTCTTTCAAGAACTGGAATTACCACAGTCTCTACAGCTCCCTGAAAATCAAATAAAAGGCTTTCAGGTGCAAGCCGATTTGAAAGTTCAAGTTTATAGGGATGTTTGTAGTGAGGTATGAAGATAAAATTCTGCAGGAGGTATGTCTACAAGATATTTATATATGCTTAATGTAAAACTACATCAAGAATAAGGGCAGTCAGCACAGTCAAAGATACCAAGCACCCAGCCCAATCCTAGAACCTATTCTGTAATTAATTTTATTAATTTATTGGTGCCTGGCCTAATGACACAGTGGCTTTATCTACATATGCTGTGACTACACTTCTGCTCCCAGCATAAAGAATAAATCTGCATATACTTTTGAGCTTATAATGTGCGTGACTGCTTTATACAGTGCAATGCATATAGACAAAAAGTAAAGGTATTTCTTAACTTGGAATTTAAGATAAGCGTTACTGGCCAAAATGTTATTTATTAGCACTGAGCAGCCTGTCTCTGCCGACAAGCAGGTAGAAATAACTCATATTTACATTTCTGGATAAAAGCTGCTAAAATCTTTGAAATAAATATTGGAATGTATCTAGGAACTGACCTCTCAAAAAGCCTGTCTGCACAGATTATAAGCATGCTGGAGGCTGCCTCTTTGCAATAAAAACCAGACTGTTCCTGCATCTTCAGAACAGTAGTAAATGCAAATCCAGTTAAAGTTCTCCCTGTGACATTGACTGACTCATGGATATTGATTTTTCTGAGACTCAGGAGTACAGTACTTACATGGCTCAGTTCACACAGCACTGCTGGAAAATGCGACAAATCCATTTCGCTACTCAGCCCAGCAAAAGTAGTGCACAAGTAAAATTCAGAAGTTCAGGTTTTGGCTAAGGTGAATTGTTTTGTATATGCTCTGCTGGGCTGGTGATATTCTAAGCAGTATTTTTCTTACAAGCTTTGACACCAAAAAATAGATCTGTCCCAGTAAGGGAAAACAGTAACAGCTGATAAACCTAAAAAAAGCCCACTTCTGAGACAAAGCAGTGTTATGCTATCAGTACAGAAGGGTTAGGTTTCCCCAACTCATCAATTTGTTTCTACCCCATTTTCAAGGATTAACATCATATAGAATATCCTAAGTTGGAAGGGACTCATCAGGATCATCAAGTCCAACTCCTGGGACCAGGCCCATCAGAGCAGATGATTTAGAGTGTTGTCCAGACACTGCTTGAACTCAGCGGTGACCACTTCCCCGGGGAGCCTGTTCCAGTGCCCGACCATCCTCTCAGTGAAGAGCCTTTCCCGGACTCTCCAACCTAACATGAACATCTGGTCTGAAACGCATGCAGAGCACAGGCTCTGAAGACACACATGATGGTGAGGATTGCTGAGGTGTCTGGCAATGCTTCAACTAAAGTCCAACCACTCCTGTGCAGGGCTCTAAGGTCACACTTCTCTGGCTGTGCGTACTGAAAACGTGAGGCAATAAATTAGGTTACAATTTAGATTAACATTTCAGAGAAAAACAAAATGCATCCAGGCTCTATATAGAGGGAGAACAGGGCAGTTCTGTAGCAGGCTTGTTTAAGGACTCCACATGAATCCTGGCCAAAGTTCCCTTAATGAAATGCCTATAACACTTTATCAAGGATTTGAGTTTGCTCTGAATTATCTATTTCTTTGTTCCTGTGCACCTAGTTCTTCACTATACATCTAGATCTGTCTTAGATCTCTTCACCCACAAATCTCCATGCCTTAAGAGGAGTTACCATCTTTGTTCCCATTTTATATATAGGGAAATTGACAGGAAAAGACTTCAGATATGGCTCAGACTCTAGAAATTCACAAATCAGTAGCAGAATCAGTGAAAAGCAGGTATTCCGCACTCTTTGCCAATGCCAAACCAGTAATGGTATGTCTACTTGAAACAGGATGCAGTAACAAAAAAATACTACAGATCCCTAAATTAATCAGCATTTTCAGGTCTTTTTTCACTTTGAAGTTTTAAATGCAAAATGGGAACTGAACTACCAAATGAAAACTGAAATACTGAACTGAGGAGCAACTACATTAAAGTGCCATCTTACTTAAATATGCTGATCTGAGTGATTGTAATGTCAGCACTTCTTTTTGCTCCTGCCAGGCCTGGAGCACTAACGCAGCTGAGAAGGCTGGAGATGAATGTTCTTACTCTTGTGTGCATTACAGTGGAATTATTAAAGTTTAAATTAATAGCCTCTGAGCAATCTGCAGAAGTCAGACATGACTGAGGTCATGATTAGAAAACACTTCTCTTAACAGTACTTGTGTAATGCTAACTTCTCCCACTGAACAAACTTTACATTCCAAGGGGAGCAGGAATATAACCATAGTGCCTTCTCAGAGGACTTACAACAGGGAATATTTCATTTTGTCAATTTCAAAACACAGGGGGGGGAAACCCCACAGTTTTTACACCAAAATTTATCAGCAAGCATGAGAGTTCAAACTTATTTTTATGTTGCTCTTGGATTAAGAGTCAAAATTCTTTTTATTTGCATTTTAAACAGTATCCAAAGCTGTATTCCTCCTCCGTCACCCACTAAAGGTAGGGTAACACTAACCACTGAAAGTTCAGGAAGACTGTAGCACCACTGAGAACTGAACCCCAACCGCCCACAAACAGCAGTGCTGGCTTATCCTTCTCAGTCACACTGGGAGACAAAAAAATCGTTGTTACTAAAGCTATCTATAGATGAAACAATGTTTGGTTCAAGTATAAATTAATTTTTACCTACTCACCAAAAATTGCATTTAATTTTTTCACAGTTTTCTAACATGAGATTTTCTTAAGACTCTGAGGGGGGAGGGAAGAAAAGAACCAGAGCTAAAAAGGGTTTTAAAGGAGCTGTGAACCAACCTTCAGATACCAAGACAAAAGAACACCAGCAACTACTTAAGTATTGTTTTAATTTTCACTTCACAGCTGTAGTCACTAAACTCAACATTTTTTGCACTGCATAACTGCTATTAAGCTGCTATTATAGGAAATAAAATACTCTAATTCAACACTTTGAATTAGAGACTCATAATTAGATGAAGTATTATCCAGAGTCTTCTGTGCCACCATCATTTGGCTTCATTATTCCTGATGTCTTCATATGGTTCATGGTATATGGGAAGATCAAGACATGAAAGCAGCCTTTTTAGTAACCAGCTTTGAACAGCCACCATCTCAATGTTACCCTTGTAACATTCTTCCACAAATTCCCAAAGGATGCCCCATAGCACTGGGGCAATCATTTCAGGTCATAAAAAAAAGATAAAGAACTTGAAATAACTTTTCATTTTTTCCAGTGAGAAAATTGTTATTTAGGCTCTTAAAATGAAAAGGACTTTGAACAAAAGGTCTGGTAAGATCTGGTTTTAATTACATATTTCAAAACTTAGTTATACAAGACAATTCTGCTGCTCATACTCAGTAATATATTAAAAATTTAAGAGACAAGGAAACAAATAAGCAGGCTCGTCTATAAGGAACTGGGATGTTTTCTGGAAAAGTATGTCAAACAATCTGTCCCTTGTGACTGAAAATAAAGAGGGAGAAAAGTGGCAAAGAAAATGAGTTTAAGCAAGAAACTGTAACGCCCCTTTTGATCTTGCATGCAAACTGAAAATGAGAAAAAAGTTTCTATCATTCAGGCAACAGCCTTATTTAAAGTAAAGATCAAAACCAGCCTGAGCAGCTTAAAGCCTTACTTCATTAAAAGAAGCCACGTACAAAGAGTTAATTGAATAGTTAAGTGGGATGTTCTTTCTTGCAGCTTTGCTTAAATGATAAAAACATTATTTATGAACTGTCTTTTATTCCACAGACTACAATCAAGATGCACTTCACAGAAGGTGTTTTTTTTTTCCACAGTCTGCCATTTATTTCCAAATCTTCCACCACCTACCTCCTATCTTAAGATCTCCAGGTTGAGTTTTAATGATTTGCTAAATAAATTACATAGGAATTAAAATCTTCCAGCCATTTAGAAACAGAAAATACATACAGTATATGGTGACAAGATCTTCAAAACAAAATTTGAAAACATGTGACTCAAGAGACCTGCTAAGCAAAGTCTTCTTTTTACCTACAAAATTAAAAGTATCAGTGATAAAGCTCTGCTGCAATACAAAAATCTGTTTGAACACATAGAGATTTTGCTGAGACTACATAAATTCTAATCTTCAACATATGTTTTCTCAGAAAGTGAATCCATTTTCCCCTTCCTTTGAAGATGCCACAAAAGCTAACAGAAACATCCAAACCTTTGCTTAATGAAGCACAAATAACATCCACGGTTCCTTAAATTCAGCACTTACTTACTGAAGGAGAACATTCAAGTCTCCCAGGAAGTGTCATTCACTCTTTTGAATACACTAATTTGAATACTTGTATGTTAGTATGATCCCATGTATATCTGGCTAATCATTTAACTGTCCTAACAAGTGTCAAATATTTGGAAATGCGCGAGGGCACAGTAGATTAACAATCGGAAGAGTACTTAATGGCCAACTGTTTGATTCAAAATTTGTCTGTTGTCCATTTTCTAACCGTTTAAAATATCTTCACATTTTATATATTAGTCTGCTTTCAATTAACTGCTTTGGCTGTGCAACACAATTCACAAGATCATAGCTAATTTTGATCTTCAATTACGTATGAGAGATCCAAAATCAGATTGGCTGTCTCCAGAGCTACTTGTAGGCCACTACACTTTGCAGCAAAACAGTCCAACGTCAGAAAGCCAGAGACCTTTACTGAGGGCTCTTTGGGGCAGCCCTGCGCAATAGGAGAGCCAAACTGGCCTTGCAAATGCCTCCAGTTGAGATTCTCAGTGTTACCGTTAATCCCACAGCCACATTTTGAAACTAAATCTGACCAGCTAGAGACAGAGGGAAAACCCGATGGAACAAACCAGCAGTGTCCATAAACAGCGTCTGTAAGAATTTCTCCACCGTCGTGATTCAGAGAGCAAGCTACAGACTCCAGAGAACGGCAAAAACCATCAGCAACCAATTGGTATTGTGTCCGAGAACAATCCATGTCTTTAAAACTGCTGGCAGACAGACTACAACTCTAAAAAAAACCCAAATCAACAATCAAAACATCAGAACACTTACAGAATTCATTTTAAACAAACATATATAATACTGTTGCTTTTTTTTAAAGTAGGTGATTCAATCTTAACTAAAAAAATTGTTCATGTGACAATTATTCCACAATAGGAAAGATTTCTGCGGAAGTCAAAGCTGAATTCTTAATGATTATTTTTCAACATAAAAATTCTACACTTTAAGTGTAAAAATGTAAGCACTTACTATAATATCTAAAGATTAACAAGTACAAGTACAAATACAGTATTAAGTCTGAAAGGTGTCATTAGCACCAAGTCCTTCAAGTAAACATGAAGTAGTCCTTCAAGTTTTATATTAGTAGACACCAAATACGCAGCATTAATCTAGAAAAGTGTTTCAACTGTAGCAGTGATTCTACATAAAGTCTTGTTTCCTAAGCATACCAAGCAGCTTTAAAAAAACCCTGTTACATACCTTGTGTCTTACATACGAAGCCAAGTGAGTTTCTGTACAGCCGCCTCCTAACAGCGCGAAAGGCTCCTTGATTGTTAACTGTAGCACGTGTTCTGCAGTTTCACAGGCACGCTGAAAACCACATGAATTTATCATTAGACACACCATGATTAATAGGATTTGCCCTCGTTGAGAAAAACTACTGGGAGAAGATTTTCAGTAGTTTCTGGTACAGACTTCATAAACTTGAATTATGTGTGGATATAAAGCTGCTGACTGATTTCCAAAACCATGTTTATTTAATGAGAAATTGTCTTTAGTTGTCCACATTTAGCATAGAAAAGCAGAAATAAAAGCTGTATTTTATTCCTTCTTTTTGCAAGAGAGGGTTATATATAAAAAGTCAATCAGTATCAATGACATTTCTAGAGCAACTCAATTTCAAGCAAAACTTTGCCTGACTACAGTTGCAGGTATTGCTGCTGGCCTTTGCTAGGCAGTTTTTTCTTTATGCTCTTACAGGCCAAGTAATGAGAATGAAAATGTTTATCCAGCACTGCCCTCAAGAACAGGTGAAAAATGTTTCTGTCTCTAAACAACTTCCCGTATTAAAATAGAGGCACGAAATGAACATGAGCTCTTCAAGGATTTTGAAATTCTGGCAACAAGGGCATTTCTGAATTGCTTTCTTGAAACTGTATACCTAAACTCTAACTAAACTCCATTTGTGTACTGAAAAAAAAATACCACTTTTCTAAACTCACTGTATCTGTATTTCTCATTACTTTTTCCCCACTAAAATCATGACTTTTCAAGAAAGATTCCAAGAAAACTTGCCTACCTTTAATTCATCCCATGCTGTTTCACTCCTGTTACAGAGTATCAAGCTGCACACAACCATGTCCTTAGGAATTAGATGCACAAAATGTTTTGAAGCAAAACTCTCAACGCATACATCTTTCAAACTGCCGTAACAACCGGGTGACAACAAATGTATGGAAGCTATAGGCTTTGAACCTGTTTGATGAAGAAGAGCAGGGAAGAGTATGTATTAGCATCATCAGAACAGGTATCTGTTGCATTTCATAAAGCAGGAACTTTTTTCCCCTCTTGGCTTTTTAAATTGGAAGAGTACTATACCTAACATTTCAATCTACCCAGGAAATCAAACAGAAACCAATGTATTTTCAACATGCAAGACTTAGCAGTGGTTTAAGACAATGTAGTTGTTTTATTCTCCCTAAAGAGTTTGAAAATAATTTACATTTGCAAACAGTTACTATAATTGAATATTTCTCGTAGAGCCAATCTGTGCAGCACATCATTAGAGCCTGCAAAAGACCAACCTCAAACGTTTTTTGGACCAGAAGACCTAGGCAGGTTTTCATTACAAGATGAACATTAAGGACAATCATTTAGTACAACAAACTCACTTGTTACCTGTCATCCAACTCAGGGGTTCCATCAGAGATATCCCAGCTCTGTCCACAGCGATGACATGGTGCTCTTTCAGATACTGTTTGAGGGATGGATGGATAACTTTCTGGCACACTACAAGGCCAACCTCATCACCAACTAGCTGCTTTCCTACACTAAGCAACTGATTCAGCTCAGACATTTCTAGAGAAATTCCATGACGGACTGTTATAGTTCCTTCCTCAGGGTTGGAGAGGTCTCCTGCCATGGACACACAGAAGAGGGCTACCCTGACCAGGTTTGAAACGGTTCTTTTGACAGTAAGTGGTTTTGCCAATTGAATTTCTGGTGTTTCTATCAGTAGTCCAGGAAGAACTGTAGAATCCACAACTCTTCTACCCTTCAGAGGTACTATCACACACTTTCCTAAAACAGCGTTAGTCTCAACATGACATGGAACCGTACACATAAAAGCCTTTAAAATCAGCACGGTGAGATGATCAACTTCTGGCTTACTAAGCATGCACGCCGGCTTGCTTGTTAATATGCTACGTACCAAACAAAGAAGAGTCCCAATGCTGCTAAAATCCATGGGTATTCGGCAACCACAGGCCTCAGATTTGAGGTAGTCCATACACAAACTCAAAAGATGCTTGCTTATTTTAATGGTAGTGGAAGGTGGCACATTCAGGCTTTTCAAGTTTTCAACCAAACTACAGCAAAGAATGGCAGTAAACAAGCCACAGTCACTGAAGCGGGACACGTGGTTCTGTACAGAGGACGTCAGAACGCTCAACACGGGATGACTGACAGAAAGACGACCGAGCAGAGCTGAGGACTGTGAAGTGGTACAAACATAGCCTCCCACACCATTGTGGAGCTGCTTGAGTCTGCCAGCAGGGCCATAGCAAGATTTTAATATCTCACTCAGCAGAGACAGTGACTGACCAACTGCGTCTTTACTTAAAGGTTCACTAATAAATAACGGAGGCCTTTTAGCTTCAAGACGAGACATTTTCAGAGTAAGATTTTAATTCTGGCCAACAAAACAGATCTCATTTTGACTTGGATCTATAATTCACAGCACTTTTAAAAATTTAAAGTAGCACATTTTAATTCTTTACAGCTAATGATTATTATTTTAAATGTGAAACAGTACATTCCTGTGACAGCTCATGATCTAGCTCTCCACATGAGGCTTACATCCTATTATGAAATGGATACATGATGTCAGCAGAAAGCTATTTCATTCATGACGATCTTTTTTAGCTTCTGAATGTGACTGAACAGATTTTTTTGCAACAAAGTTGACAAGCATGCTTCCAAAATGGACACCTATTAGTGACAGTCCTGCTACAAGCAGAAAGTTCTTTCTACTCCAGCTAGCTTTCCTCATCTCTTCTTCTGTCGACACCCACAGATGAAAAGCTTCAAAGCTAGTTATACCTACAACAAAAACCAGAAAGGTATTAGGATAATCTTATGACAATACTGCACAGCTTGACCTGCTATTTCGTTTTCCACAAAAAAGACAAACACTAAACTATCATGCTTTTTGACTGATAAAACCTATTAATATTGTATATACAAGCAGACAGTACACAAATGATACATCTTTGTTAACAACTTCAATTCTGACCATCACCTTCCATACTCTTTTTCCTGTAGGTCTAAGTAACATGCAACTAAATTGCACTGAAAAGTATGAAAGTGTCAAAACTGTAGTGATGTTCACCTCTTTTTACTCGGGAGCACAAGAGCTGAACTACTCAGCACTGCTTCCCAGGCAACCACTTCAGCAACAGAAGCTTTTAACAGTCAAACTTTAAGAAATCTCAGGCATCTTGAAGAAACCTTTCCTTCTGGGGCAAACAGAGAATTTTTGCAGTTCTTAAACACTTCAAAACTTAAAAGGATATTTATTTACATTTCCACATAATCTCTACAGTATTTACACTTCTCTCATAGTTAATTTCGCATGTTTTCTATTGTAATTACCATCCCTACTAACAACAGATAATACATTACTATGTAAAATCACAATTATTTCTGTTCAGTTCTGGGCCTGAAAGGACCTTCTGCAGACCGAGTCACAAGAGTTTGACTGTTGCCTTGAAGTTTGAATTTGTTCTTAGTATCTTTAAGACCCATTATACTATCACTTAATTGCTCTTATCACATGGGATTTAGCAGTAGCTTGTGAGACATATGATGCATTTTTTGGATCCACGTAACTACCAGATTAACTCAGTTGCAATGTAAGAATAAAGTTCTGGAAGACTAAAGTTAAAGCAGGAATACTGCATCTGTCAGAAAACTCTCATTTAATTGACTCATCTCAAACATACAGATACAACTAATTAGGCAACTTACCCACAATATGTAACACTAACGCTCTTTTTCTTTATTTTTGTGATCTTTTTGCATCACGTATGTCACAATCCCAGGTTCTGGAACAAAGTCCTCTGTCTTCACTTGGAAAATAGGACTGGACTTGATGTGAAACCACCCCCAGTGCACCAGCCCAAGGCCAGTTCCCATAACAATCAGAACTTTGTAGTCCTTCCAGATCGTTTTAAGACCCATTGCAAATGGGCATCTACCTAGGTAAAGATAATTTATTATTTTAAATATATTCTAGAATTTTTTTTGCTCTATAATAATAGAACAGATGAACCTGAATGTTAGTATCTTTAATTACAGCGCAGCAGATGATTCAAAACACAAGACAAGAAAGTCTTACTTTGTGAACTTCAAATTAAAAAAGGCTGTAAAAATAACCTCAATTCAGACATCCTGAAAGGCTAATTGCTGCGTTTACTTCAAGCTTTGGCACGTCCAATCTTAAAGCCTTGTTAGCTCGCTATATCTCATTACAAATGCTACTGCTTCCGATGGTAAATATTTTAAGTCCAAACCAGCGCGATTTCATAATACACCATTTTTTTGCCCTATAGCTAATAAAATTAAACGACTAATCAAGCTCCTAACAAGATATGGAACTTTTACCTCACAGACCAAACAAGCTGCAGGGCCGGGCGGCCCCTTCCCCGCTGCCTCTCGCCGAGGGAAGGGGAGAAGAGCCTTGAATCTCGGGAGTCCCCTTCCCTCACGCAGCGAGAGGCGGCGGGAAGAGGCCGCCCCCAGCAAGCCCCAGCGCTCACCTAGGCTCGGCCCCGTGAGCGAGGGAAGGACAAGCCCCGCCACGGCTGCACCGCCCGACCTCCGGCGCCCTTAAACCCCCAACGACAGGAAGCGGCCTCGCGCAGCCCGGAAGTACACCTCGAGCCCCGCCTCCTTGCCCGCAAGGGTCTGAGGCTAGCGCCTGGGCGTTCTTGCGTCATCCCGCCATTGGCTAAGCTCTGCGTCACGTGACAAGGAGAGGCGCG
>VWZZ01000616.1:2336044-2362783 GCA_013399095.1 Psophia crepitans
CCGCGAGCTGTTGCCCCCATGGCCATTTTGCATTCGGGCACGGTAAAGTGGGCGGCGGCTACAGCTGGCGGCCATTTTGGATAGGGGAGAAGAAGCTTGTGCTCGGCAGCCATCTTACTTGGGGGCAGAGGAACCGTTAGCGACCGTTGGAGGCAGGCGCGGGGAGGAGGTACGGCCCGACTATGGCGGCGACCTTACCGGCACCCTCAGCTCTCGGGGGCAGCGGCCGGGCCTCCGGCTTTAGCCTCGCTATCCTCCCTCGATAAACGCGTGGAGGCGGTGTGCCGGGGGAGCTGCTGCTGGCGGCCGGCTCCCGCCGCGCTTCCCTCAGGCGCTGCCTCGGCTGGTCCCTTCCTGCGCCGCCCCTCGCGTCAGCACCCCCCCCCGGCCCGCTGAGGTGCCCCCGCCGAGCTTCAAAAACGCGTTTATCCCTCTTGATTTTTCTGATTTGTTTCGCTCCTGTCGCGGTCACTCCGCGTTACTTCTGCTGCAGCTGCCTGAGCCTTCCCTCAGGCGGGCAGCGTTGCCCTGAGCGAGGAAACTTCATTGCCTCAGCTCCTCTGAAGCGTTTTTCTCGGCTCTTACTCTATTTTGCGCCTTTTCTGTGTTCCCTCTTCTTCTCTGTCCCCCTGCTCCGCAGTGGCTCTCAAGAATATCTTGTATTATATTAATGTGTTAGCGTTTGGGCTTGTTTTCAGTACTGTATATAGTTGCAGAGTAGCCAGAAGACAAGTTTTAAATGCCTAATCTTCATACAGAATACTTCTCTTTTTTTTTGGCGTTTCGGGAAAGGGCTGAATCGCCAAAAAAAAAAAGTCATTTAGCGATACCAGCACCTGCCTGTAATGAACACGCTGATGTTCACCACTGTCTCTCATTCCTCCAGTTCCATGCAGTTGTGTGGTGAAGGGATAACACTTCTGAAAGTGAATCGTTGAACTTTAAAAGCCAGTTGGCAGTTTGTGAATGGAGGAGCGTAGATAGTGAGCTAAAAATATGCTGGAAGAGTAGTTCCTGGAGGTGAAGTGGATGAATTGGGAACAGTGGGCCTAAAAATCCTGTGGTTGTAAAATGTGAAGATTCTGGTAGGTCTTTTCAGAACTAGAAATACTTTACTACGTACGTGAGTTGCTGAGTATTATGCCGCTTATGCCAAGTGTAGAATCCACTCTCAGAAACTGACTACAAGAGTGTCAGGTCTGGGCTGGACAGTGTTTGATAGCTGAGGACTGGGAAGTTGAGGAAATAAAATCTCCTTTATGTTCTGGTAGATAATTTTAAACTACAAAACTAGTCAACATTAACTTATTCTAGAGAATTAATTGGCATTTGTGGTTTTGTTTCTGCCTTATCCAGGTGCCCAACTCTCCCCACGCGTGGTGAAGGCACCCAAAGGTGGGCAGTGTGTGAACAGTTTGCAATTGTTGCAGTAGAAGCTGTTGTATCTTCAGGTGGGCATGTGCGGTGGGAGTTTTCAGTTTCGCGTTCCTGAAATAGAAGGAAGCTACCTCATTGCTAAGGTGAGATCCTGTTCATCAGCTGGCAGAAAATGCTTTAGCTCACTCCTGGCTTCTCCTGAGTGTCTACCGTTCCATTTAACATAAAATTTAGGAAAGAAAGATACTCTGTCATATTATTTTTGAAGTGTGTCTCACTCTAGCTACAGGAAATCTATGTGTTTACTTGTAAATCATGTTTTCTTGTACTGTCTGTGTATTAAAATATAGATGTTGCAATACTACAAATACAGTATCAAAACTTTTTTTAATATATAGTTTCTGAGACAAGTTTTTCTGCCTTCATATTTCCTTGCGTACAGTTTCCTTTAGAGATTTACAGTAGTTTGCAACATATACATATTCCATGAAACAGATTCTTGTAACATTGTTTGCTGTATTCGCTTTGTCTTAACTATATGGTCAGTGTAAAGTATGGCATAGTCTGCAAACTCCCAAAATCAGGTTATTCCCATGAAGAGCAAATTGACCCAAAGGTAACTTTTGTTGTTGTTTTTTTCCCCCCCTCCATTATTTTGTAATTTGGATTTGGAGAGGATTTCTGTCTGCCAGCAATCCTCCTCACACCAGTAGTAGCAGATGTGTTGGAACAGTAGCATTCTGGATGGCAAATTCTTATGAAAAAGAGGTTGGTGATGCCAAAATAAGTTCAGTAGATTCATCTCTGTGCTTTGTTCTGAAGCAGGACATGAGCATTTGGAGAAGAGATGATGCTCTGACATGTTTTGTTGCAACTTTTACTCATATTATTGCTACTGTAAGGATTAATGATTCAGCAGTAGCAGTCCAAGTATTCGTCTTCAGGTCACAGGCCTGCAGCACCGTTGTGAATTGTGTGCCATGTGCAGTTCAAGAATTATGTGCAGTCTAGGTAAGCTGTTCTGGAAGCATGAGGCCAAATACCTTGTGTTCTGCTGTATCACAGGGTACAGGTAATTCTGTGTGTTAGGTTTGTTCATTATTGTCATTGCTGTTGTAGGAACTCTTCGTTGCTGGTGCACTCCACAGCAAATTGTGTTAGTAATTACAGATTTCCTAACTTCAGGCTATGATTCTAACTGCTTGGAGAAGAGGCTGTAGGATTTAACAGTCCCTGCTTTTTGCTGTTCCTTCCCTGCTGTTTTTCCTATTTTTGATTTTATTGTTTTGTTTTGTTTTGTGTTTTTTGTCTGGGGAGGAGGTAGAGATCAGTAGTAAAGCTCTAGTTACTAGCCTATCATTGAAATAAAAAACCCAATGCTGAAATGCTACCAAGACTTTTTTTTTTTTAAGAGAACCTGATGGGTCGTACGTGCGCAGGTTTTGTGGTGTTTGGAAAGGGCTGTGATAGATGTCATCATTTGCTTTTTGTTGTTGTGTGGTGGGGTGGGTAGTCCTTCTTTGGAGTTCTTCAACACCAAGAATGTAATCTTGTACATGGTTACAAGGAACTGAGAAGCACAGTTGGTTTTCACTTGGTGGCTGCCATTTCCTTTTAGCATCTCTTCTGACCTAGTTCTGGCAGCTGCTGTTTCGAGAATTTCTGAATTTTATCTCCTACTTACTATTCTTATAGTTGCTCTATTATGTTTACTTCTATAGAGTAGCACCTTACTGCCTAACTGAACTGAAATACCATGTCCCAGGTGGTCCAGAGCACTCTTCTAACATTGTCTTTCGCAAAATTGCTATCGGTAAAGTTGACAGAATTTATTCTGGAAAGAGGGAAAAGTTTCTAGCGCTGTGTTGTGCCAGGGAGAATGATAGTTGTGTGGCACAAGGCATGGTAGTCCAGCCTCTTGTCTGCATAGCTGCTATTTGAAAATGCAGTTTTACTTTCTGTTATTGTGCAGCTGATGAAAGCTCTAACTTTGAGCTTTGTCAGAACATAGTTGAAACATTTTATTAACTATGTTAAAGTTTATTTTCAGTAGCTACTCCCAAATAGTTCTGGGTTCAAACTCATTTTAACCTGGTTACAGTAACAAACGTTTAACTTCTCACTGTTTGTGATCCTTTTTCCTGTTTGTTTCCTACTGCTTGGATATATATATATGATATATGGGGGGGGGGGGGGAAGCAACCGGGAGTTTTCGTTGAGCTGGTATATGGTATTGTGCCCATCTTACTGTCACGTTTTCTTGTCATTGTTTTGAAATCTTGGGTCTCAGTGTTTGGATGTTTGGAATGGAAGCGCTGCACAGAAATGTTTATTTAGTTGAAAATGGTTACTGTTGGATATTCAGATCAAAATTATCTGTGCTATGCTATGTAAACTGGGTCCTTATCTTGTTTTGCACTTTTTTGAAGCTAGATGAGGATAATGACTGCATTTTGAAATGTGTCAGTGTAGTGCCTGACAGAGACACACATCACCAACTTGACTTGTATCCTGAAGTTTTGACAGCTCTATCTCAGTACTTCAGAGTAACTTGGAGTATGCAGTGAGAAATGGGCATGTCTTCCTGTGTTCTTGCTGTTTACCATCTCTTACAAAATTTATCAGGTTTGTCAGTCTTGCTAAGAGACTAATCCTTTAGGAAGCTTTAGAGTGTAAAATGCAGCTCTATTCTCAGTAAAGTTTCTGGTGCAGTTAGTCTGTTGCAGTCAGCAGCTACTGACATTTGTTTTCTTTCTTAATTTTGAAGCTTGAGCTGTATTGTTTGGGTACTCTATCTGCTACCAGTATACCCTTGCTCACCTGATTTTCTGTCCAGTCCTAGTCTGTTTCTATCCTGTGTGAGAATAATTTGTCTTAATTTTTTTTATTTCTGGATTTTTGTAGGTATTTGGTACCATATGGCCCATTCCACGTATCTTCTGAATCCCAATGTTTTGGGGTAGCTGGAAAGACTTTAATGAATTTAACCTCATTTTCTACCTTTTGGCAAGTGAATGTTTAGCTCCCGTTTATGTGGAGAATGATGAACTTTCCCAGTATTTCCAATGTTGCAACCATAAGGGTTGTCAGTTTGGGGGGGAAAAAACCCCAAACAGTTAAAAACCTGAAATGAGTGTGGAACGTGATGACACTTGTGGTCTGGCTTGCAAGCTAACTTGAAGCTAGTAGTCATTTGACTGTTCTTTGAAGGGATGAGTGAAAAATGTTAGCAATTAATTGAAGATTTCTTCTTGTGCCCAAGGGAGGGTGTGTTTAACTTCCAACATGAATTAATACTTCCAGAGTTACTTGGAATGGTCTGAGGCAGGGTCGGGGTCTGTGCAGCTAAACGTATTTCACTCAATATCGCAAATTAAGGAACCTAAATCCTGTTGGGGTAAGCAAGAGAAGAGGATGTCGAAAGTTCACTTTACTTTTGTGCAGCCACCATAATGCTCAGGTCACATTGCTTTATGTATGTAGTAGCCTAAAATTTTAGCTACACATAACGTGTGTGTGTATATATGCATACTAGGTCCACCAGAAACCACAGATTCTTATTTAAAAAAAAAAAAAAAAAAGGAAAAAAATGCCTGTGCTTTGTTCTTGAACTGGTGTAAACTCTGACAGTACTGATTACCAGAACTGCATGTAGTTGAATGAATGTTTTAATTCTGAAGTTTGCTTGCTGATGCTTGCTCTGAAAGTGAGTTTTGGAATTTGCTTAGTGTCGCTGAGCCCCCGTTAAGAGAGCATGATGGGGGATATTATTTCTGTAGCGCCTGTTGTGGGCTCCCTAGCTACGTGGAAATGGAGTATCCACAAGATGGGAAGGGGAAAAACTTCACGCAGAGAGGTTTGAGGACTCTTTTGACTAGAGCAGGTGGTGTTTCGTGTATTAAGATTGTTTTTTCATGAAAACAATACCTTTTAAATATTGTGTATTGTCTTCCCTCTTCTTCGTTCTTTCTTTCTTTAAGTTGTGCAAACGGATTTTATGTGAAGCTATTACTTTGAAAGCAAAACTAGGCCAGGGGCCATACACATAGGGACCAGTGGTTGAGACAGTAGTAAAGGAATATTCCAGGCTTAGTTTACTGCTCTTTGAAAGGCTTCTTGAGGATAAATTAGGTGGGTTTGTCTCTGTCTTGGTATTGGTCTGAAGAACAGTTCTAATTTTGTATTTCATGTGTTGGATGCTAAGTGCCTGAACAGTTATGAGGTTCACTAAAAGAAACCAACACAGGTAGCTAAATAATTCTTCTTTAAATAAGAGTTTTCCTTGGTTTTCTTAAAGCAGAGTATAGGGTTTGAAGAACAGCAGTAATGAAAAAAATGAGTAATAGATTTTAAAAATCATTCTCGGTTGATGTAGAGATCTGAGTTTTTCTCAAGTGCTGATTACTTTTCATTGGTATTTTTATAGGACCAGTTTATACTGACCTATCATGGCATCCAACAAATTTGTCATTAAGGTAAGTAGAATGTCATAGTTTTTGTTTTAAAAAAATAAATATCTGTAATACTGCTTAGAATGTGCCCGTGTTTTAAATGTTAATGAAGAAGAGGTGCATCCTTCAGGCTGCTGGTCATAGTAGCATACTTTGTATCGGCTTTTCTCTCTCTTTGGAAATGACCTTCTTGAATAGCTGCTATGTCATGGTAGAGTGTGTCTGAGGGCAGCTAAAGACTGTGTAACTGGAAGCGATTAGTTGTGTAGTTAGAAATACAAATTGCATGAATTCTCAGTAGAACAGTATTTGCTACCTGAAATAAAATTCAGGGCTGATTCTTCCCTTAATGTAACTTCGCAATATTATTTGTGTAATTCCCAGATAATCTACAAGTTCCTGGTTTGAGGCATAGCAATGTTCTTAAACTATGTAGCATGCTTGACTCTTCATTTGCATGTGTTTTGCCTCCCATTTTCAGGGATTTGTTGTCTTACATCCAATAAAATGCTATTGCAGTTTATTTTGCAGTCTTTGACTTTTGGTTATGTATCTAAAGAGCAATGCTTTTCAAAACATTCTGTAATAAACATAGCACTTCATAATTCTTCTACTGTAACTGCATCAGCTTGTCAATAAATAAAACTAATTGTTCAGGAAAAATTGTGAAACATTCACTTTTGGATCCTCTCTCTTGTTTCTGTGTTCCCTTACGTCTAGGGTAGTTTAGATAATACGTGATGAGTGCAATATATTATTCTCTTGGAAATGTTTTTTTCCCAGGAATTTTCTTAACCGAAGAGACTTTTTCCTCTGTCGAAAAGCTTGGGTTTTTTGGAAGGCAGCTACAAAAACCTTCCTGATGGATCAGGCTGTGGAAGCTTGGTTTTGTTCAACAAGCAGACCAAACGCTTAATTTTTCTGTGCTGGTTGTTCTTTTCCAAGAAAAATTGCTGTCATTTAGTTGAACATTTGCTTTAATTTTTTTACTGTTCAACATGATTGTAAGCCTTGAATTGACAGTATCACGTCTCTGCTATTCACTTCTGGACTGATGTAGGAGTCAGGAGAAATATCAATTTTGAGCACGTTTTAGCTGATACTCTGAGTCTGTATGCCACTGATGTGGGCAGCAACAGTAGCTGAGGCTGAAGGCGTTTTTCTCAGCTGAAAAATCTTGGTATCATCAATAATGTTTAAGGAAAGGTTAGACGTAGTACTGAAGGACACGGTTTAGTAGGTAATAGGTGGTGGGGGGACAGTTGGACTGGATGATCCTTGAGGTCTCTCCCAGCCTTAATGATTCTATGATTCTATGAAAGCGAGTGGTGTGAGTTGAAATATCTTCGCTAGATAAAAATCCTTAAGATATTTGATTACTGACCCACATTATTACGGCGTGCTGATTCAGCACAGACACTTTACTGGTATTCAGCATGCACCCTGGCAATCGTCAAGCAATTTCACATCACTGACTATCTGAGCATATGGATAGCTTCTCACTGAGCGGGCGTTTGTATGTAAGCAGTATCACAGATACAACTTTTGAGAGTGCCAGTGAGGTACAGCTTTATTTTCTTTCTGATAGTATTTGAGAAATAAGTTTTTTTGCATGTACTGGATGCTGAAAATTAACTTTGCTTTGAGTAAAATGTATCAAATACATAATGTAAATATGTGATAAGCTGATTAGAATTCACTTTGTTCACAGATGTGTAATAGTTTACTACTTAGTCACATACTTTGGGTGAATATTTTTTCTCTACATTCACTGAATTTGTATTTAAGGTGAATATTCCCTTTTTAAAGACTGTTTGACTTTCACATAAATTTTTCAAGGAAGACCCCTGTGCAGAAGATTCTCCATTAAAAGGCAGAAAATATTCTCACTCTTCTCTGCAGGGGGAGTATAGAAAATACTATATTCTTACTTTTAGGTTCCTCATGTTTGAAAGCGAGAGTGTTTTACTGCGTCCGCAAAAGTTTCATGCATGCCTCCTCTACGTTCTCTAAGTTTTTAGATTTTGTAAGCGTGTGTATGTCAATCTTTTTGGTAAGAAAGCAAAAAGTGCAGATTATCAGTCTTTCAAGTCTTACCTGACTGGAACGTAATTAAGAGGAAAACATTTATTATGTGTTTAATGACTTTGCTTCTTAACATGTTTTATACAAAAATCCCTGTACCTCCCATGTAATGGTCAGTTATTTTCGGTAGAGGGAGCTGTCGGCCTATTTTTGAAAGGTGATCCTAAGCTTGATTTTATGGGCCATTAAGAGCAATTGAAATAAAATAATTGATGCAGTAAAATAGCTTTAAACCTTAATACAAAACCTACAGTTAGGTCCTAAACACACTTTCTTAACTTGCCAAGTGACTGGGTGCCACAGAGTTGCAATGTGCAATAGATAATATTTTATGCAAGTTAATTTGATCAGCAATTTTAGGAAATATTGGTACTTCATAAAGCACTGCATGGTAAAATTGCCCCCAAATCTGGAAAATAAGACACATGAATTTGATTAAGTTTTCTCTGTGTGTTGCTAAAGTATTTTATTGCTGTTCTGAGAAATAAATCTTCACTTTAATTGGTGAGGCTTAAAGAAAAAACATGAACTCTATATAGATTTGAAAAATATCACTAGGGCCTTGTTTAAAGCTTTGGACAAAGTAGAAAGAATTGTTCCTCCAGAGTAGTGTAAATTGACTTTATTCATGCCAAACGCAGAACTAAATATAGTCATTTTTATGGCTGTAATAGAAAAATTTCATTTACTGTTTTCTCCAATTTGTTCATTTTCCAAACACTGAAGACTTTAAGTTGTTACCACATTTCAATAGCTCTGCTCAAAGGCACACTTTTTATACTTTGCTATTGCCTACTTTGAGAAATTAGGAGCTCTTTTCTGTCTCTGATTTGTAGGCCTTTGCTAGTGCATGTCTGAGATTAAGATGATCATAGTTTCAGTGTTCCCTCTGGTCATCCAGCACACTCTGTGATCAATTTTTCAGTGATGGTCCTTGCTATCAATTTAAATTATTGCCTGCTAGAAGTGTAGAGGAAACATTTTGGTCCTTCCTACTCCAAACTTGCTTGCTTTAAATTGCAAGTTCCTTTGAAGCAGCAAGCATATTTTCTGGTTTATACTGGGAACAAAGAAGTGCTGGAAGTGATTGGACAGAAAAATGACAGTAGGACTGTAATGTGGTCAGTTTTCCCCTTCGTTTTGCTCATGTGTGTATCCTTTTTCTATGTTGATGTATCTTCATGTAATCAGGAAGATACTGATTTATAACCAAAGGCATCTTAACATCTGTCTTTGCAGACTTCAGAAGTGCTCCATGAAAGAAAGTGTGTGCAGAAGGAATATCGATTATAGGCCATAACAGTAGGTAGACAGAAATGGAAAGCTATCTTCCTCAGACAGTGTGCTAGTATGTACTTAATGGCGCTGTACGGGTCATTTTAGGGTCTGCTCACAGACCTGTAGAAGGTACTACTGTCTTTGGTCTGGAATGAGAAAATAAAAAGTTTATTTTGAAGGGACCTTTTTTGATACTTCAATGCCTAAATATGTTACTAGATTTCTGATGCTAAAGCTTCACCATATCTCTGGTCTTTCCAGAGCTTTCTCTTTTTTTAGCTACCAGCTCTAATGTAATACAGCAATAGCGTGTTGCCAAAGATTTCTGTATCACATATGTCTGTTTGGATGATTCTTAGGTGACATCTAAGTGGGCCAGACAGATTAAAGTTCACATTTCCATGAAATGTGTCCATTGAATTAGCTGATCAATATTTTGCTCTGTGAGAAAGCGGTGCGTTTGCTTCTTGTGAGTTGTTTGTAGAGAAAAAAAATAGGGAGATTAGTACGTTTTCTTGGCTATGTTTTTCATTTTCTCTGTTCCCATGTAATGGGTGATGAAGGATAACAAATCGATTTTGCTGCTGTATAAAGTCCATAGGAACATGAATGCAGTGCATAGGTACGTGAATGCAACGCATAGATACATGAAAGCGAGAATAAGAAATACTGTTTGTGTTGAATATTTTTGTATGTTGTGACAGCTCAAAGTTACTAGACTGATACTACAGATGCTTTTTTTTAGTACATAGTTTTGAACTTATTAGCATACTGATTTTTATTTTGAAAGCTAGAGTGCTTAATTAAAATAACTAATAAATTTAGTGTTTTCTGATGTCCGTTTTTTTCCCTGTTGCAAAACTAAGACATTTGTATATGAAATTCCTATAGCTGAAGTACTCACAAACAGTTCAATAGAAACGTGCTAAGATTAGGTTTTCTACGATTAGATAGAATTTGTGAAAGTGTTTTAAATCTTAAAAGCAAGGTACTGGTGTTCCCCAAACTGATTAAAGGTTATTGAATTTTCTGTGTATTATGTGTTCTTATATTTGCTTTTTGGGTCTTACATTAAGAAATAGCTATTTTAACCATTAAGTAGTGGTTTTCTAAAGCAGCATTGCTCAGAACAACTACAGATACAAGTGGTTGGAGCTGTTATTATCAAATAGCATCATACATTTCACCTAGCTGTGATGTTTGTTTCTATATGAATGCATAAAGTATGATACTTGTTTAAAAGGGCTTATAAGTCTTAAGAAGATAAAAGGGGCCCAGGGGACAGGGGAGAATATGATTTAAAATAGGAAGTAGAAAACAGCAATCATGGATGGAGGGACATCTATTTAGTTCTCTTTCTTAAGTCTGCCTTTAATTCCCAATTTCATGGGACCAGATATGGAATAAGTAAATAAGTTCCAGAAGAAAGAAAACAGGAAGTTGGGAGGTAGAGGCGGGGGGGAGGAAAGTTAAGTGTGCGATCTAATTCTAAACCTCCTGGAGTCAGTGGAAGTTTCCTCACTGACCTTGGAGGATTAATTTTCAAGCCTAGGGAAATGATGAGTGGATGAAGAGTTGAGAGATTAAAGTGTTAGCAGAAGGAGAAAGGAATAGGAAGCCAGAGGGATAAACATCAATACTGGAAACACTGCTTTCACAGGGATCACTTCAAATAAGGAATAAAAGGATAGTTCAACTTGCAGTACTTTTTTTTTTTTTTTAACTCAAATAAATCTGATCCGTTTTAAAAGTGCCAGTTGTGCCAGAAGGTTAGGTTCTTGCTAATTGTGAACGCTATACTACCGTGGTAGTGATATGGGATTCTAAAGACACATTGTTCCAAGTGATGCTGATTTTTTCTTTAGACATAATTAGTTTGAAGATGTAATCTCCATTATATTTGCCATATGCTCTATTTCTGACCAGCACTGCCGTATGTCTTTCACCTCTGCTGTTCTGCGTCTTGGAGATCTTGGTGGTACTGCCTGCTTGACGCCGGAGTCCAGCAGCAAAGGAGGGATGGGAAACTTAGAAGCAGACTTCAATCTCTCTGAGTCCAGCAAAACATCAGGGCTTAGCAGAGATGCTGCATGGGGTCACTGAATGTCTTTAGGTCCTGGGAGAGGCTTCAGCTTGCGCTGTAGGTGAAATTCTTCAATTCTTTCCAGTGAGTTCAGATGGAGGTTAGTAGGCTGGAAGGTAAAGGGAATCATGTTTCCTATGGTACCTGGTAATGTCACATGCAAACGGTTTGATGATACAGTGATGCAGATTGTGCTCTTCATATTAGTATCCTGAAAATTTAATACAAAAATTTTTGTATTGTTTCACATGGTCTCTCCCCACCCTGGGTAATGTAGGTGGATTCTAATATGTGGAAATCATCTGAGTATTTGATATATAAATGTGTTCTGACTGGACTGTGGACTAAAAGGGAGAAGAGAGACTGACGACACATTTTTATTCTTTCCTTGTGTTTCATCCATGTGGTTCACAACTTCCTTAAAAGTCGTCTATTTTAAAAAGCAGAATTATTGCTCAGTTTCAATTCTCAGATAAAAGCTTAATTTCTGGGCACTTTGTGTTCACTGCAGCACTTACTCAACCGTGACTTTGCACTATTTTTCTTGACTCAATAGCCAAACTCTTCCTTAAATAATGGTACCACAGGACATGGCACCCTATTTCAATATTCTGCCAGTCATTGCTAAGCATGAGCACTGATGATGCTCAACTATTGTGAAAACCCTTTAAACTGCTGATAAAATGATGACTCATGGTCACCTGATGAAAACAGCTTCATTACCATGACTCCAGAAACTTTAGATCCCATGTGAGTGTTTCACTTCCCACACTAGTTCTTCTGAAAGGGATGATGATGCAGTTATTTTCTAACAGTTGACAGCTGCTCAATTAAGCTGTGACAATGTGGTTGGCAAAAACTATAAATTCCAGAGGATTTTAATAATAGTTTAAGGAACTAAAAATCTGTATAAGCTGTGAAGAAATCACTGCCACTATTCGCCATGTTACTTGAAGTGTTTTCTAATCAGATTGTACATCTTAGATTTCATTTACCACTACTGAATTAAGTTCTTCTTATAGTGGATCTGACCCAAACCTCACTGAAGTCAATGGGCTTTGGATCGGAGCCTGTAGGAGTGTATTGGCAGCGCACTGGCTTAACTAAGGACATACTAATTTATTTCATCAACAGCCTTCCTCAGTTCGATTTGTCTTTTACAAATGCAGTCGCTGTCTAGAATGTCAGTGACTAAAGGAATTGGGTTGGAAAAATACTGAAAAGTGACACAGCCAAATAATAAACTATAAATCAGTTTTAATTTCAGTATAAAAAGAGTGAAATGAAAACCCTTGTGTTGCCAACTTGTGATTATCCAGACACTGTGAAAAGATGGATAAAGTGAAAACAGAATTATGGAAAAACATGGAATTGGACTTAAGGTGTGTATGATTGTTTGTTGTAAAGCAGGGAAAGGTGCTCAGCAAGTAACTGAACGTAAGGCAGTCAGGAATGGGACACTCGCTCTTAAATGATCAGGAGTTCCACAGGTGATTTTTGTTTTACACTAGTTTCTCTCTTTTGACTGGAAATATTTCTAACTTGAAATGTTGTGAGACACCATGCTTAAGAAAATAAGAATATTATGGAGTGATTTCAAGTGTGTATGACTGAAACTTTTGCTAGACTGGACAATGTTGTATGTGTATTGGACCAATATAAAATTATTCTTTTCTCTTTCTTTTTAAACAGATATTGACTAAGTAAAATTAGTGCTTTAAAATTTAACATGCAGGCTCCTACAGGTTTTGTTTTTTTTACTTATACCTCCATTTCTGTTTGTTTTTTTCCTATTTATTACCCAGCTGACTAATTTCAAACTTTGATGATGAACATTATGTATTTATTCTGTGCTAAAAGCTGAGACTCATCTAGATTGAAAAAGAATGATCTGATCAGAATTGAAAATTAGCTTCAGATATCAAGAAAAGAGGGAGAAACAAGATACATTTCTGAGATGCTATAGTATCAGTCATACAAACCGTATTAACAAATGACATGTGGGAAAGTCATGCTTTATTTGGTTTTTTAATCCCTGAATCCCTCTCCACTGTTTTTATTGCCACAAGCAGCGTCGTAATGAAGAGGCAAAAAGTTGCAGATTTAATGAAGAGCTCTAGTAATAATGTCAGAAATACATTTGAAAAACAAACTACAATATGATGTGGTATCGTAATTGACAAGAGTTTTTACTATGGAGGGCAAGTTCTGTAGAGTTTGTCAATATTGTAGTCCTGCTGTTGTGCATTGTTCTATCCTTCTGTTTTTTAACAGGCTGAATGGTTTTGACTTCGTGTGATATTGCTTGGCAAAATGAACAGAAAGAATAAACAACTTTATATAATGAATAAAATTCAGATTATAAGTTCATTTAGACATACAAAAAAAATGGTAAATGAAGGTGGATCTTGCCAAGCCATGGTGTCTGTACCTTTGCATATCAAGCTAACCTGTTTTTTATTTCCCTGCTTCAGAGAATGGAGTATTTTTAATGAGGCTTACACAAAAGACAGCTCTGCCTTCATATTACAGAACACTGTTTGTAGTTGAGAGATTTTCACTTGGGAAATGGGAAGAAAATAGTTTGTGGTCTAGATCATGTGCAGGCGGTTTTGAACCAAAATCTTAACTTCAGTGATTGAAGTGCTTCAAGACAATCTTTTCCTGTTGGCTGTGTACGCTTTGCTAGGGAAGTATGGTCCTTTTATGACGCCTGAAGAGCAAGTGTCATCTTTCTTGGTTTTGTACGTTCTTCTCTTTTTAACTTCTTTCATTCAGGCTGCTTTGCTATTTCTGCTAGCCATGTGTTTTACAGACGCACCCTCTTGCTTGAAGTTCTGAATCTACAGACTTCAGCAAAACAAAGATTATTTTATTCCTTTTTCTGTGTCACTTGCCATGTACATGTTAAATAGCATTCAAGTGGAGAATGTCTGTAAAGGTGCTGCATCAAACGCACATTGAAGAATAGTTAGTCTTGAGGGAGAGCGAGGAAAAGAACAAAGTTAAGAATGACTTAGTATCACTGATTTCCTAGCAACAAAATGTGACACAGCCACAGAATGTTTTCTCAGCATTTTCGTCCTGTTGGTGCCTCTGTCCTCATTTTGCTCTGAAAACCTGTGCAAAACTGAAATAAGCTGTACCCCACATGCAAGGTTTGCTTTGCATGGCCCTGCTTAGTTTCCAGGAAGTAGTAAGGTGCCTGGCATATCTGACACCGCTCAGCTGGTGAAACATTAGTTTATATACAATACAGTTAAATACAGCCTTTCAAGTTCAAGCCAATGTTCTCCTATTTTAAACTCAGAGGATCATCTTTGTTGATTGAATATACCAGTGATTTAATAGCACTCATAATTAACCAAATGTACATGGTTGTGGTTTATCCTGCTTTGTATCATACAGATAACGACAGATAGAAGAGAAGTGTATAGCTCTGAACATAAAATATTTGCTGAACTAAGGAGTTGGGAAAGAGCTAAGTCTTGGGCCATTAAAGAGGATCTGTTCAGTGCCAAGATCCTAGGATTTGACAGTTGGTAGGGTCATGCAGTATCTATTTTTCCCTTCTTTATTTTGACGTTCCTACAGTACAAAAATAGGAAAGAGAGCAATTTAAGTAGCACTACCATAGTGCGTTGTCTTGCCATAATAAGTCAATCTTTAGTTATAGAGAACAGGCTTCCGAAGAGTTGTTCCCTTTGTGGCACCGTCTGTAAGTGTCTCGTTCTTATTTTGCTGGGTCTTAAACCATCACGTAGTTTCAATCCATGTCTTGTTGAATTTACAGTTTAGAAGTTAGGAGTAAGTCTGATGCATCAAAAGTTAAAAATGAAGCTCACAATTTAAAAAAGTGATCAACCAGAACATACTATCATCTCAAGTGCTGGGTCCTGTTTGTAGTGTAATATGAAATAGACTGAATAGTGGTGATGAAATCATCATTGGCCACCATGGGCATCCCAGTGGAGAGAAATATTACAGGAGGATTTGGAGTAAAAAACCAATGTTGGTTTATAGATTTATTCAGTAAATTATTAGAATTTGACATGAGTTTTAAATCTTTACATGTCTGTCTACGCATTTTTCAGAAATGGAATTGAATATTTTATTTTGCTTTCGTTGTTTGTTGAAAACAGAGGTTGGTGTTTAGAGATGACCTTGAAAGACTTTGAAAAATATTAAGGAAAATGTTTCTTTGCCTATATCCCTTCTTCACCCTGATAATCAGCAGGAATTGTGATTTGATTTGCAGAGTGTTTAGAGGACGCAACTAGGGGTACTTGCTGATTATGGACTGAAAAGAGATACAATGACAGATGCCCAGCATATTCTACGTAGTTCAGAAAACTCTTGGCTAATTTGAAGCCAGTTTCTGTAGGGCTACTAGAGATGGTTCATACGTCGTCGTCATTGTTTTAGAGAGGCCTGTATTATTAAGCATGTAGGAACTGTTGGGATTTAGTCTGGCTGTGTAAATTCCTGTTTGAACTATGATACAAATTTTGGGAGGGAAAAATCCAGTGATGGAGAATACAATTGAAAATATTTGAAGTTCAGGACTGAAATGATATTCGGGTGTCATTAGAATCTACTTTTTTATTAGAGTATCTTTTGCAAGCATCAAGAAATCTCACATTACTTCAAGCTGCACACCTAGAAAATAGCTGAAAACTTTTCTGTTGGTAACCGGTGCTGTGACGGGGTGAGGCAACTGTTACCCACATACCGTTACAGGGCAGCATCGCTCCTCCAAGCAGAGAAAATGAAGGTGGCAAAATACAATTACCAGATTTCTAAGTTGGCTAGGCATTGGATCAGTAACAAAGTGTTATGGGTACCAGCGATGACTGCAGACTGTTAAAACACAATAGAAAGTTTGATCGTTGCAGTGGATGCATTCAAAGCTAGTTTAGAAGGAGAAAACACCCCTGGATTTACCAGCAGGATTACGTGTCGTGTTCCTTGGAGAGGCATGTGTAAGCAAAGCCTCACCTCAAATGCTCTGCCAATCTGGTATTCCTCCTTTACGTGGAGATACTAGGAGTAGTAAATTGTCAAGCGCTTCAGATTTTTTTATTAAGAAGCAAAAAGTGGAGAACTTCAGTATCACCATTAACTCTACTTACCTGTGGGCTCTGTTATATGGAGCTTTTTGAAATGATGCCCAAATAGTACTACAGTACAGAATGGTGCCTACTCTTCAGAGAGGATGGGCGTTCCTGAAATAACTTCAGCTTGCATCTGCCTTCTGAGTATTTCTGTTCCATGTAAGAAGTGGCTGTGTCCCTAACACCAGGCTTTATCTACATAGATACTAGTGACTGTAAATGGTAGTTTCAGAATAGGCAACGTAATGATATTTAAAAGGGCAAGTTAATTCACCGTGAACATCTACTTTATAGTAGTGCCCACGTCAAAGTCTTCTCTGCTGCTGCTGGCTGTCATCATACTGGTACTTGATTTTGAAATACTACTCTTTTTTCCCTTTGGATTGCCACACAGATTTAGTGGTTGGACCTTGAGCTACAAGTGACATGTTTATTTCTCTAATTTTACCATCTGCACATCAGTTCAGTACCCTCAAGATGTTCAGATTAATTCCCTTGTCTTTTCAGTAATAGTTTGGGCCCACTCGAAAAGGCAGTATGTTTAAACGTTATAGTAGTAAGACGTTATTCCAAATCTACTAAAATATAACATTGTTTAAATGCGATGCTATCTATTATCTTACTAGTGGGGTGAAGAACAGCAAGTTGTTTTTTTTCCCCAATGATAGTTCCGTTGTGGACTTCATGATGCAGGTTCCAGTGTGTTTAAGGTGAACGTTCCAGACTTTGCCGCAAGTGAAATAACTGTGAAAATTCTGTTCTGTGAGAGCCCGTTCTCAGCAGCAAACATCCTCCTCGCTTTTACTTTCATCTCTAACAGCACCTTATAGGGACATACAAATCGGGCAGAACTAGGGAAAGAAAGAGTAAAGTGAAAAGTGGCAGGGTTGTGGAACAGGCTGTGGAAAGTCGGTGTCCTCTGCGGGAGCAACTTTGGAATGAGCTTTCAGTCATATAACTTGTTGAATAGCGGGTGTGTGTGTGTGTGTGCGCTTAACTTTTTAAATTGGAGAGAAACTGCAGGTTATAAGCATGAAAATGCAATAACATACCATTAATATTCTAAGGAACAGGTTGCATGTGAACAGGTAATGGGATTGGAGTGATTATGCCGCCACCTAACCAGCAGGAAAACCTGTCACTGGGTACTTGTGTGTTTGGAGTTTCTGATTTCGGGTTCTGCAGTCTGGTGTTACACAGAATAAATTCTCAGGCCTGCCTTTGGTCCTTGCAGCTGCCTTCAGCCACTCCGGTTGTTTTTCTGGACGAGAGCAAGAGCTGAATGTTTACAAATAATTCCATGCTGAAGAAGTTGCATAGCATAAAGATTGATTTAGCTAAAAAAACCCCGAAACTATTTGTTAGAGAGCCCGGCCCTGCTGGGATAGAATTCCTGCGTTCCCCCTTTGATGCAAGATGAAGTTTGGTGTAGCTGGCCGACGGTATAAAAGCAGCGGGCGCTGCGGACAAGGGGGTGATAACATTGGCGATGGAGGAAGCCGCCCTCGGCCCCCAGCGCAGTGGCGGGGACCCCCGGTGGTNCAGCGCTGGCCGCTGTGGACCTGGGAACCGAGTAACGCTGCTTGCTTTCGCCTCCCCGGGACGGCTCAGGTGACTAGGCCCCCTTTTCAAAGGCCCCCTCAAAATAGCGGTGTTAGTTCGTTTCGGTCCAGCCCGGTTACAGAGCCGTACTGCTTCCTTTGGGGGAACTCAGGAGAACCCCTTCCAAGGGTCATTTACTGTTTGTTTTTATAGTGAATTACTCTTCGTACATATTTCTTTTCTAATGACTTCTTGGTCATTTCTCTAATTTGGGAAGTATACTTTTAAAGACTTTTGGTGCCATGTTTATTTTTCTTAAAAGCTTACGGAACAGAAACACAACCTTGTGAGGCATGTGTGTCCCCAATGGAAATAGAATGGTCCCACAGTGTTAATTCTGTTCATCCATCATATCTCTGACTTTTTATCTTCTAACTTTAATCTGTAGTGTTAGAGAAGAAACTATTTTGAAGAGCCTTGCATTCCATGCATACACTAAAAATAACAGAAGGGTATAACCGTATGGAAAACTTAATAGGAAACAACTTCTCCTTTTACCTTCCCACATACACAAATGAACATTGGGTGGAGTGGCAAATAGGACTAGAAATGTGTCTCTGACCTCTTTACACCCACGTTCTTGATTATAACCTTGTACTCTTAATCTGTCTTCTTTTTCAATGAGATCATAGAAATTTCAGCTACGGGTAGGGGGGTTCACAGGCAGATGCTGAAAGGATGATGACCTCTGCTTTTTATTGTTACCTGCGGAAGGAAATCTCAATTAGCGTGAAAAATGTTGAGAATTCTTGTACTGAGTGATTAAAAAAAATATTTTTGATTTATACGGCATACCTGCCTTTTAAAATTGTATGTTTTATTGCTAGACGTGGAATGGGAAGACAGGACAGTTTGATATGCTGTAGCTACGGCAGCCTTTAGATGCGTGTGAATCGTAAAGCTACTAATTGATCTCCCGGTGTTGCAGATAGCTTGCATCTGCTTTTCCCTAATGGTTTCACAGTGCTCTCCTCAAGTAAACCACAAGAGCAGTGGGGCTTTGTTTTTTATTTAAAAAAGAAAAATCAAACCAAACCAGTTACTGGTACTTGCAGAAGACTCTAGTGATTTCTAAGTAAATTAGCAACAGATATTTACAGCAAAAATTTGCTAAAAATGAGCAAATTAGAGATTTAAGACATGTATGTACTGGAACTGTGATATAATAGTTACAGTTGTAATAATAGAGTAATTCAATACCTCTTGCTTGCTAAGAGAATACGAGTGAAGTTGCCATAG
The DNA here is from genome assembly GCA_013399095.1 of Psophia crepitans. Lineage (NCBI taxonomy): Eukaryota > Metazoa > Chordata > Aves > Gruiformes > Psophiidae > Psophia > Psophia crepitans. The sequence continues at coordinate 2,355,274 of VWZZ01000616.1, forward strand.
TTTCAGAATGTCTCGGTTTTTAACCATGACAATGTTTGTTATTTTTAATTGCTTGATTTTTTTTTTCCAAATTCTTTTCCTTTCTAAACGGTGTAAAGGGAAGAAAAATTAACTTTTGTGAAATGAGTCCTCTGTTTGCTTTTCAAAGAGCTTTCTTTCAATTTATTTATTAATTACTTTTATAAAAGGGGATTGAAGATGTAGGTATATGTATGTTGTAATACTCATTTTAGGAAACTTAAATCTCAGCGCTTCTAATACTGGCAGTCTGGCATTCACTGTAAGTATAATAGGTTATTTCATGCTGCTTCTCTTTATATTCATGGTTATGATACTGAAATGTTGAGACCACACACAGACAACTAGGTCTCTAGCCACTTACGCGTGTAAACAGTCTGGCTTTTTACAAAGTGGAAAAATATTTCTTGTGCAGTATTTTAACATGATCAGCATGTTAAGGCTCAATCTGCAACTGTGTCAACATTTCTTTGGCTGTAACCATTAATTCTGTAGCCTCTTGATAATATGTAAAATGTGAAACTGGTTTGTTTACTACTGGGATTTGTCAGCAATTACTGTCTGCATTTAGCTTAGTTCTTTCAAATAGATAATAGATCAAAGAATTATTTTGCATCATCACTCTGGTTTTAGTAAAACAAAGGATTTATTTTTTTTTTCATCTGGGTTTAGGCTCTTGAAAGGGACATTGGAGCAGTAAATTTCATAAATATTGTTCTTATACCTGTTTGATGTTAGTAGGCAGAGGTACAGTACATTAAAAAAGAATCGATAACTACTATTTGATATGAATTTAGCTATAGAACAGGAACGTACATTTCTTTCAGACCTCAGCTACTGTAAGACCTGGCATGGCTTCAACAGAACCTTTTTGTTTCTTTGCTTTATTTTTTTGTAATTAAAGCATGTTTTCTGCGTTCTTATTACTGTTAGGAACTGCAAGTGCAGTGGTCATATGTAATACTATTTAAGCACTGTGGTATCTTCATTACAAAGAATTGTGAAGACTGCAAGTTCTGATAGACTATTCTTCATTTGTTTATAGTATGGAGCTGTTAAGAGTTACATGGCTTAGAAGCTTTTTTATGGATATCACATCTAGTCAAATAATAATTTGGTTTATATAGTGTCTTTTATCTCTGTTCTCAAAGCCTTTATTAATATATTTATTAATTTAGTTTCAGTATATCTTTGAGGCTTTACAGGTAACAAAAAAATCCCAAACAAATGCAAAAACTTACTAGACATTACATATAGAACTTTGGTAAAAAATTTTTTTGTTTACTTAGAAGTAGGCTGTATAATCACTAACTGAAACCTGCCACTGCTCCTGAGAAGCCTGCCATGAATTCCATGATCTCAGGGGCACTTTGGTAAAATATTTCACCTCAGCTTTTTTTATAAGTTTGTACAAATCTAAAGCATTGTTTTCCTATGAGTATTTCATTTAAGAGATCAAAATAACAGCATAGTATAGAATGCATACCAATCCATAAGACTGCCTCTTTAAAAATTGCAGGACACAAACAGAATTGCAATATGGATGAGCTAAATTACTGGGGGGAAATTCAGGTTTAGGAATAGTCAGCTGACAGAATAAACTATTCTATGAAACTCTCAGGAGGGAAACCTGTATTTTTAAAGTCACTGTTATGAAGTATTTAATAAATGTGTCACTATTCCTGTAGGAGGTTAGTAAAGCTTTCAGTTTGTAGATCACTATCTTTTCATTCTTAAGACTTAAATGCTCTTTGCTACTTAAATTCTGTTACCATTACTGAATACCACTCAGACCAAATGTTTTGTACATGCTAAAATTTGAATGAATCTTTTGCTCAGTAAAAACTAAACTACCATTCTCCCAAACAGCAGATGAACAAAGAGAATCAGAGTGTTTCATCATTCTTGTTCATCTGTCTGGCCCAGCTTCATTTCCTTTGATGGAGAAATGATAAATATAAATTACAAAGTGAGGCAGCACATGATCTTTATCTGTTAGTTAAAACTAAATCTTTTATACCAGTTTTGTTTTCCAAGATTTTGAACATTTAAATGGTGAATTTTGTGCAAGGAATTTAGGACAGTAATTGAAACAGAATATTTGTTTCAGAACCAGTAGATCATCATCTAGGTGCATATTATGGCATAGTAAAGGAGCGCCTTTAAAACTGTTTCTAACCATTTTGGGTTTTTTTTCCCCCCAATGTCAAAACACATACTGTATAGTACTTGTATATATTAAGTACTTACATATATTAAAAAAACAGTTAATTTTTTATTGCTTTTTCCCTGCAAATGGTAAATTTTGGACGTGCCTACCAGCTATGTATTGTAGTCTTTTGAGTGGTAACAAATCATAGGCAGTAAGACGTGACAGTAATTCTAAGTTGAATTTTGTGATGAATCCTTTGCCATTGGATTGGAAATCTCCCCACAAGTTATACACATCTGGAAAAGTCAATTTACATTTATTCAGTAGATTCAATTTTTTGTTCAGAAAACTTCCTACTGAGAGTGAATCTCCTGTGATCTTAGTGGCACCTGCTGGCCTGGGGATTAGAAGGGTGAAGATGCAGCCTGTCTAATTTGAAAGTAAGGAAGAGAAAAGGTGGGATGACTTGTTTAAATAAAGCAAAAAAAACCCCAACAACAACAAAAGGCAAACAAACCAAAACTGGCTGAAGATCCTTATTTGTGGGGCAGAGACTGGGGGTGACTGGCATGAGAATGGGCTACAGGGATTCACTAGTTTGAGCGAGGAACAGAGACTGACTGTTAGGAGAGCAATGGAGCAGGAACGAGGAGAAAATTGATGGACATCAGCATTGGAGCAGGAATGTCAAACTGGAAGCTGAACTGAAAGGATTAAGAGTAGTAAAGGATGTTCAAACTGATGGAAAATCTTGAGTGGCAAGATTTAATTGATCAAAAGACTGGTTTCAGCAGCCTGAAATAGGGAAGAGAGTAGGAATATCCAGATGCCGGAAAGTGTCATTTTGGGGGGATGATGGCACAATCAATTGTCTGCTTTATAGTCTGTGATCTCCTTTGCACCCTGGAAGGAAAACCTAAGGCTCGTGAAGTGAAACAGTTGCAAAAGGTTTTATCCTCCTACAGTACTAATCCAAAGAAAGGGTGATGGTTTACTATAGGTTAATTGTATTGGTTCACTTGGTGGAGACTTCTGTGGTGCTTCCAATCCTGCTAATTTCCCTGTGGGAGTCAACGTGTCAGCGTGTGGTAGATTTTACTTAATCAGTTCTCTGTCTGCCCTTACCAAGGTCATATTCAGAAGCTGTTGAACTTAACAAATCTACCTGCAGTCATCTGGGAGCATGTGTGATGTCCTTGGCCTTTTTTTAAGCTTTTCTGTAGTATGTTGTGATTGTGTTCTTACTACATCACTGCTTCACTGTGCGCATTCTTCTTACAAAGAGATAAACTGTATCTGAGTAAGGCTGGAAAAAAAAAATCACTTCAGTGTGGTATTCTTACAGGAGCATGTCTTTAAAGGTGTACTTAACTGGAGTATGGCTAAGCTATTCCAGGAGTCCATTTTTCAAGATTTTGTTAGAAAGGTCATACCTGTTCTTGTTTATCTCCTAGCTATTCCTACTTTTAATCAGTTAATGAAGAATAAAATAAATGTGGAAAATCTCCACATTCTCAGTAGTACAGAAAGATACTGCTTCTTTAAAGAACAAATCACACCCCTTTTAAATAGAAAATCTATATGAATAGATTTGTAAATTCTGATTTTATTACGTTTTTGTCATCTACAGTTATATAAAAGGTCTAATATTTTATGCAAAAGTGGTTTTTAAACATTTGTATATTTGCCTAAATATTTAAAAAATACTTAGCTGATAAAATTGCAGATTTTTCTAGGTTGTTATTTTTTATTGTTGTTCTGAAACATCAAATATACAATTTTGGGCTGTGAAAGGCTTTTCACTGAATACAATTGATTAATGGCATTTTTTTCCTAGTCATGCTTATTCAGTTATTCATGACGTTTTGTATGATTTCAGGTTAACTTTTGTTAAGCTCAGGATTACTTTTATCTATTCATTTTTAGCGTAACTATTTCAGAGTAATCTTCACCCTAATGAAGGAAGGTTGAAGGCCATACTGAAAACCTTTAAAGTCAGCAAGATTTGGAGCATCTAGCACTTTTCTCATGTGATAATCATTAATATTAATGAATTAAAATGTTTACACACCCTGGTCTCTGGTGTTCTCTTTGATGTTAATTACTTTACAGTAGATCAGACAAATTCATTCTTAGTGTCAGACAAGTAAGGAAATACTTGATCTTCATATAACTGTGCCCCTTAGCAACATAGTAGGTCTTATTAGTTGATTAATAACATGTATTTTTGCTGTGTTTGCAGTGTACAAATGCTTGTCTGTCTGACTTTAAAAGGCCCTGGGTGGACCTTTGTTACTAAGTTCAAGCAAAAAAATAATATAAAGATATAAATACATGGCTATATGTAAGTATAATGAAGCTTAACAACCTTCTCAGACCTGTTAAAGCAAAGGTTTGGTTTTGTGTCTTCCTCTTACTGATGTGAATCTGATAAAATGGACAGTGTGTTCACTTGTTCCTGCCTCTGTGGTACTCTGCGTTCCTGATATCCAGGAACTGTAATCTTTCATATGCTGTCATCTCTCATTCTTTATTCCTTTCAACAAAGATGCTAGCATACTATCTTTTTTTTAATTAAAAAAATGAGCTGTTGCTTTGCAAGGGGTAATTCCCTCTGAACCTATGATGTAGGGTTTTTATCCTGTTGAAATCCATGGAAAAAAAATAGGATTTTTTTTCCACTTAATTTATAAAGTGTATTCTTTCCTGTCTTGGCTCTTTAAAAAGATGCAGACGTGTAGGAAGTGAAAACTCAGCCATAGCAGCCTAGCTCTGCAGGTATCCTTGAAGATCCTTAACTAGCAAAGTCTTACCAGCCATTGTCTTTGGTAGGTGCTTTTTGCAGTGTGTAAGAGTTCATCCTTTGGTTTTGCTCCTCTAATTTTCACACTTAGAATTGTGTGACAGCTGTAGCTTTTTTGGAAACAGTGAAATCACGTTATATTAGTAGACTCTGTCATCATGTGTTTTAATATAAAGTTTCTGACTACTGGTAGGCATTGCTTAAGTTCTGTTGGAAATGTTATTGCTGCATACAAAGAGGCCTTTCCGTCTTGTCAGCCTGTCTTTTTGAACTTTCTGGGTTTCCAATAACGTGGATACAGGTGAATATTGTAACAGGAAGAAAAGAAACTTTCTGACCTGTAATCTGATCTGTGTATTGGAAGAACGCTTCATAGATCTGTCTATCTACTGCCCACAGAGGGGAAAACCTTTACACTGGATACTACTGTTGCACTGCCTTTTGAAGAAAGGGGAAGTGTATTCCCTAAAAATGACCCTGAAATTCATGGCTGAATGTCTTGAGCAAAATGCAACTGGAATGCTGATTGCAAAGATTTAAAATGTTAGAGCTGCGTGTTTTCTGGGACTATGATTCATTTTATTCAACTGTTCTAAAAAATTAATCAGGAATGTGAAACTTTTACTGCATCTGCTTACATATTGGCAAGTTTAAAGATCCTGAAGAATGTTCTGTCCTCAAGTGCATTGTCTCTAAGTGTTTGTCTGTAAACCTCTTCTACATCTAGGCAGAGATGTTACAATGGCAGAATTTGACCTTGTCTTTTAAAATCAATTCTTTTCTGATGCTGCCACTGTTGTTGGTATCCCTCGTTTCTGTAGCTGAGATGGATTTTTTCAATGACATTTAAAAAAGTTTACTTACTGTAACCAGAAATACATGTCAGAATCTTTATTTGTTAAAAGGGATTGTGAAAACAAAGTAATTAAACATGAAGACCATAGTCTTAAAAACCTGGTTCTGTATCATGCAGTTCTACTGTTTCTATGTGAGTAAAAGTGGTTTACCATATATAGATGTATGGAGAATTTCTAAAACATCCAACACTTCTTGTAATACTGAATTATAAGGGTATTTAAAGCAATTATTATTTAAATTCCCATGCATATTGAGTGAGAGCACTTTTAAAAAAATCATTGGAAAACAGACTTAAATACAAATCTTGTAACATTAAAACATCAACAGAAAAGACTTAGGCAGGTTACATTTCTTTCATACTTTGTGTTCCCTATGAAAGAAAAACTTTCCTAGATGGTCACTGCAGGGTACTGAATGTGACCAGTAATTTTATGTAAGCATTTAAGTTCATAGCCCCTGTCAGAATTCCCTATTTGGGTATTGGATCCTTTGCAAAGGGTTTTTCATTTTTTTACCACTATCTTTACACTACTAAATGAATGCAAGTTGAGGGTAAGATTATCTGCAAGGTCACAGTGAAACTTTAAGCATGATGGACAAAGTATGCTTACCGAGGTTGGAACTAGAAATAAATACACAAAGGAAAGTATATGGCCATACTGATAGTTATAAATTAAGTGTCAAGGTTTCAAATCTGGGAAAGTATCATCAGAATGTATAAAGTTCTATTTAAATAGTCCACTCTCCTCACTTCAGACATCTGTTACTGGTTATTGTTTGAGTGACCACCATGTACATTATACAAAAAGGAATGTGTTTTTTGTAAGATCTCTGCTAATGTGGCAGATAAAATCCCAGTGTTTGATAGCAGTGCCAAAGGGCAAAGAGGTGCTGAACAATATTCCTCATCTTTACCATAACTTTCCTTCCTGGAAAAACACTCTTTGACAGTGGGAAAATGAAGACGGAGATAAGGAGAGGTGGAAAGAGGCTTGGGAACTGAGAGTGATACAGACCAGAACTGTACTTTAGCAAGCAGGGAAAAAAATCTTCTCTTACACTGATGCACCAATAGTTATTTTTGTGTTGATTACAAATTTGAGTTATATCTTCTTGATATAGTAATAAATTAAAAGGACTAGCAAGTTAAGAAACGGTTTTGTTGTCAGGTAGTGTAAACTGGGCCTAGTTTTACAGCTCTGACAACTCATTGTTGACTTTTTTTAAAGAAAAATGCGCTGCTGTTGCAAAGTGCTGCATCGCTCTAAAAATTCCAGTTTTAAGAGGAGCAAAATCAAAACTGGCAAAAATTATTTACCCCTTGTAGGATATGAAGCATTAGACAGTGATAGTTTTCTTGGTTTTATTGATTCTGAAAATGCAGCAAGTATGGATATTTATTGCATGTAAACTGTCTTTCCCCCTTACAGAGCTAAGCAGGTAGATAGAGGTTCTGCAAAATTAGGTGTACTTCATAAAAAATGTCATGAAGCATGAGGGGACCTATGGCAATTTTTTGCCGTAGGCTTACTGATAGAGCAAGGAGAAGAATCCGGTAAATCTAAAAATATATGTATTTTTGTCTAGAAAATAAAAAAAGCAAATGGACTGTTTTACGCAAGATTATCATCTTATGTACAGAAGGTGGGGGAGTTTTAGCAGTTTGGTTCGGGGGGGGG
>VWZZ01000616.1:2369572-2418706 GCA_013399095.1 Psophia crepitans
TGTTGCAGAGTGATCCTATGTATTTTTGAAAGCAGGAGACTGAAAAGATGCAGGCAATGTTAGCTGATGGCTATAATCCTTCTTTAACAAGACTAGCTATTTGTCAAAACTGTTCTACATTTCTAGTAAATGAAATAGAATCCCGTTTGAGATTTCCGAAGAGCAGCCTGGTTGTTTGCTGGACACTCACAAAGCTGCAATATTCAACCCAGATACTGTAAAGTTTTCTGAAACATAGCAGAGCTCAGTCTGTTGGCATGAGTTTTGAGTTACTCTTCCAGTTGTGCACATCTTCCATCATTTCCCCTTTTTGTGATTCGAGATCCTGTAGTCCCATTTTGCATCTAGTACAAGCAGCTGTGGATTCCCCGGTAATATAGTGAATGGCTCAGCACTGAGGATGGTTTTGTGTTACATCTCAGAGCCGTGCAATATTTATAACAAACTACAAGCTTTGCAAAATTTCCAGAACCAAGCAGTTCTTATCCAGAAAAAAGGTCAAAAGTGGAATATACTTCCCCCCTCTGACATTTGCTTCTTAAGCATTCTGAAGAATGGACTTCAGAATGGATCAAATTGAACATTCCTGCTTGTGGCTCCTCTCAGAGCTGTCTCTCTGGTCTGGTCTGGTCTCTTTCTGAATCAGCTCATGAGAAATCCTTTTATAATCACCAGTTCCTCTTGTTAAGTGACATTCTGATTAATCTCATGACAGTAAAAACAAGGTGAACTGTTGGTTTCTAAACACTCTCCAGAAGTTCAAAGTTGGAAAACCACCTCGCTTTGAACAGTAACTAGAGAGGTGCTATTTCTGTGCAGCTTGACTGTATGGGGGAAAAAAATACTGTCCTTTCTGCCCCCAACACCCCCTTTTTTTTTTACCTAGGAGAAAACCCCCCAAAAACCCCAAACCCTGGAGATTCTGGAAAAAAATATGTGGAAAAACTAAGCAAATAGCAAAGTGCAACTTTATCTACTTAAAAGAATGAGAAATGTACAATGTCAGGTGTCACCAAACCTCCTTTGCCCCCATATACCCATCAGCAGTGGGGATGGCATAAATAGCTGTCCTGACTCATCTATTTATGCAGGTTGAGGCATTTGGCTACTGCAAAAGTGTGTCCTGCGGTTTGGGAAACTCTGTATGTTACCTTGAATCATAATGCTCCTAGACACACTTGCAAATGAGAGGTAAACGAGTTTTGTATCATGGCAAATGTATCTCCTGTGCTGCATGCTCACTTGCTTAAATGATTTTTGCCTGTTGCTATTGCTGTAGAAGAGAAAAAGTCGTAATACTGTAAATCACTGGTGCTAAATGTATTATCAAAAGGAAGACGTCGTTTTCTTTGGGATTAGAAAGATAAAGAAGGAGAACAAACTTTTACTTCTAAAAAGCCTGGAAAAACTGGCTATTTATATATGTGTTGTCATCATATATTTGGCCCAGTGTATAGGCCAATGACAATACATAATTGCACTTAATGCTGTAGGTGTTTGAACTTGCATAATTGAAGGTAGAACATTTACTGATTTTTTTTTTTTGAAAAAATGGAATATTTCTGTTTCTTATAAGACATTTCACTTAAGATTTTTTCTATCTTTTTTCCACCAAATCTCTTAGCCATGCGTTTGCCGCCTGGAGACTGATGATACCTCCTATTGATTATGTTTTTGGAAGTCCCTTTCAGCATTGTGACACTTTTGAGTTGTTAGAACCTAGTCTGGTTTTTTTGAACTACCGACATCATCTGAGAATGGAATAAAATTATCACGGTAATGAAATATTGTGCCTTTCAGGGAAGAGGTAACAGAAAGAGTCCGTATATGCTTAGCCTGGAAAACTGAAGGTTTACAGCGTAGGACACGCTTCTCTCCTGTGGAACTGGGAAACATGTTTCAAAATCATCTTTAATTAAAATTTATTATAAACAAAGCAAGGCTTATAGGGGAAAGTTGTTGTCTTTCTGTACACCAATTAATATAACAAATTTCCCAAGCTTTTGGTACCACACAGACCATTCTGATCTGAAGCACAGGCAGCAAACTTCAAGCTAACTTCTACTGTTACCTATGTTTGCGGCTATCCTGGAAAGAGAAAGTGTGTGTGACAGTTGCAGCTCACCTCCTTCCTCCCTGCCCCCAAAAAGTAGCCAAACTATCACATGTTTCCTTTTCAACTAAGCTTGAATTAATTCTGACCCTACAGCCCGCATCTGTAGAATAATCACAGAAATGGGAAATGCTAATACGTGCCTTGGGAGGCTGGCTTCCCAGCCCTGTCTGCTTTAATGATACAGCACATTTGGAATGATGTAACTGAGAACAAACGCACCATGCTTATCCCCAGCATCCCAAGTATTTTGGTTTATAGTGACTCTTGTTATGCTATTTCAAGTGATGCAGTTTAAAGAAATGAGAGTGCCCGTGTGGGAGCACCCTGATTGTAAAGATGAGTATAGTGATAAAAATTACATGTTTGTGTTTATCCGCTTTTTGGGGGATTTAAAATGCTAATCCACTGTCTAATACGTGTTTATCCTAGGCCAAGGTTTTAACAGGTGATGAGCAGATGACTTTCCTTGACTGACTTACCACTTTGCGTTGGTATTCATTTGTTTACGTTCCATGTCTGGTTATCTTTTCCGTTTGCAAAATCTATGAAGTGTTTGATGTATTTGGATAAACAATTTGGTTCCTGAAAATATGTTCAGAATTAGATGCCATTACTGTACAACAATACACTGACAGTGTTCTGTGATCATTTAAACCCCTTTGTTTAATAACAGAGTTAATGTTGTTATGCTGTTACAGTAAGTACATTAACATTAAAAAACAGTTTGTAAAAATGGAGAGGTTTTGAATTCTAGAATTATGGAGGATATCAAATTGGCACATCTGTTTCTGTCTTTAATTTTTCAGTGAAATGTTTTGCTATTGATTCTTGACAAAAGCATTTTCCATCAAATCAGTTGTTTGGGTTTCAGTTTTGACAATCACACCTCAAAATTGTTTCCAGTGGAAATTTTGAGATTGAGGTTGAAACCGTAAAGTTAAAAATTTCTGTTCTTTTTGTTTGCTTTTCAGTCACGATACGTAGGAGTCACAAGCAGCTTCTTGCAGCCACAGTGACTGGAAACACTTCATTTCCTCTATGATAAAAGCTAGTATTTTTGTGGAATTACATATCTTCAGAATAACAATGATTTAGAAATTTTTATAAGATCATCCAGTCTGTTAACATACACAGTGTACATCTTTCTTCCACTTCTCTCTGTTCCCCACAATTACGTGTATTGGAATTTAGTCTGTACAGAGAACTCTTCCTTTGCTGCTGGAGCAGCCAAAGCTGTATCGAGCTGCTTAGTCTAAATATTATACATGAAGCTGTACCATGTGAAGGCATAGAAAGTATAAATACAGATGTAGGGTATACAATGTATTGTGTAATTTGAGAGCGCAAAGGAGCCTCCGTGGGAGCTGTTGCTTGTATCATGTTCAGGGCTTAGGAAAAATGGGAGGTAACGAGACCCAGAAAGATCCGTGCTTATATTCTCTTACTCTCCATATTCCTCTTTGTCTGTGACAGTTACGTTTCCTTGCGTCCTGTTCCAAGGCTAATTGAGTGGCAAAACTGTTGGCTTTTGGATGTTGGAATAGTGCCAGGTATTCTATCTACAAGAAGAGCGCTCCAAAACTCAGAGGGGTAGAGATCTTCCACTGGGAAAACTTGTCTATTACAAGGATTTACACATTATTCATTTATATTTGTTTTTCTTTCAAGTACTACAAATGTTTGGTCTGTTTGTAATATTTTTAAGATAATTTTGAACTTTTCTACAGTTTCAAAAATGGTTCATTAATTTCTTTTTTCCACTTGTTTTAAGACTGGCAAATGAGACAAATATTGCCATTTAAAAAAAAATAATTGCAAACATGATCTCTCCTTGGCAGTCAGGTCCATGCATTTCAGCTACATCTAGAAAGTTTCTGTAGTCAATAGAAAGTAATGCAAAGTAACATGTGGCATTTGATAATTTGAATTTTCTTGATGTATCAAATACTTGTTCATTATTATAAGTGCTGAACCATGGATAATTTACTGGTTTTCTCTTTATAATACGCAGTGTCTGCGAACTTTGAAGTTTAGTACTCAACTCAAAAGTTTGCTGGAGCTGACTAATGATTCACTAGAGATTTTTGAGAGATATTTTGTCATCAATTTAAAGCTTGGAGAGGTTTGCTGTTGCAGCCATCTGGTAATTCTTGGCTCTCTGGAGGAAAGAGAAGCCTTTTGATAACATAGATCAAAGCATTCTGTTGTTTCAGTGACTGATACCTATAAGTAACTTAGAAGTTTCTCAAACTGATTTCACAATGCCTGTCTCATTTGCCAAACTTTTGCATTTTAGTTACGATGCAATATTGGTCATGAATTGTATTTTGATTATACTTAAATAATTATTTAAATGCTTCTGTTCATGGATAATTTTTGTAAATGCAGACATCTCTAATTTACCAAATATGCTGTCATGATTAATAAAATCGACGCTAAATCTTGTTGTTTGTCTGTACTAACCGTACAGGTGAAGGTAGTCTCAAAGACTGTGCGTCTGCTGTACCATAAACCTGAGATAGAGGTGTTCCTCTTAGACTGTAGGTGATGTTCAACTGTACTGTAAAACTAGTTCTGGAACTGATTCTGTTGGCAATTGGAATTCTGGCATGGGGTTTGCACATGTTTGGCAGCGGAAAGCGAATGTGGAGACAGAGGGAGTGAGTTAGCACAGGAAGTGCGCGCTGCAACGTCCACTTGAAGTAAGACCGATCCAGCATTGGGTTGTACATACGCGTTTGAGATCTGTCTGGAACCAGGACGTTGTTTCTATGCCGTCAGGCATTCCACATGTGCAATTGCCATGACCGCACATGTCCAGTCCTCTCAAAGTGGGAGTTTATTGCATCACAAGTCCGGCACAAGCAGCCAAAATAGAATGATGAAATTGGCTTTTACCTTGCAAGTTGTTTAGCGAAAGGATGTCTGAGTGCGATTTGGTGCCGTGTCGCAGTGGAAGAAAGGGAAAACATAAGCCTGTAATGCGCTGTACCTCCGTGCATTAAGACTTTTAAAGAGGCTGCGTTTTAAGGACTTAATAAATTTAAAATGCAAACTAGATAACTAACGTACTAAATTCTCAGAAAATGGAATGGTCGAAGTTTGGTGAAGGCATAAAATTTGCATGAACTCAGATTTAAAAGTGGCATATAGATAGCAGAAGAAAATTCCATGTGCTTGTGCTTGCTATTGTTTAAACTTTTCAGTGAGCTATCCAAGATAGGTCTGGTGCGCTTGTTTCTCATTAGGCCCACAAACAATGGTAAATTTGTAATTCCATGCTTCGTAATCTTCCACAGTTTTATGTTCTCCCTGCTGTATCTCAGAATCAGATGCATATGCTTACCTGATTGTTTACCTCCTTGTCAGCTTGACATGTGCTTCCTAACAGCTACAGTTGAGCTTTTTTTTTTTCTTCTTTGTTTTTTTTTTTCAGTGTGGGAACTTTGCTGTTTTGGTGGATGTTCATATTTTGCCTCAAGGCTCCAGTAAAGACACCAGCTGGTTTTCAGATCATGAGAAAGAGGTACAACAAATATCAATTCTACTTCAAAAGCATGTGGCTGCAGGGAAAAAGTTGGATTGCCTTGAACTGTTCAGAATTTTTCAGTGTTATGAGTAGATTGTTAGTTATACCTAGCTGTTATGGTTGCTGTGGGACCCCTAAGTCAACCGTATGTGCTTTTTGGATCACTCATGACCACTTTCAATTTGCCTTTTTAATAATTAAAGGCTGCATGTGTGCATGCTGGTTTGATTCTTCCAACTTAACTTTTCATTTTAAAAAGATAGTTCTCATGAATGTAGATTATCCCAAGTGATGTAAAACAGATTCTGACAGGTATCATTTTTGCAGAGCTTGTTGATGAAATTTCTTCCTATTAATTGGGTTTTTTTCCTCATCCTGGGAAGTGTGTGAATGATATTGCATTTCGCGAGTGTAAGAAAACGTAACAAGTGTGCATGACACACTGTAGTAGAACCATTGTATCTTATGAAAAGAAACTCCCCAACAACAGATGAAATTTTGGGAAATCAGTGCATCGGTGACCAACAAAATTATGAATGTAACTTTCTTCAGATCCTGTGTGGTTTCTGCTACAATCTTGTGATGAGTTACTGGCGGTAGTTTTCCCCTATTTCAGTCTGTGGGAACTTGAGAAGTTCCCTATTGAAAATGAATGCAAGACATGTTTCAAATGCCTGTGGACTTTCCCGCAAGTCTCCGTTACCGTAATTTTCAGCAGATAGCTTTCCTAATAATGGCATAATTAACTTGTCACCACAGAGCATCCCAGTATGTCTCAAAGTAATACGTTTAAATAAAATTAAAAGAAACAATAAATTAGTATCCTGAGGGAGTGAAAACAAAATATTTAACCACTTATGGTTCATCCGATTTGAGCTTTATTAAGCAGTGGAAGAAGAAAATAGGGGAAATCTTTTAGACTTCTTTTTTCTGACTAAATGAATACTCATTACCCCTTCTATTTATAACTGGTTTTGCTATCCCGGTTATCTGACTTTTAAGTGTTTTCAAAATGTATTTTGTAAGACTGCCAAAACAAAAGATATGAATTTCAGGAAATTAGATCATGATTGATTTAATAAAGAGGCATGACAGGTCAGCATTCATTACGTTTCTGTGACCGCACATTTTGAGTGAAGTACAGAGGTTGCATATTTTTGACAACCGAGAAGTGTGATTCCAATAGCTTTACAGTTCGCTTCCTGAAAGCCCTGTGCAGTCTTTGTTAAAGTGGGAAGAAAAAGGTCAGGAAGGTGTTATAGGCAAATTGTGCCTATGTTTTTGGGGTTTTTTTGGGGTTTTTTTTTTCTGTGAGAGCTTTTACATATTCATTGCAAACAGTTTTCTATGCTTTTGTTGCTTCCGAATTCTGGAAGATACTAATGGTGTTGCAGTCCTCTTTGCTTGTCTGTGGGAAAAAAACAGACATCTCTTCGACTCCTTGTAACACAAACACAATTTCTGCTGATCCCCTGCTTAGCCTGGATGAAAGTCAGCGGCTCGCCAGGGGGAGATGGAGCCCCCTGGAAGGACGTTAGGTGGGTGTGTGGGCAGAGACACTGCTGTGGAAAAGGGATGCCCCGTAATGGGGCCCTTTGGCAGTGCCTGGGCCGGCCATGCCGTCCCAGGCCAAAGGACGGCGTGGTGCTGGCCTGTCAGCCGCCAGCTCCTGCAGGAACATGGAGCAGGCTAGGAGCTAAATGAGTGCCCGTACGCATGGGGCTGGTGTGAGGAAATACAGTGCGTGACGGTTTGCACACTGCCGTCAAGTGTTGTATGTAGAGTCATCTTGGGATTACTGCACAGCACAAATTGAGGCATTAGGGAGCTTTTTCTCTCTTTCTGCCCTTAAAATTTCCCTGCCCTTTCTGTTCTTTTTTTCCCCTGGAATGGCAAAATCAAAGTGTTATCTTTGTAAACTGATTTCTGTTTGGGTCATTGCTATGATCTCTCCATACACATGTAGAAGGTCTCGGATACAACTTCTTTTTAGCAGTGGAAAGTACATAGGGACCATTCTTTTGAAGCCTGCTCTTGTTTATGCGGTCTTAAATACAGGTCTGTGTAGTTCTTTGTGGAGAGCCATTTAAATAATATTACCATAAGCATAACAACTAAAATATTTTCTGTGTAAATTAAGGAAGTACATGCTAATCTTTATTGTTGCAGAAGGAACCAAATGCACGCTATGTTTCCGCTGCTTTCTAGACCTTTTCATTCTAACCTGAATGCACAGTTCTGTGAAGGAATGTGTAATGAGATCACTTTAATGAGTTAAGCAGAAGAATAAGCAGATATAATATTTTATAATTGTACTCTGCAAGCAAAAAGGAAAATGTATTTTTTCCTGTAAGGAGAAAATACTGTTTGTGGTTGACCAGTACATGTGCGTTGCTTTCATTTGGAGCAATACTTTAAAAATTTGTTGTTCTACATACTTTCTAGATTAATCAAAAGCAAATTTCAAGCCAGGATATTTTAGTTTAGATGGTACTAATGTAATTTTGTCTATTGTCCAAACGCTGTAAAAAGGTAAAATGATATTTTTGTGCACCACAAAGTATCATTTCCGTGAACACATAGTTATGGACAGTGGAAAATGAGAATGCTGAGGGAAAAGTCTCAAATATGTTTGTATGTATTAATCTCAAAATTTATTCTGGTATTCTAGAGATTAATTTTATGGTTTTACTCCAATTTTTTTTTCTATGATTATTCTGGCTGAAGGGTTTGTTCTTCTTGTGGTGTATGTGGTTTTTATTGTGCTTTGCTGAAGGAAGTATGAAAGACATGAACGATTATGTTTAGAAGCAGAAAAATCAAAATGAACTACTGCAATTAGGTTGCTGTGACCTAATTAGCTCTGAGTCCTTCCCCCCAAAATTACACTGAATTGAACCAAAATCTCTTGTGGTTTATAAAGGTTCTTGCACAGAAAGCTAGAAACTTTCTAGTGGAGGGTGTCCCTGCCCATGTCAGGGAGTTGGAACTAGATGATCTTTAAAATCCTCTCCAACCCAAACCATTCTATGGTTCTTTGAAATAGTGTGTTGACAATTCCTGGGAGGATTTTTACTAATGTTTTGCTTAAATACCTAATGTTATGATATATTTTTAACATTTATTTTTTCCCTACATTGCATACAAATGAAACTAATTTGTTGTTCAAAATTATTAGTATTGTAATATAATGTATTTCATCTGCCAAGGTAAGAATTTTGTACTGTACTTCCTCTCTTGTTTTGTAGCAAAATTGTTTTATTCTCACCTCCCTACTTGTTACCATTCATTTCTTAAATCATGTGCTTCTCACATCTATGTAATACCTCAGTACTTAATTGCAGATAACGTTTTTTCCTTTTATGTGAAAGGGAGTGATTTTTCTTTTTGTATTGATTTCTGTTGTGTGTCTGTGGACACATATGTAAATTTAGATCTAAATAGGCCAATGGTTACTCTTTCAGGAGGTCTGCATGCTGCTAGAAGAAGTTGTTGCTGCAAGGATCAAACACTACTTGGAAGCGCCTAAACGTGGTCAATGGAAGTCAATGGAACATGCAACATCTGGTCCTTTGTTTCTTACTGGTAAAATAAATTATTTAACTTACTGTGAAATAAAGTAAGATCAAGTGTGGTAGTAATGGCTATTCTGTATTTTTTCCATGAGAAATTTGCCACAGGGAAAGACAGTAAGCCTGAAATAGCTGCTCTTTAGGTCTGAAGTTACTTCAGCTGTGTTACTGAAAAAATTAGTGGGGAAAAAATGAGCATGACACTTGTACTATTAGTATGAGAGCCTATCGTTAGAATTAAAAAGAACAGATAGTATAATCCTGGGTCCTCCACAGTTGATGGAAATCTTGCTGGCTTGAAGTCTCCTTTCCACCTGAATGTGCAGTTTAGAAGTTTTCAATTTAGAAATAATATCTTTACTTCTCCCTCTTCTGACAATCTGTTCAGTCTTAAGAAGTTACTATGATGTGATAAATGGCATTTGTCATCTCACTGGCGTTGCTGCAGGTTTGGCAGTAGTGTTGATGAACTTGGGAGTAATAATTGTGTGGAAGAGAATAGAGCATTTATAAAAGCAGAACATTTTCTTATTACTATTTTTGTGTGTGCATGTATGGTAAGACTAATAGGTGCAATTTCAGTACTTGCATGTTTTAAACAGAAGATATAGTATATTAAAGCACTATAGCTTTAATGATAGATCAGCTTTGGAGCTAAATGGCTTGCCAGTTTTCACTTAATGTTCCTTCTCTAGCTGTTCTCCTCATCATGGGTTTTACAGTTGATAGACTTATCTGTTGGTGTTATATCACACAAGCAGTTTATTTTTAGATAGTTCTTAGCAAATAGTGGCCTTTTATTACCAGCCTGAAGCATGTTATAAACTTGTCACAGAAAAAATAGGCTGCAATAGCTGTGTTGGTGATGATTTCTCACATTTCCTTGAATATATTGCAGTAGATCTCTACTGAAATATGAATTCCAAAACTAATGTAATTGCATGCGTAGAATATACAATCAGTATACTGATAGAAATTTTTTAATTCAGTGTCTGTGATATTAACAAATTCTGAACAAATTCTTTGCCTCTGAAAATGTTTTCAGTTGTTGAAAAAGGAATATTTCTATAGAATTCTAGTTGATAGTTGCAGCTTTAAACACTATTATCAATAGTAGTAGGTGTTTTTAATCAAGAAAGCACAGGTTAAATACTGTATGGTTGGCTTATTATTGCAAAATTTTAGGCAAATATAGGAGCCAGATTGTTAAGGCATGACAGGAGGGTGTTTTCCACTCACAAAAACACAGTACCATGTAAGTAAAAAGTGCTTCAGGACAGTAAAGCATTTTCAAACCCTTTCTTTCTTGCAAGTCGTAACTACATTTTATCCCTTTAAAATATTGGTAATGTTTATAAAACACGTGAACTTTCAGATCCCTGTACTTTTCTGGTTTTGAGTGAACAGATAGAATTTCCTTAGAGTGAAAGCAGAGGGACATGACAGGGAGTGGGGTCAGAATTTCTGAGATTTGTTGAGGTTTTTCTGTATTTTCTTTTACCGAGTGCTATTTGTCATTATTTATTTTTTAAAGTTTCCTGCCTCAGTACAAAATGGGTTTTCAAAAACAGTGATCTTGTAAGATAAAACTGCCAGACGTAATAATTGTTTTTATGTATGCAGACAGATGCAACACTAATTTAAGGGTGCTTGTGAGATTTTACGGTTTTATACCTTCTTTTAGATCATGAACTTTTCAGTAAAAATACTGGTGTGCTGTACCGGGGTTGTGAACTGATCTGCTTGACTCTTCTCCTTATTTCCTGAAAATTAAAAACTTAAGCATATCCTTTTGAGGAAGTCATCAGTAATACCTATGACAGTTTTAGGTTAAAAAATATTTACTTTGGATGAGGCTGAATTACTGTTCCGTCAGTTTTCTGCAGTTAATCTCACTGTCATTAATTAACACTAAAGAAATAAAGGAAGAGAACAGTCCATGATAACGAACATTCATGTTGAACTTAATTTCCAAATCCATCCTTTTCCTCTTCTCTTAGCCTGCTTTGCTCAGGGCTGTAATTTGTAAGAAAGGAGTGCTTTGTTCAAGTCCAAGAATCGAGTTTATTCAAGTTACATTCAAGTCTGTTCTTACCTGAGAAGGAAATAACAGAATAGGTGGGTGTTCACCAGAGCAACTGGGACCTACCTCTAAGGGACTGACCTGTTTAGGTGAGCCACAGCTCTAGTAGTCCGTAGCAGTCAGCATCACTCAAATGGGGCTCCAAAACGTCTTCTATTTTGCCTTCCTCTCTAGGATCACATGTTCTGTTTGCAGTGCACAAAGATATGTTTTTGGTTTTTTCACAAACAGATGAAGTGCAAGATAGCTGGCCGGCCTTTGGCTTACAGTCTTTTGTGGTATACAGCGAAATGCGCAAGCTTGGTATGTGGCTAACTATGTACACATACTGTAGGTGCTGCTGGTGAAATGTTTGAGCTTGCAGCTATTGTTGCATTTGGAGGTTATTAAAAGTTTTTGAGGTCTTCAAACTGAGTGTGGTTTCTTTTGCTCAAGTCTGTGTCTTGAGTTTCACTGCTGTAAACCCCCCGCTATTGTAAGGAAGAGTATATCTTCAGAAGGAACAGTAAGATGCTTATTAGCTGAATATTCACTACTTCAGGTATCCCAGGTCAGCATTTCACCCATATTAGAACTCGCATCTTTTCAGGTCAATTTTAATTAGTTTGCCTTCCACATTGCAGGATGTATTCAAAATTTATTAGAATTATTATTAGGCCAGTATCAGTAAGATTTTAGACAGCCTCTAGTATCAAAGTATGTCGTACTAGGATTTTCTTCAGAAATAGAAGCCAAGTTATCTTACTTTGATCGAGCAGATCTCATTCTGCTGTCTAGATCTGTTGAGCAGAGAAGGCTGTGGTTAAGCTGGCTACCATAACTATTTTCAAGAGAAAATTTTCACCTATCACAAATTCTTCTTAGTATTAATGTTATGTTTAATATTAATATTATTTAATACCACCTTCCAGTTTTGTGGCACACAATATAAATATCCATGCGTGTTACTTGTTAATTTACATTTCTTTTTCGTTTAAGTTACACCCACACAGCAGTGTGTGGTGGGTCGCATACCATCTCATTAGGAAATCTGTGGGTGTTACACACAGGAGAAGAAAGAAAGAAAGAAGGAATGGAAAAATGAGAGAAAGTAGCCAAGACAAGCAAGTTCTTCCTATTCTTCCTTCTGTCTGAACAATTTCCCCACCCCTCCCAAATGGCCAGTAGAAACAATTTGCCAAAGTAAGCTTTAATTTAGTCTTTGGACATAGGCTTTGGTATAAACTCTCTGTTTCCTGTGTTTAATTAATGTTCAAATGTGTTTGATTTTGGTTCATTTTATTTTTTAAGCGAAATTTAAAATGGGGTAGATTTTCAAAGATGTATTTTTGCCTGCATCCAGTCTGCATGGCCAAAATCACACAAGAAGGGCATTGATCAGGTGTGACTTACTCTCATCATTCGAAGTTCGGTGAGTGTAACCCATCCAAAAACAAACCCCATGTATTAGTGAACTTCTCTTATGAAAAAACCACCCACTACTTCACTTTACAAATGTGTAATCTTTAAAGTTAGAACTTTGAGGTTTTTTGTATATGCACCATATGTTTTCACTTTGCACCGCGCAATAACACGCTGCTTTTTAGTGATGATGTCAAGCATCTTAGTGTGTCATAATGCTCACCTACTGTAGACTTAAGCAAGCTAAAAGCAGAGCCTGTGCTTTCATGTTCCACAGAAAGTGGGTGGTTTTGACTAAGAGCAATGAGAATTAAGTAACGAGGCTATATAGAGGACTGAGGGGAGGTATTAAATACAGGAGCATAACAACGGGAGGACCCTGGAAAATTAAGGAAGAAGGCAGAGTTTACATGGGCACAGAGGAAATGAAAAGGAGGATGTGAAAGGAGGAAAGAACGTATGCCTAGTATGGAAAGAAGGAAGAAGGTATCTTGTAAACTGACCTTCTTCCCCCTCCTGAGAGAGGAAAAAGTTAACTATGTTTATCCTACAAGTAATTTTCAGATCTTTTCTTGTTGTTTTTCTTGGCTTGAGGGTGGAACACTTTTGCCTTGATTTCAGATCTTTTTATTGTACGGTCTTTTCTACAGTGAAAATAATCAGAGAGCATGCTGTCACACGGCACAATGAGCTCCCAGCTTGATTTTATCTGCTTTCTCTGGGATTGTGTATATTTTTTTAATATTTTTAACCTAGTTTTCTAAGGAAATGGGACTTATTGTGATCATGTTTTCTCTGTGTGTGTCTGTCCGTCTTTCCCCCCAGTTGTTTTTTTGCAAATGGGATTGAATTTTACTAACAGGTACAAGTCTCAGGCATGAAATTTTCAGACATTAACTTCTGATAAGCTTACTAAAATGAGAAACTGGAAGAAGTACCAGCTCTGTTATGAATAGTTCAGCCTTACAAAGATCTGGAGTCAAAGTTCACGTCTTATTTACTATTAAAAAATGCATAAGATGCAATTTCATAAGAAAATACATTTTGGTTGCTTGTGAAACTCTTTTTTTTTTGGGTCCTGTAAGCGTACAAAAAAACCCCAAACCAATAAAATCATGATGGTAAATATTCCAGACTGTTTTGGCCTTATTATGTTTTTAAAGAAAATACCCTTTGCAGACTGCCCTAGTTTGCTTTAGGAGTGTTCACCATCACTGCAGAACGTGAATTGTGTAAGATGTTTGTAAGGGTACGTTCCACATTACAATCCTGTAGCAGCAAAACTGATTTATTCCCACCCTCCCAGCTGCTGACTCTTACTCCTCTGCTGTAAATAGGGTTTTGTTTGGTTTTAACTAGAATAATTTCACTTATCTTGCTTAAAGAGTAACTCCACAAAGAATTTGATGGGTACAACTGGAGGGAAAGTAAGCTATGGCAGATAAGCTACCACAGGGGACTGAGGAGGACAGAAGTCTCTTAAGTGCACTTTGATGTTTGCAGTTGCACATTATAATTTCTGTCTCTCAAAAGAATTACATTGCAGCTTCTTTACTATGGACTCATTTCTGATTTGTGGCCAAGTCCTGCAGATCTTTGTGAACTTTAAACTTACATTCATCTGTCTGTGACAACAGAGCCTCATAGCTCCCTGAAGTATGCAGTAACTTATGCAGTAACTTATGAAAAATGTTTTGATTAGTATCTTGTGCTTAATATTTCCTGTATTTGCTTCAGATTACTTTTTTTTTCTTTTTCTTTTTTTTTTTTTTTTTTTACAGCCAGGGGATGGGGAATAAAGGCATCTTTTTTTCACCAAAATATTTTTCTTCCAGAAGATCAAGGTTATATATCTGAAATATTTTTTGTGTTCTTTTCTCAGGGTAGAGGGTATTTGACAAGAACAAAAAAACCCATACTGATGCGCTATTTGGGTATTTTCTTTTTAGTGATGTTTTTTTCTTATCCTAGATAATAATACAGTAACATTGGGAAAAGCTTCCAGAAGGGCAGTAAAGACGATCCAAGATGAGGAAGAGCAATACAGGGACCATACAAAATACAGGGAACAGTAACGCGTGCTAGGAGTCTGCAGCCTGGAAAATAAATAAATTAGGGAGAGCGCCAGAGAGATCTACAGAATCATTGGATGATCCTTGAGGTCTCTTCCAGCCTTAATGATTCTATGATTCTATGATTTCTTCTCTTCCAATTTGAGAACAAAAGTGCATGGTATTGTGCATGGTATAAATGAAAGTATCGGGAGTGCCACGGTAGTTAGCAGAACTGTGGAATTCTGCCAGCGGTAATGGGAACGGTAAAAGCTTATGCCGAGTCCACAGAACTGGAAGAGAACATGGAGAGTAATCTGGGGAGGGTGCAGGATTCACAAATCGCTCGGTTCCATAGAAGCCTGAGCTGAGAGTGCTTGAGGCTGGGAGAGTACTGGGGAAATAACCACGTGCGCTTTGCTCTTGTATTTAGGCTCCTTGTAGCCATTGATAGTGACCTTTCCATGCAAAGCATTTAGCTGTGTTAACCCTTGATCTTACTCAGTATGGCCTTTCTATCATCATACTTTTCGGCAAAAAGCCTGCACTATAAACTGAAAACTCACTAATATGTCAGAGAGAGCCACTGTTTTTCAAAAATTGTGAGAGAAAGTTTTGCACTTTCTAGATTGAAAGATCTACCTTTGTCTTGCTGTTATTACACCGGTTTTTGCAGTTGCTGTTCCTGTCCTACATGGGACGTTTGCAGCTGCAGCACCAGGTGGGTTGAACGTGTTCTCCTTATTTCTTGCCTAGTTGCAGCTCCCATGTGAAGTTATTTATGGTCTTGGGTAGGAAATGAAATAGTGTATGTATTTTAAAGATACCCTTAATAAAGTGTTTTATATAGTTACTATTGTATTGAAAAGAAATACCTTTTATTTAAAACAACAGGAGAGGTTTTAATTTGGTGTATTTTTCTGAAAAGAAAAAATTTGGTCTTGGTTTTGGAAACAGCCTTGACCTCTAACCTTTAATTAATATCTGCTTTAATTAGTTCTGTTTATTTCTTTTGATTCCACCTTGTTTCTTTCTCTTGTTTCCGTCTTGTTTCCGTAGGATATTCTCATTCTAGGAAAAGAAAAAAATATTATGAAAATCATGTACGTGTGTGTGAAAAAATGTGTGGTGCATGTCCAAATGTTGACAGCTGCTATCTTACATACCTGTATACGCTCTAAAGGTCTTTCTACAGCATCCAAGTAGATCTGCATGGTAATTTTGCTGTTAGCACTTAGGGTTATGCAAACATACGTATATTTATCCAAATTGAAAGTTTATCTTTGGAGTTTTCATTATATAGTTAGGCAAAAAGTCAGTATCCTTTAATCGTGTGTATTTACAACATGGAATTATGTCTCCTCTTTCAGTTTATCAAAGCTAGCTATAAGTTAATAGCCAGTTAATATCTATCAGTTAAAAGTGAAGTTTAGGATACTGGTTTGATGTAGATGTTGCAAGTCAGGCAAGATGAACCCCACCTTTAATTTCTGATGTGATATTCACTTGAGAATATCAAAGCGACTCTCGTCTAGGCCAGGGAACATGCAGCTACCTCTTGAAAGAGTCCTTAGCATCTGTTTGTCCCAAGTGGGAATTCAGCATTTTTGGAGTTCACACGGACTGGTTCTGAAAATCTGTCCCTAAGCACTTGCTATTTCTTATTTGCCTGATTCTTTTTTATGTATTTAGGTGCTTTTTCCTGTGTGTTCTGTATAGTTTTTTAAAGCTTCTGTAGTCACTTGGTAGCAGGAATACAGAGGATAGGATATCGGTGTAAAGCTGCTTTGGACCTGCCTAAACACTAGGCAAAGTTGGAAGAGGTAGCAGATAGGTTTGGGGTTTTTTTTGAGTGCTGTTGAGTGGGGGTTTTTCAACTGTTTCAGTTGAAATTTTCTGAAGAATAAGCTTGACTTTAAATTATCTTCTCTCATCCTTTATGAACATGGCAAATAGGATTTCTGCTAGACGAATTTTATAGATTCTGTGGTCTGCATTTAATGGATGCTCAAATTCCTTGTGTTGGAATGTCTAAAATAGCAGAGAAGAAATTATTTGGTCAATATGATAGGTTTGACTTTCCTTAGCCGTCTGACCTTTACAAATATGTGTGTGAGACAGCTCAAAGTCTGTTTTGCCTGGAATATGCTACAGATAAAGTAGTGAAGGCAGTTTAACATAATAATACATGCATTCTGCTGAAGAAAAGCGGATGCAAATAATGTCTGAACTGGTCATATCTTTTGTGTTTGACTAAATTTTTAGTGTAGCATGAATATGCCTTTAGGATTTCATTTTTCTAGCTAGGGTGCATCTGATTGTATATATCACTTGCTCACATACATAGTGGGTTATTCAGATGCGCACCAGGTCTACCTCTCGTGCGTTACAAAAACCACATACGCAGCATTCCTGTTGTGCTTGTTGTCCGTGTGCACATGTGGATGCTGTGTGTTTGGGACTTCTGAAAGAAACTGAAATTCTCTCAGTGTTGCCGGGGCAGAAATTCTCTGGTTTAGACTTAAATAATCTCATTGGGCAGTGGTAGGAGTCATGAGATTGTTGGTTGTTTTAACAGGCATGTGTTTATATTAGGACCTTTGTTGGCATTGTAGGTTTGAGGGTTTTTTGTATAACTGCATGGGAGGGGGGAAATAGTTTTATTTAGGAAAAAAACCCAGAAAACCCCAAACCAAACCCTACCATGAAAATGTAGATAATGAAAGTGGTTAAAAAGGGAAGTATGATTTCTAAGGGGAAAAGAAAGGCTGTATCTATTTTTAAAAAATTAACTAGGTTTGATAGTTTCGTTTGCCTTTCTGAAAACTAGTTCAACTATGTATTAAATGAGATGAAAAATAAGGATTTGATTTTCATTTTAAGACTAAATGTCAGGTTCCTTTAAAAAAAAAGTAAGTACTCTTTATTAAATGCTTCTAAAGAGAGCAATATTGTTTTGGTTGCAATATAAGCAAGAAAGAACAGGGATTTGAAATAAAACCGAAAAGAAATATGATTTCCCTAGAAATGTTTAGAGGAATTTACTTAATTGCAACCAGAAGTTTGACCTGGAAGTGTAACGTTTTGACCTTATAGCTGTCTGGTTTCCTAAATGTGTTGTTTTGCTCTCTTTAAACTGTGAGAAAATCTGTTTTACACATCTTTAACCCTTGCATTCCCTAGAAGTCTCAATAGGAAAGTCCCCAAACTATCCCCAGCAGTCCAAGAAAAACAAAAATTGACATTAAATTTTAAGGAAAAAAATCATTATAGGTATGTGTTGAACATTGAAGTCCTTTCTGTTTTCATTGTAACTGGAAGTAATTGTGGGTGTAATTTCGTGGTTAAATAGGAATAGGAACTTCTTTTAAACTTTCCATGTTACCGTATTGCATAATAATACTCCCCTTTGTTATTTGTTCTTGTTTCATTTCACATGACAAAGGTAGAGAGAAAATACAGCTTTTCAAATTGCAAACATTTTTGTGGGTTTATTTATATTTGGAAAATGTCTATAAGGCTTTACAGAAATCTGTCCAGATAGAGATGGAAGGCCAATTCCTGAAAAAAAGTTTTATGCCTACTTTCTTCGCCTAAGCAGTTCAGCAAGGGCCGTTCTGTGCATTTGATTTACCATTGGGGTACTAGATATGTTGTGTTTATTACACACTGATATTTCTGGTGACTACAAAGCTACAAGTGACAGACCATAAACAAAACTGCACCAGCAAAGCTTTGCAGGGCCTAGGCTTTAATTTGTTAAAAATATATAGAAGGAAATAAAAATGTACTAGTGCAGCAAATAATGAAAATGTTTACTTGAAAAGAGGAGGGGAAAAAAAGTCCAGCGCAATCTCGAATGTGCATTGTGGGCACAGTAACAGAAGTTGATGTATTCCATCAACTTCAAACAGATAAGAGATATTCTAATGCAGAGTAATTTACATATATTCAGAGAGAAACATTCTACATGTGAAATACTGGATATACAAATAGATGGAAAGCAAAGTTGTTTAAATGACAAAGCTTGCTTTAGAGAGGACAGAAGGTGACAGTCTTGTATTTGTTTACAGAGCATCTTTCTCTTATTCTTTTAATTAAAATATTTACTTTTCTTTTTTGTGTGTGTTATGCCTGCATGTGGGTCATAGGATATGGGCAATGCCTACCTGTTCTTTTCTGTTGTTTTCCAGTGGCACAAGACAAGCTCATGGGTTCTGGGCTTCTATACAAAAGACCTTAAATTTGGTATTTAAAACTGAGAGAGAGGATATTCTGCATACTTTTTTATTTTTTTTTTTGCAATTAGCATCTGTTACACTGGTGCCAGAAACTGCAAGATACTGAGCTGTGTGATTCAGGTGTTCCATTATACACTGCACTCAAGTAAGCTAAAATGAGCAGTTTCTTACAAACAATTTTGGGGTCAGTCTCTAGCTCTTTGCACCACAATCAGTGCCTGCTTCACTACTAGAGCTGAGTGGTGCTGATTAGATGATCACAATCACGGGCTGGTCCTGGTCTTCTTGGTGGTATTCTCTTTGCATCAGAGCTTGTGAGAGCAGATAGAAGTTGAGACTTACTTGGAACTAGAGCCTTTCAGCAGCTGATTTAGTTATGGTCTATTTGCCAGCATTTAAAAAGAGAACATACAGAAGGCTTCACTGTGGTGAATTTCCACCTCTTTGTGCTCCAGAATTTCCTTATGTTCTGAGTTGTTACAAACCTAAAAAGAATCTGTTGTGTGAAAAGACAAAAACCCGTGAACCTCTGGCACAACTTGCTTTGTTCAGACAACAACGTGAAGCGCTTGCTGGTTCAAGTCCACACGTGTCTCTTAGAACTCATTTTCTTTTTGAAGTGTCCTCTAGATGATACGGTAGAAGAAAAGAGGAGTCATGACCATCAACATCTGCCTCTTAGGTCTGCTGGGCTATCCTAACCGGAGTCCTCAAAAAAGAGTGACAAGAACGTTCATTGCTGCTGTGTGTCAGGATCAGCTTTGAAGAAACTACCTTTTCACATTCATGCCATCTTTTTAGAGCTCTGCTGAAGATACCTGCTACGAGTTTTTCTTTCCCTCCCGTCATTTCCCATCATGTCTGTGGCAGACTGTCAGGCTTTTTTCACCAAACCCATAGGTTTTGTAGCCATGTGATGCAACATATTCCTGACATTTTTACTGACCCTTGCCTAGAGACCTTGTTATTGGTAGAAGATGAAAGTCTTGTCAGTTGTGGGAGCTGTAGGGTTAAAACCCTTTCCTCTTGGGGAGGAAGTTTTGCAGAAGTTATTTCCTATTGCCAAGGAAAAAATAGAGCCTGGAGAGCCAGGAAGGGTTTGATATTGACTTTATTTGAAAAATCTTTTCAGCATCGTAGTGTTGGCACCCACGATTATGTTGGTCCAGTGAACGATAAGGGGAACCAGCCATGTCTGTTAAATTCTGAAAGGTTCGTTGCCATGCTTTCGTTGAGTTTTTGTGCTTGAAGAGACCTTGCTTTGTAGAGATTCCTGATATTTAAAATACAAAATCCTTCTTTTCAAGTATTTGGCATAAAAAAAAATTCATGAAGCTCATGGATATACTGAAGGAAAAAAACATGGAGACAATTAGGCTGAAAGGACATATTTTGTTTGAAAGAGGCACATACTATAAATGTATGCATTCCTTAGTACCCTGGACATCAAACTTGTCACCATTGCGGTGTCTGTGTTTCATTTTAGCTAGAATCTACCTTAACTTTTATCACTGCGTGGAATTCAGTGATGTAAGTAAGTGACATTGCTCCCTTCGGATACAGCTGTGTCTGGCCAGTTTGGGGGCGATGCTCAACTTGATGTGCAAATGGGGCATCAGACAGTTTTTAACTAAGCTGTTCCTTCATGGCTATGCAGCCACTTTGAAGAGACTTTAGATTCTCCTTTGCTGCTGACTTGTCAGCGTTTACCACAGGGTTTGTTTTCCAATTCTCTCTGCCTTTTGGCTGCTAGCAACAGATGCCTTTCTCAGCCTTTGTCTCAGTTGTTGGGTTCATTCCAGTGGTTGAAGAAGCCCAGGCAGGTGTCTTCCTCTGGAATACACTTTATGTGTTCAAAGCAGTAAGGATTCATAAATAGCTTTGAGTTCATGTGTTAAAGCCCATAACATGCAATTATTAATACGGTCATTGAGTCCAAGATTAACAAAAGGGTGAAATCAAATCTTGTTTCCTATTAGAAGACAGTTGTCTGCGATAATGGTACGCTGAACACCAAATATATTGCTCTACGTTTATCTGCTTGAATGCGTTAGCAGGTGGTGCTAGCTATTATTGCTTATACATTATGAATGGGTGCTCAGAGAC
Organism: Psophia crepitans; assembly: GCA_013399095.1. Classification (NCBI taxonomy): domain Eukaryota; kingdom Metazoa; phylum Chordata; class Aves; order Gruiformes; family Psophiidae; genus Psophia; species Psophia crepitans. The sequence goes on from VWZZ01000616.1 coordinate 2,390,672, forward strand.
TGTGTCTTAAGAGCTGTTTGCCAGGACTGGATCAGCCTGCCTCTCCATCGCAAATATTAGGGAGGGGAAGATGGTCTTTTTCCTTCAGAGCTGGTGTGTTCTCAGGACCTCCATCAGGTGCATCATACATGGTTTTCTGCTCAGTTCTTTCCTCCAGAATACCCATGACAAGCAGGCAAAGAAATGCTTTATCCTGAATCCAGTATAGCCCTGATTTTGGAGTGAACTCCACACGTCTCCTGCTAGAAGACACCCTACAACCTTGCTCTTGGATTTCATAAAATGACTCAGTCCAGTTTCACTGTTAACGACTCATATTCTGAAGGTTTTCGACAGTGTGCGGTGTCTAGCTATCAGTGCCCTGATAGCAGAGGATTCTGCTAGGCGTATCTCATCCTGTCTTGATTAGATTCAGTTAAAGGTTAATGTCTTTCTTCCAGTCAGGGACTCTGTTCCCTGATAGGAGCTAAATGTGTCCCCACATCCTTGATGGGACAGATCTCTCACCTATTTGTGTTGGCAACTGCCCTGCGTTCAGAAGATTTAGCAGGTAGAAGAATAGCACTGACACGAATAAAATTGTGAGAGAGTAAGGAAGAAAAAAAAAATCAGTAATCTGGTTTTGTCTGTACTTGGTTTAAACTGACTGTAAGGCACCCTGGAAACAGACAGAGGTGAATTGCATCACTGACTTTATTTGCAGGTGTAAGAGTTTGCATGGTCAGACCTTGCAGCAATACTCACTCAATCCTGCACCCAAGTTGGTTTGGTTTTGTGTTGGGTTTGTGGGTTTTTTTTTCAGTACATACTTTACGTACAGAAATTTAATGGCCTAAATGTTTTTTTCTTAGGTCTTAAACTTTTTTTTTAAAGTTTATGGGCTTTATTTTGCATTGATCAGCACACCTTTTCCTGTGTACTCACTTGTGAGTACCACTTGAAATAATGAAAAAAAAAAAAAAAGTCTTTGAGCTGAAGGCAGAATGGATGGAAAGGGTGGGTGCCATCCTCAGCTGTTTCAGTAGTTCTGAAACACACTATTTGGTGTACAAAAATTTGCACTAGGTGAAGATGCTTGTTGTCATTAACTATGAAGTTGATATTTTGGAGGATTGTGGGGCCATGTGTGTCTGAGATGATACAGAAATTCTGTACCGATTCTGAACACTCGAAAAGGCTCAGGAAGTCTTGAGGGCATCTTGCATCTGCTGACTTGCTTCTGCTGTCCCTGGTCTGTCCTAGACCTTGACTTAAACTTACATGCCAACGTTTGATTTTGACTCTCTTCTAAATGAGAAATGGCTGCTTACCCTGGAGCACGTGCTATGGACAAGTACATTTGTTTTGGGGAAGGAAAGCTGCAGGATTACCTGTAGGATTAGAATAAAAGGTTCCCTGTTTGTTTTGTTTACAAACAATCAGGAATTTGGATTCGGTGCTGAATAATTTTAAGTGAAGAAACATGAGTGCTAAAAAGCAGTGTAATAATATGTCTGCAGAGCACTTTGAAGATGAAAAGCTGTATATACTGTAAACATTATTACTAGTATAGCTTAATCTGTGTAGAATAATTAATCTAGCATAAGCAAAATGTAGATTTTTTTTTCCATGTACAATACAGTATTTCAGAAAGTCTAAAGCACCTGTGTATTTACTTTCACGTTGTAACATAAGAAATCCATCTGCTTATTTTTTTAATATCTCTGTGTTGCAATGATTTACTTTGTTGTTACTTTCCAAATGTAGAGGCAGTCCTAATCCAGAACAGCCTGTCAGAAATGTGAAACGTTTAGGCTGGGAGGAAAAATAGGTGTGTTCTGCTTCGTTTGGTTGGCTTTTTTTAAAGATGGTATAAAAATGCTGTGCGATGAGAAATAGGTGCCTGTCAGATAGGGAAATGTTTAGGGGGCAGTTGGCCTTCTACGGCTTGTACTGTGGCTTTGGAGAAGACTTGACTGAATTTCGTTACAGAGCCACGCAGGTGCCAGATTGCGCTGGGAAGTGAACACCTGCCAGGCTGCTCCAGATAACTCGGCGGCTCAGAGGCATTTTCCCAGGCTCCCAGATGAATGGTCTGTAATAGCCGTGGGAGAGGGCTTCCCACTGCTCCGTGCTCTACCACAGCCTCTTCTTGGCAGCCTTTGGGAAGCACAAGTCAGCTTGGCTGTGACTCCTTTGGAAAACAAGTGTTGCTGGAGTCTTACAGTAAAGAGTCAGTGTCTGATACTTCCTCTCGGTGTCCTGGGACTGTGAAATATAGCAAGCAGGGCAAATTACCATTCCCTTAAAAAGCAGCACTCACTGGTGCGTATTTCAGCTGGAACTGAGGTGTGGCCTTTCTAGAACCACTTTTATTCAGTTGCATTTTGGGTTTCAGGGTCTATGTATTTTGTTGGGTTTGAGAGTTTTTGTTTGTTCATTTTTTGTTTGGTTTTGGAACCTGATGATTTAGGTGCACAATTTTAAAGTATGAAAAGCAAAACTCCAAATCACTAACAACGATTTTGTTTCTGCTTCTGTGTTGATAATCTACATATCGAGCTTTGTCTACATCGCTTAATGAAGAGGAAACTGAAAATTGGGCTGAGTGGGTTTGCTGAGCCTGAGATCAGTGAAATTTCTCTCAGTATTACTGCAAAGCAGTGTTTGTATTTCGAGGTTCAGACTTGTATGGTGTGCTTAACAGGAGTTAGCACTGGATCATTTGGTACATACTGCTTGGTCTGTCCTTCCAGGTATCCTGAACAACAGCTTTTGGGCCTGTCTGAGTATACACTGGCCATCTTCCCTGGTGCATAATCCACAGCTTGCCCAAAGCCAGCGTTAGTATATGCTAGTATATAAACAGTGGTGATGGTGGACAAGTCTGGAACTGAGAGGAGCCTTAGACTCACGCTGAGTAACTAGGTAGAAAGTTTAAAAAGCTGCAAGGGGCATGAAGTTGTCAGATAAGAAGGTTTTCTTGTGAGGCTTGTGTTTTAGTTTTTTATTTCATGAAGCAGAATGGTTGATTGGATAATATATTTCTCTTGAAGGAAGCAGAAAGAGGATATCACAGTTTTTATAGTTCTACAGTAACTCTGGCAACTTTAAAACTAGGGAAGTTTTGCAAACTCCAGCTGACTACGGATTAGATCAGATGTCACGTACAAGAGGGTTTCAAAATATTTTATGAGTATAGCTGTGTGATACTTCCAAAATATAGGTATCTCAAATGTAATGCAGCTTAAAATTTTCTCACAGTTAGCAATAAGAAACAGCAAATCATCTGTTCAGGCTTTCTCAGCAAAGTCAAGTAGTAAATAATCACAGCAACTATTTTCAGTGTTAGTCCCTCTGGGCTGAGCTTATTAGCTCAGGTGCAACTCCCTGTGAAGGCTTTATAAGACTTTCAGACTTGAGCTGACACTGCAATAATAGTGTAGAGGTGTCTTGATCGCTTACGCAATTATTTTGTTAGATTTGAGGTAGGTGTTCTCTTCCAAGGACCAGTTGGTAGCTGAATCAAGGGCCTTCAAGAGGAATTTGAAACTTTGTTCAGGCCATTAGTCAATCAACTATGATTAAATACTTAACCTCGCAGAGAATACCAGGATAGCCAGAAAAATAAACAGATATACATGTCACTGATTCGTAAAGAATTTCAGGAATGAAGTATCATGCTTTCCCCTGTGAAAAGCAAGAGATTCACACTTTTTCATTTTAAGTTCCTCTCAAGAAAAACACATTCAGAATATCCCAGGCAAATGGAGGTGGAAAGACTCTTTTAATATTTACTCTCTGTTTGAAGATTTGTTAGCAAAGTTATACTGTAAGGAATGTTATTTTTTCAGCGTTACGGAGGTCACAGTGGAGGATGCTGTTACCACGCTAATAGCTTACTTCTATGCGGGGCAAATTCTTTGATTTGGCTAACCCTACTAACAGCGCTAAAGAATTGTGGATGCCAAACTGGAGATAGCTAAAAGTAATTTTCTTTAATTAACTGCATATTTATGAGCACAATGAAACTGGTGGATTACATCCAATTTTTTCTCTAGCGCTCATCATTTTGAAGGAATGGTTCAACTTGCCACATCTTGATCTCTAAAGGGAAGTCAAATTTTAGGTATCGTCCTGAGGGGAAGGAAAAAAGATGGCTGATAAATTTCAAAGGGATTGATTGTGATCGATAACTGTAGTTCTTAATGAGAAGTGATGCTGAACAGCACTTGATGGGGAGCTCCAGGAGGTCTTCTACAAGTAGGAGGGTTGTAGACTGTGCAGGAGAGGACATGCATTTTGGGATTTATACTTAGAAATAAGGCATGACTTTGCATTTGCTCAGCAGAGATTGACGCTGCAACAAACAGCTTTCCTTACTTCTTTGTAAATGGTTAGATTAGAAGAAAAGCATTCCTAACTTTTCTGTGGTAGTTGCACCTAGGGTATCCAACTGGCTTGGAAGTGGCAATAATTTAAGTCTTGCGAAACCCATCAGAGTTAGGGGAAATACCACTAATCCTCTTTTGCACATTCATTTTAGTGAGGGGTACAGAGAGCCTCTGGAGGAGGAGTCACAGGTGCTAACTTTTTTCAATTTCAGTGGGAGTTAAGTTACTAAATACCTTTATGTATCAGGTCCTAACTGATTTACTCAGGGTCATTTGGGAATTTAAGCTGAACAAAAGTAAAAGCTGATTTCCTTAGCTGTAGTCTAATAGTCTCTTTGCCATAACGTGATCCTTCCTGTCCTTTTCTTATGCCCCTGGTGCACAGGGATTTCTGTTGTTCTCAGGAACAGAAGCTGAAGAAGCCTCTGTGTATGTTGCAGGTACTTGCTGGGTCAGCCAGGCTAGCACTGCCTACTTGTAGATACTGCGGGGTTTCAATGCTTACATTTCTCCCAATTCAATGGAGTTGTAGGTTATTAATACCTTTTATGTTTGTTTGTGGCTGTTGGTTTTTTTTTTTATAGCCAGCATTTTTTCTGTCAGCTTTGACTATGTCACCTTTCCCTAGAAGGCAGTTAAGTAAACAGTCACCTGCAGTGTTCCTGTAGAGCAAGTGTGAAAATATGACAGTGAATAGCACTCGAGCCTGTTGGACTAGTGACCGTGACATTAGGCTATTAAGCGGATGACACCTCTGATCAATTAATTAATTTAAATTTATTTCTGTGGTTGGATACCAGAACTTGGTGGTTAGTAATTTGTTTAGAGTTTTCCCCTGTTTCAGATACTCATTTTTTGAGACTTTGGTATGAGCAGTTTCTTTTTAAAAATATTCCTTTAAAGTTAGGTTTTCTTTTGTATTCTTGAGCTGCTGCTGCTTTCTCTCAATCCTGTCTTTGCAGATGTGCAACGCTCGGAAACCAGAATGCCCAAGATACCCTTACACTTATTATTATCCCTTTGTTTTATGTTGCAGCCAAGAGTTTTCACATTACTGCCTACTTTATGAAGAGATGGGTTAATCTCCGTTGTGCTGTAGGGAAACATTATCGTGGTAAGGAATCAGTTTCTTATAGTGTTACTTAGAATTTTGCATTTGTGGGAGAAAAAAGCAGAACATAAACTGATACTCTGTCACATTTTGGTCTACTTAATCAAAATGTCTTTCAGCGCTTGGTTTTGGGTTCTTTGTGGGGTTTTTTTGTTAAGAGGATGTCTCCTNAAATTTCATTTAAATTTGTGTATGCCTTGCCTCAGGGTAATCAGCTAAGCCACACCAAATTCTGTAAGTATGATGAGACTCAGCATTTTACTGAGTCTCTGCAGGGTGAATCAACCAGAGGTTGCAGCATGAATCACTTCATTATTGCTCGAGTGTCTTGTGACATCAACTGTACACTACAAGTGTATGCAAGAAAAGGCTTTCATTCACCTCAGTGCCATAAAATCTTTACATAGGTGATGTCATTGGACCAGATCTTTTTTTCATGTTTTCTCAAGCTGAGATGTTCTGGAAGGAAGTGATACCAATCCTGTCCCACCAACAGCAATAAAAAGGAGCTATAGTGATCGCTACCATTTGTGTTAAGATTTTCATATTAAAAAAGCAATATAAATAATTAAGTGCCTGAAAAAAATGCTGAATACTTGAAGGGATATTTTTTAAAGAATTTCTTATTTTTATAAGAATTCATTATATTTGTAAATGTTTAAATCTCTCTTCAAATGCCAACTAGTTCTTTTCTAAGTCCATAATGGTTGAAGAGATTGGAGTGTTGATTTTAAATATTCCATCAAGCTTGTTCTTCCAGCCTCCTGGAAGAAACGTTCGAATAGAATATCAAAGTGTCTGCACTGGTATCTCAGCGTTGGTTTCTGTCTATTAAATTTGAACTTTTTTTAAGCCTCAATGAATACCTACAGATACTTCCATTTTGATAGCCAGCAAGTGAGATAGTTATAAAATGTAACAATAAAAATGTCTAACTGGAATGAACTTGCCCTACTAGTGCTGCCAAAAAGAGAGACTGATGCTGCAGTCAAAATTTTGCTTCCACGTGAAGTTCCTAACAGGGAAGGAACTTCATTTTGCTGGGTTTCACTCCCAAAAAATAGCAAAATAAGCACATACTCTCAAAAAAGAAATAATTTGACACCACTGTTTCCTTTCTGTGAGATACACCTAGTATTTCACAAACAAAACCCAGATGTTGAGCCTAAAAGAAGAATCTTGCATACTTTAATGGGTGATACTCACTCTATATCTAAAGTAAACTTACTTAAGAGGCTATTACTGCCCCCCCACATAACAAATTCGGTCCTTGCAACAATTGTCCAGCTGTTCTTTTGTAGCCCGTTTGGAAGATGTCCGCAGACTGCTCGCAGTTTGAAAGCTATTGTACTAGACCTTTGTGGGCGGCTTTTCAGGTCTCAAGGATACAGGCAGAGAAAGAATAGTCTGGACGTAAAGCGCAGCATGAATACTTCCTCGGATGCAGTTTTGCTAACAGTTGTTATTTCTGCAAGGATTATGAGAGGCTCATACTCATTATCAAGTTATAGTCGCTGAACAAGCTGTTGTGCTGATACAGATGCAGCTGAGGTCTCTGTGTGTGCTTTTTCAGCCAGTGACAAATGCGAGGTGATCTGTTTCAACATCCCCATTTTTGGTGGTTATGACGCTAGAAAAGTCACTGCCAGTACGTGCTCAGAGAGATTGGTCAAATACTCATGGAGACGTGCTGCTCTTGGCGAAGAAGTAGTACCTTGTAGAGAGGCAGTCACCCAAACGGGTGACCTCATAGTCATGGGCAAATTGTGCACATTGTGCCTCTCCTCGATTCGCTGTGAGGAGATATTCTACCAAAAAAAATCTATGAGGTCAACCTCATGTTTTTTGTGCATGCCCTGTCTTTTTCTTGCCTCAGAAAATAGGGTGTTATGGCTTGTATTTGAAGTATAACTAACTTTAAAAATGAGTAACTTTTCTTTTTGTAAAACCAAAACAAAAATCATCAACAAAAAAACCTGAGCTGAAAATACGAAGTCAGTAATCTGGAAATAATCTGCTATGTAAAATAACGAAATATCCAGCTATGTTTTTTTCATAGCATTGCTAGGTACCACATAAAGCTTTGTCTGGGCTCTTCTAATCTGGGAACCCTTCAATTTTTAATTCTTTGTAAATGGAAATGTTGTTGTGTTCACAGCAAACCATGTGATCTTGAGAAAAATATGTAATTTAGTAGCAGCTATTTGTTTAATGACTTCAAAAATCTCTGTTCTCAGAGTTTGAAATGCTGAGCCTTTAGCTGAGTTTTTATGCCAAGTTCTGATTGAATATGTTGTGCTGTATTACAAACGTAATTTACAGCTTTTGTGATGAAAAGACTCATCACCAGAATAGCACAAAAGAAATCATCGTTAAGTGGTTTGTCTGTCAGTTCTGTCTGGTGTATTTGTCCAGGAGTGCAGGTGGATTAATTTGCAGCCATGCCTGTTCTCTTGGGAACTAAACTTACTCTGACTTATTGATTTATTTATTTTATAAAAAAAGAAAACAAAAGGAGGGGTGGGATGTTGAATAGAGTAGCTAAGAAACTAGTGGATTGCATGAAGTGAGCTAGTGTGCAATTTAGAAAATAAGTTATTTTGTTTACTAAAATAATGTATACATGTTGTCATTGTCTGTGGTTTTGAATATGGTTATAATTTTTGTAACCTTCTTTTCAATTGTTTTTTGTATAGAGCTACGTGTGTTTCCAGACAGATTTATAGTTTGTGTCAGTAAACTTGAATCTAATCCAGGTGCTTGGACATGTGAAAATGGTGTATTGGTATGTACAAAACCATTCTATAAATTTTCTGGTTTATTTTATAATGGTAAGATTAATGTTTATATATAGATGTAGTTATTCACATGTTTGTGACTGTAATCTTGGAACCAGAAAGTCAAATTAACTGTCAGGCCAAAGTATTCAAAAGGACATTCTGAAGCTGACAAAAATGGGAATTTTTGGAAGCTCCGCATTTTCTGAGCCATATAAGGCTCAGAGACAAAGACTGTGAATTTAAAAGGTAGGTGTGATTTTAGCACCTTGATTTAAGGATTTTTTTTTTCCTTTATATTTTGTCCTTGTAACATTTTACTTGCCAAAATTATAATGGGACAGTTTGTAATGTCCATGGATTTCTTGTATGTTTTCTTAGCACTTGTTCTGCAAAACAATTCAAATGGATCAGTGCTAGCCCTGCTGGGAAAAAAGAAATCCCCTAACATTCATGGAGAAAAAGGCACTGGTGTGTAGTTAAATACCATAAACAACTCTACTTAAATATTTCATCCTGAAGGCTTTATCAGGGTCAAAGGCTTATGAATTTTATGCTGCAGTTAACTGCTGGTTGTCTCAGGAGTGCTCACATTGACCCAGGTGGCCTGCTGTACGGCGGGCAGTCTCTTCTGCGCTCACAGGAAGAGTCACTGTTGCACACTGAGGTCTGTGTATGTTTTAGTAGTTTATCTTAGATGTAAGAAAGTATATTTGAAACTTGGAAAACAAGTTTTTCTTCTACCCATTCAACTTAGTATTTTTTTAATACCAAGCAGGGTGTTTTTATGTATTATACTAAATGGAGATTTTATTGTCTTGATTCCTTGATTGGTAAGTATCCTTAAATGCCAAAGGATCAAGCAAATGTTTTTCTCTCTCTCAGGAAAAAAAAACCCAACTAACTGCTTTAGAAGTACTCTTCTATTTTGAAAATTACTGCTTTCTCAGTATTATCTTGAAAACTACTTAGAGGCTTTAAGTAGAAAATCCTGTCTCTGCATTTTGACTGAGAAATAATTTATTTTTTTTTTCTTGCTTAGGTTTCTCTTATGAGATATCCAGTTCCCCCATTTGGTATTTCTAATTTTTCCATAAAGTAGCAGATGAGAACATTTTTCTTCAGTTTCTTTCACATGATTCTGTCTAGTAAGGAGAAGGCAAATAAATACCATGTTATGAACTTTAGCTTGACAATTTCAAAATTTAATCTTGGTCTATGGAAGCTCCTTGTTGTTTAAAAGGGAGTTTAAATACTTCTATGTTTAAAAAAAATACATCTCTTGGTGGAATCATAACCTAATCAGTAATAAAGTCTTGGGAGGTTATTTTACTTACAGATGCAATAATTGTGCATAGAACTCGCTGGAAAGCTCAGTGTAGTCTGTTGGCAGGAGAGAATAAGATAACATTATTGCTAAAGCCATCTTCCCTGATTTGAAGAGCTAACTAGACCCTCAGCAAATGTTTTGGAGTATCTTTTTATTTCTTGCCGCTCTAACATAAAGGGTCTGGTCCAGACTGTTTTGTTGATCCAGAATTTCTACAGCATATTAGTAATGAATTTGTCATATACTCAGTTCAGTGCTTTGCCAAACTGGGGGAGTGTTTCGTTGCCACTGAGAGGTAATTTCAAATTTTGGCACTGGAGAAGTAAAGCCTAAGGATCTGTGCTTTGTGTGTGCACTTTTCTCTGCAGTTTAGCAGTGAGTATGCTTGAGCTCTAAACTAGGCTACAGAAGACCACCCAGAAGACCTTTCCCTTGATATACTCCAGTGTATTCTGTCACGGGCTAAAAATGAGGCATATGTTTTGTTTTCCTCTGTATGTTGTTTGGGTTTCAATAATTTCACAATGTTGCATGCAAGTTCTTTTAAATGTTTAATCAGCTCACACCCTTGGTTTTGAGGGCCTCTCTGTGTTTTATATAAGTGGTTGACTAAATGTTAATGGAGACTTTGTCACTTTTCAGTGTTGCTTAATGTCACTGTGAATGACTTAATTTTTTTTAATTTTTTGTTTTTAAACGGCTTTTATGCTGTTTCATGGTTTGGGTCAAGCTTTCATTCCTCAGGTCTGTCAAGACAAGTCAGGCTCAATGCTCTGCTTTCCCATTACTTGGAACCAGTTTTACGTCAGCCTGGTATAGATGCAGTTCTTTCACTCATTGCAGTCCCTCTCTTCCTTCACCTATCTTCAGCACTTCATTCTTTGTGTTTTCACTGCCTTTTAGGCTATTCTCTGTAGCTCTGAAATAGACTGTGATTAAAGCAAGAGTTTCAAGGGATGTAGCCAGATATGAAATGAAATTCTTGTGTCCTACATCTTGGGAAAGATCATAATTAGATAGTTTGAGATATTCACAAGCACAAACCTTATCATGAGTTGCTGAGAGAAGCAATTTGAAACCTGTGATGCATCTTGTAAGACCAAGGAAAAGGTGGCTTAGGCAGTCTCTGTCAAATTAGCTTTAAGCATAAACTAATAAAAGATTTGAGTACTACTAAGCTCTACTCTCTAAGAAGTAGAGCTGAAATAGACGAAAATCTATTGAGGGGTACTTTTTCTAATTTCTAAGATTTATTTAGGAATGGGTGTTCCTGCCGTCATATCTAAAAATCAGGCTGCAGGCAGTAATAATCATTTTGGAAGAAGGGAAATTTGTATTAAAGAAACAATACAGCAAGTTATTGAAAATACAGGAGCAAATTGGAAGTCTCAAGGAAAAGATGGAAGAATAGCTTGGCTGATTAATGCCAAGTTTAAACATAAACCCATTGTTTCCTGTTTTGCCAAACTGTGTTTGTAATCTTGAATAGTTTTATCTTGAAAAAGATGACGGTTTTGGGAATGTGGCAAAGGAGGAAACCTAAGGAAATATGGAACAGCTCTGGAGAGATTAGTCATCTTTGCCAATGACGACATTTTCTTGATGATTATTATGTAGAGAGCTAAAATGGAAAATTGGAAATGGGTTATCGGAAGAAACAGTGGAAATGGGTGGAAGGCTTATTGGAGGCTTGTGAGCATTTGAAAATGTGCTAACAATGGAGTATTCATTGATAACCACATCGGCTTTATACTAGAATCTATGAGAGGAAGCGGTTGTAGGGAAAGCATGAAAGAGGTTAAGCTAATGATGATATTAAAGTGGAAATTTGAAATTACCGTTCATGTGAAATCACAAAAGAAAGTGGGGAGTAGGAGGTCCTGTCTTGACTTAAAAGATATCAGAGTTTCCAGTGAGCCTTGTTAAGCTACAAAGAATATTTTTTTTAAAAAAAAATATATTTCTTTTCCAAACTGAATATTACTCTTTAAAAAAAAAACAAACCAACCAAACAAAAAACCTTGTGTAGGTACACAAGGAGAAGAAAAGTGCTAAGGATAAGCCAGGTGCTTTTTATATCCCCAACAGAAAAATGAAAGCAAACTATTTGATCTTTGTCATACATTTCTGATTTTATAAATTGTGTCATTGTAACAGACGTCAGCTACACCAGAGAATTCTCATTCTTAAAACTCATAAGAGCATATATGACATGATTTGCTTGGATTTTGATTATGCTGGGAAGAGGCTTCTGGTTCGTTCATGAAAACACGTACACTGTACATGATTTTTTAGCTGTAATCAACAGGAAACTTAACATTACAGTATATGCTGCTGGAATAGCATGTCTGTTGGAAGGCAGAATGTAAACTTTTTTTCAAATAGCAGCAATTTCTAAAGATTAGTAGAAGTCTTTATGTGGAATTTAGTTATCTTAAGTACTTTAAAGATGATTTTATTGTTAAGTGATATCAAATTGGGTAGAGGAAGAAGGACAACACTGAAATTGCACGATTCACAGTGTGCAAGTGCTAATCTTGGCATGGAACTCTGTGTGTGTGTATACATATATAATGTCACAGTTAAACTGTCGTAATGGTGGGCTACTACTGAAAAGGTCAGTCCACATTCCCCTTAGTTCCAGCTCCATATTCCTTTCCTTTCTGGTTACAATGGCTGAAGTGATTCCTCAGTTGAAAATGAATTGGTTCATTGACTTGATCCAGCAGAAAATGATTTATTTGTGAAGTTTCTCTGCTTTTTGTTGGAGTGTTTGTTTCCTGTAATGTCAGTTCCCTGGACCAGCTCATCCTGTACCCACACAGTTGCCTATTGTGACACAAAAACTGTCACAGGAGCACGCAACCAGGATTTGGATGAAGAAAACAGGACCACTCCTTTAGGTAGCAGCTGATAGTAACCCTGATTTGGAGGTAACATCCAAAGCACACAGTAATGTTACATTTGTTGTAATACTGATGGGTTTTGATCTCGTTATCCTTTCTTAAATTTCATAAAATCTAGTTTTTGTGTGTTTTCACATAATGTGCTTAATTCTTTTCAGTCCTTATAGGAAACATAGCTAGAGGAAAGCAATATTAAGGTGTAGTTTGGTAACTATCAACAGGAGGGTTCACTAGTTCTTTCAAAGAGGTAGAGGGGAGGAAACTGTAGTCTAATGAACCATCTCCATATACCACGTAGTGGCACAGATTAAGGAATTGCTTTTCTCTTTGGTGGCTTTTCCCTTCTGACACTTACAGCTTTGTCACTTTTTTCCTACTCATCCTTCATATTCTGCCGAAGCTGATGCATGGCTGGTGGTACTGAAACATGCGGTCCCTCCTGCCTTCTCTTAGCCATGCGTTCTTGTCCTGAGTGCCTGTCAGCATGGGAAGCTGGGTTAATTCATCGATCCCTCTGAAAACAAGGTGGGGTTTTCTTGTTGTGGTTTGCAGGGTTAGCTTTCAGCTGGATCACTTAGGTCAGCCTCTCAGTGCGTGGCTGTGTAAGTGCTGATGTTGATACAGAGACTTGGCAGGACCGTGCGTTGGGTAAGGGTGAGATTTCCCTTTCAGTGTCAGGATAGCTTTAAATTAGTTTGAATCGTAAGACTGCTCTCGCTGAGAAACTACATCACGAAATAATGATACTAATGGCTTTGCCTTGGTAATAAAGAACAACGCTTCAGCAGTTTTACAATATTCCCTTTTGTCTCAGCTGTCTGCCTCTTCTCCGTGGAGATTACCACTCCTAGAGCTGAGTTTGCCAAAAGGGCTGTGTGCCTGCATCTCCTCGTACTGCGTATTGCGGTCTTGTGAGTTCATGCAAACCAAACTTCTCTAGTTTTTAAGCTAGTGCATTGAATTGCAGGTGGGAGCAGCTGGGGCGTGTGTGTGCTCCCTTCTGCCAACCCTGCAGTGGGGTAGGCACCTCCTGCAAAAGGGGAGGGAGGACACCTGAGAGCGGTAGCGCTGTGAATTGCCTCAGTGAGATTGGTCTGAACTTGTCTCAGTTTCTTCTTCTGCCTTACAAACTGACTGATTTATTTGCTGCGTGGCAAAAGCCCAATGGCTGTCTGTTATATTAATGATCCAGAGAAGTGGACAAACGGTGAAATTAAATCAGGTGCAATTATTTCAATTAGACAAGACTGGAGAAACCTCATAGAGATGGGTAGAGGGGCATTAGGACTGTAAATGAAAATCATCTGTTGGTAAATGCCACAGTGTTTTTACTGAAAAGAGCAATTACAGTGTTCATGCATACCACTGAGTGAATTAACTGTACAATCTCTGGAAAAAGGCCAAGATATTGCCGCAAGAAACCGATCTGAAAATCTTTCTCCCATAGCATTATTTATCTGAAGAGCAGGCAGAATATTAGGGCATATATGGAATGAAACAAAAAGTAAGACTTGCCTTAAAGCCAATAGTTGAATACATCTTCAATAAACAATGATATACTTCTCCTTGTGCAAAATCCAGATGAAGGATAACAGAAATATAAAAGCTGTCGTAACTGCAGTATAAATGATTAAGCACATAAAATGATTTCCGTATGAAGCAATCTTCAAGAAGTAGGGATAAATTGAATAATCTTTTACTGATTTTTGGTAGTTGCTGCTTAGATGAGTGCTCCAGTTGATTTAAACGTAACTACTTAGCAGCGTTCACAAGTTCTCATTTGTCAAAGCCTGTGGTTATTTAAGATATTATCATCTGTCATCATCCTTTCACCTCCCTCAATTTCCTCTCCTGTCTTGCTGTCACAGCTTATGCTGGTGGTTAATGCAGATTTGAGCTAAGATTCTGGGCTTTGCACTGAATGATGTTCTTTCTGCAGGCTTTGAGAGGACGGGCACCTCCAGCGAAGGTGCAGGGTGGAAGGCTGGCAGTGACAATGTTTAAAGCTGCAGTGAGCTAAAGGTTTTAGTTAGCTGCTCAGCATCTGCGAGATTTTGATGACTCTGGGATTTTAAAAGGTTTAAATTACTTCAGGTTTTGGTAATAATTCTCTGTATTTCTGTTGGTCAAAGAATATTTGATGGATTATTTTTTTTAATTGTTTTAAAGAGCAATCCATTTCTCAGCCTTCGGCAGAAATGTGTTACGACTAATAGGAATTTCATAACTCGACTGAACAGTAAACTGAAATATATGATGGTAAAGTTCACGGAAGGATTTTTGAACAATTTGTAATAATTTCAAATTATTTAGAGGGACAAACCCCCAGTGTGAGATCAGAAATCCTGGGGGCTGCTGTGGTGGTGGTGTTTGTTTTGGAAACCAGGCGAAAACGTTGACTAAATTGTCGAACAGTAATTATCTCCCGGGCTGTGCAGTTCTGTGCCTGTTTTACATACTTTGCTTCCGTATATCCAGCAAGATCAAGATTATTAGTTATTCTTTCCAAGATCTCCTACAGTTGTTAAAGACTATTGTGATTGTATAAAGAGAACAGTTGGGGTTTAAAATTGATGTATTCTTGAATGGTGGTGTCATATACATCATGTACTCTAGGTAGTGTTCTGTTACCTCCTGTAACCCGGGCTGTATCTGGAAGGAGAAATACAACGTTTACTTGAATTATTAGTGATAGGTGTTCAGACATCGGTACTGATTGACTCTGATATACCATTTAGATTTGGTAGGCAGACAGAGCATCCTCATGTCAGGCTGTTAAAAGTAGTAGAGGATTACAGGAGTGCCTTGCCTTTCCAGGTGCTCGTTACAACTGAGTAGCAGATTCCTTCCCTCATGGTCTGTAGGCTGGGGAAAATGGGTCAAGCTCCATGTAAAATTGCTATTTTCTTGTTTTATAACGTCTTTAAAGGATAAAACACGTCTGTCTTGCATGCGTGTCCTCTTTCATAAGTACTGGAGGCAGGAACCTTAAAATTGATGGGAAAGGCTAGCTCTGAAGACGCATGCTTTTAAGACATTGGTTTTCTTAAACATCAGCATTAATATGCTTTACATTTTTCTTCAGTGTCATGGAGAGAAGTTATTTTGGTTGAAAAGCAATTGCCTTTTCCTCTGCTTCTTATCAGTGGACACTTTCAGTGAAGATAGAATCTGAGTCTTGTAGCATCAGTATATAAAATCAGAATGATTAATAGCTCTATTACTTAACATTAATTTTAACGCTTTTTGCCTTCAAGCAAGTACACACAGCAGGTATCACGTGCTGCTTGGTATGTAAATAAATCGTTTGTTTCAGGAGCACCTTCTGTGGCTTTAGGAAGTGGTATGCGTGTTCTTGCTAGCTGTGGTACAGATTTGTATCAATTTTTAAAAAAGGCCCCCCTGCAACTTTAGGCTTTTTAGGAAGTATCACGTTTTTATTTGGTTTATGCCATTTACAGCTTATTGGGATTCTTCTGTTTTCTGTTATCTGGGAAGAGTTCAAATGCAAATTTAGGGAACTCTGAATTTCCTACATTCAGAAAAGTCTGGGATTCCTGCTGTATGTAAAATACTGTTAAAATCCAAACAAAAGACTTCAAAGGCAAGAAGGCGTTTTCCTCATAGAAGTCATATGCTTTGAGCTAATCTGATGATGCTCTGGGGACCTTTGGAGTGTTTGGCGTTGCCAGGACTTACGTATCGAGTGAGAAACCCGGATTCACACCTTGTATTTTGAGAAAGTGGAATGTGTATCACAGGGACTTGTAACAGATTGGGCCAACTCTTGGACTAAATAGTACAGACCATAGGGACTCTTGAGAAGCAAAAACTTAATAGTTAAGATCCGTGGTGTCAAATCAAAATGAATTTTGGTAGTAGATAACGAGGACTGTATTGATCCAGGAGTTAAATTTTGTTTTCTGTGCTACGCCATGGGTAGTTCTGCTCCTGGCCGGAGAAATGCAGTTTTCTCTGCTTGTTTCTCCAATTTCAGTGTTGAAAAGAATGCATTTCTTAAAACCACTAGCATTCCTTAAAAATACCTATTTCAAATGAAAAATCAGTACTCCCATGTGTAACATGGAATGATCCTTAATGTTTTTTACTGAAACTTACTGACATACAGAGCAGGACAGTCCATTTTAAAATGCAGAGCAATATTCTGCAAGTCCAATCGAGGAACTGTATTTCAGGTTGAGAATAATACCCATTTCTGTACTTGGAAAACTTTTATGAGTGTATTATGATGAGGTTGGAGTTCATACGTAGAATTGCTAGGACAGATCCATCGCTGCATTGGGAATGCTGAAAAATTTGCATCGTGAAATTATGGGAAGCTTTTCCTTCATGTGGGATGGGAGAGGGCAGAAGGCTAGACCCAAAGTCCTGTCTCTGTCAGTTTTCTGTCACTCAGATTGCAGTATCTGATTCATCCTTCACTGACAAGCCTCCTCCCTTGCTTTAGGAGCCCTTTTCTGTTTTATCCTGACCGACCTCTCTGATCTGCCCGTCATCCATTAGAACAGCTCTGAAACCTAAAGCTTGTCTGAGATGGCTGAGCTCATGACACTGCTTAGAGGGACATTAAAGGGTATCATGCAATTGCATGCTCACATAAAGATCCCCTAAGTAAGTGTTTGTTTGATTCGGTTTACTGATTTTATTTACTTATGTGTGCCTTGGATAATATTTTATTTCATTGCTTCATCTACATCGTTATATTGAGTCCCCTCCCATATGCCGCTCTGATACTACATTTGATTTATTGGACCCACTGATGTTTTCTATTAAGTATTTTTGATGAGCAAATTGAGCCACATTGATAAATGCAATTCAGAAACAATGTCTGTTTTTAATTGTGGGGGACTTTTTTTTTAACTAGGCACAAAATTTAATTAGCCCTTAGTGTTACTTTATTGATACATAAGCATGTGTAACTATTATCCTGAGTCTGGTATGAAACAACTAGAAAGTATGAAACCAAACGACAGGCGGGGAAAAAAGGGGCAGAATTTTTCACTTTAGGTATTTTATTATTTTTTTTTAGCCAGCATCCCAAACACTAGACTGAAAAAAAAATTTTAAAAAAATCAGTATTTGTATGAGTGTTCCTGTCAGGCTGAAAAGGCCAAACCTTTCTCTCTTCTTCAGGATAATGAGTTGTACAGATTTTTCACAAGTGCGTATCCATGAGTAGTTCTTTTACAGGCATTTGATGCTGTACTGCTGAATTCGGCTGTCCTGGAGAGAGTTGCACATGGCAGTCAGCATGTTTACATTTTTGAGGGTTTCTTTTTAATTTTGAGTGAGATAGTAAGTTGAGTAAGATAGTAAAAGAATGAATTTTCAATTTGATAGGCCTTAAAGCAAGTGTATTGTGTGCCTAACAGGCATGTTTCTCCATAGATCTTAACAGAGGTGGGTTTTTTTCCCCAGACATCTCTTTGGATAAGTACTAAGGATCTTAAAATCAGTTTTGAGAGGCCAGTATTATGAGCAGGTATGGTCATAAGACTTTGTAAGCTTCATTTCTGCAACCCCTTCTTTGCTGAGTTTTAGTGACAAAAAGGAGCGAGCTTGCCCTAGGATTTTAAGAGCACATATTTCTAATAGAACTTGGCAGTTCAAGGGCTAAAGAAGCATTTTAATCTTTTGTGCCCACCCAGTCTCCATACAAATGTAAATATGTCTGTCTTTAACAATTTGCCAAGAAATGTGGTTTTAATTTGTTAGCAGCAATCCCACTCCCTGCAGCTCTTTCAGAGTCAAGTCACAAGTCTGGCGGTGCTTTGACGTTTTTCTCTGTCATGGTGTCATTGTTTATATGATGTCTGCCTCTGCTGTCCTCCTTTTTATGCCTGGAATATTTTTCTTTAATTATTTCGCTGCCTAAAAGGAATTTGGGATTACTAGACAGGATGAGAGCAGATTAGTTTTTTTTCTTTCTTTAATGAGTCCTGAAGTTCCCATAGGAAATAAATAGTATTCTCAAAACAGGCAGTGTTTTTTATTTTTTTTAATTAACTAAAATTATTAAGTCTAATAAAGAAAATAAAGGAAGTATCACCAATAATGGCTGAGTGTCTTAGTAGTATATGGAGTGCCCATTGTTGTTATTTATGACTCTCTCTGACTTCTATTGTGGACTTATTCCAGCCTTAGGGAGTTTACATCACTCCTAATAGCAAAAGGCTCTCTGGTTCCCACAGAATCTTTCAAAGGCTGACTCATATGCCTTATGTTAATTGTTCAGCTCTCAAAATACAGCACTTACAGGGTGTGGTTCCAAGGGGAAAATCTACTGTACTTTGAGGGCATGTTCAGAAGTGTTTCACATATAAATCATTTTGATTTTTAATTTTTTTTAATGCCTTAACCCTTTTCTGTCACTGCTTTCCGTGATAAGTTATTAGTAAACAAAATAAAACGGTGGTGACGGCCTGGTGAGGGAATCTGTTAGCCCTTCCACCATTAACTCCAGTCTGACTCAACTCACAAGCGACGTGGCTTCGTCATCTCTGCCTCTCTCCAGGGTCTGCACTTCACACCCTGGCATGATGGTACGCTCCAGGCAACGATCGGGCGCTGTTCAGTCAGACGCGAGTTAGAACTGAGGTTTATTGCTTCTCTGCAGCGGCGAGTACGTGTGGACAGGAACTGTCCCCAGTCCTCCTCTGGATTCTGTCCACAGCGCTGCTACTTTCCACCCATTTTTTACCGCGTCTGCAAGTACTGCCGTAGCGGTTCCTGGCCGTCCTGTCCCAGTGTGCCGTGCTGATGTCCTCAGCTGAGGGCTGAAGAAGATTTAATAGAATTAGCCTTAACCATAAAGCAGAATAAGAAAAGTTCAAATGCTTCTGCTCACGCTTCTGCTCTCTGGCTAAGTAAGAGTGCTCCCCAGCTGCTTTGATGCAGAATGATTGTGCAAGAGCCTGCAGTCTGAGTGGTGTGAGTGTTGCTGGAAATCAGAGCAGTTTCTACAGTTAAGAGTGTGCGTCTTCTCTTAAAATTAGCAAAGCTCTGGAGTATCTTAATAATATTCCCTTCTTGAATAGTTTAC
Source organism: Psophia crepitans (assembly GCA_013399095.1). Lineage (NCBI taxonomy): Eukaryota > Metazoa > Chordata > Aves > Gruiformes > Psophiidae > Psophia > Psophia crepitans. The sequence continues at coordinate 2,410,232 of VWZZ01000616.1, forward strand.
AAAATATGAAAACCTATTTAGTCAAATTAGGGGAGTCCATACCTCTAACAAGAATAGAAGCAGCGATTAATCCCTCAGATTAAACTAGTTAGGCTTGCTTTCTGAGGTTTAAATCACATTGCGTGTACGTCCCGTGTGTTTTCTGCCTGCTGTAAACACACGTGTTGCAGCATTAGTGGACAGAACTTTGAGCATCCACCAGTACACACAAACACGTTTGCGTAATTCGCCTCTGAAAGGAAGGCTCAGAACAGCTGTAGTTTTGGAAGTTGTTGAAATGGCTTTATTTCTTTGCCTGACTACCCATTTTTTGCTTACAAAACAGGAAGTTGCTTTCACTGGCTTATTCTTCTAGAAAGAGCAGTGAGGTTTACCCCTTCTCCTTTCAAATAGAAATAAAAATGGGCAGGGCTTAATCCCCTGTAAGTGACAGGTTCCTGAGGGGTGATCCAGGCAGCGGTCGTGTACACGCTTTGGCCTTGCGCCTCCGCAGGGTTTCTCTGCTTCCTTCAGTTCTTCCGCGCTGCCTGGCTCCGGTTTGGTAGCTTTACGGTGCAGAGCATGAAACGATCTCAACAAGCACTCCCTACGCTTGACGAGCCTCGATCGGAAGTTGCATCGAGCAGGCTGATGAAGAGCAACGCTATAAAAGAAAAGGAGATGCACAAAGCCTCGTCTCTTCTTGACTTTGCCACATTTTTTTCTCTCTTCTCCATAGCCTCAGAGATAAAACTTTTTTTGAAGTATGCGGTAGTTAATAGTGAAGTCAGCAAATGGCCCTTCTCTCATTGAGATTGTTTCATTGTGAAAGGAAATGCTCGCAGCTTGAAGAAAAAGAGCATTTTCCTTTCCTCCCTCTCGCCCCAATCTCGTATTATATAAAACCATGGCGCTGCTGTTAGCTGAGACCAGAAAGAATTCCCCTGTTGTCCTCTAGTAGCCAACCACTACAAGCTGCGAGCGTTTGAACGTTAGTATTAAAAGTTTTAACCCTTGCCTTCTTAAATGAGCAAATAACACTCTGTATATTTTTTCCGGAGTATGGAAAATCATGAGAATTCTTCTGAGAATAAGTGTATAGACCACTGCGCCAGTCAGTCTCTTTGGGGGGAAAAAAAAACTGACAAACATGCTCCTGTCTGCAAGAGACATTCCTGGCATTTGTCACAGTTTGAGCCACAAAGATGTCAAATATTTGCCAACAGTTTCCTCAGACGGTTTGGAAAGCTCCGTCCTTTACATTGCAGTCTTGTTTGTTTGCGGTATATTTTAGCATATGAAATATGTTCGTTGGGAGTCTGAAAGGGGAGGGAACTGACTAACCTACCAAATATTAAAAGATTAAAAATAATTCTGTTCCTCTTAGACTGCTCAGATCAAAATAATGAAGAACATCTGTAGGTCATAGTATTAGAAATGGAGTTTTGTGTTGAATAATCATAGCTTGATGTGCCCTGTTTTAAACCTGTATTTTCTTTTGCAGCAGAAAGAAGAACTTTCCAATGGGACGTCTGAATATTTTACTGAGTCTGCTGAGAACAAGAAGCTTAAGATGAGTCTGAACGAGCAGATAAAGCAAGACATCTTGAAAGAAATGTACGTCACTGTTCTTTGAAGGTGTTAAATTTGCAATTTGGTAAAATTTGGGTGTAAGTAGAATCTAGCCTATGTGATAGAATTCAAATAATATAAACTCCATTACAAAAGATTATTTTAAATTATTAAAAGACTACATCTGTGGTGTGGGTAAGCACATAAAACGATTGTTGTTGTTTTGCACGGAGTGAAAGAAGCTGTTACAACGCACATAGATATCTCACATAGCGCTAGGCAGAATCAAAACAGGGTGTTTTTTCCTTGAATGAAGCTCTGAGCCAAAATAAATATATGATGTTTGAATCTGGTGAAAAACACTCTGCAAACATATTTTTTTTTGTTCATTTTGAGTCTACAGTGTACCGCGATATTAGTCTGGGTCTTTGGTCGCAGTTAAAGCGTGTCCCTGGTGTAGGGGACGGGGGAGGGTTAGTTGGTCAGCTGAACATTTTGCCAGCCCTCAGCTGTACCAGGATGCCGTTTTTACCTGTGCAAGCTGCCAGTAGCCCCAGATCAACTGTGGAATCGGGGATTTGCTGTGAACCCTGGCAACTTTTCGTTTTACCCATGTTGTCTCATCTGTGTTGTCTTTAGAAATGAGATTAGATTTGGAGGTAAGCCAGCTCTGCCTGTTTTGGAAGAGCCCTCTTGCTGAAGAGTTCGATATGCCGACCTGGGAACTGCTTGGTGTCGGCAGAGCAGCAGAAAGTGGTCTGGGCATGGGACGACCTACAGTAATATCTTTTAGGCTCCAAATCTTACATAGGCAGCCTCAGTACTTGCGCATAAAGTTCATTTTACAGCCTATGTGAAATCTAGATGTGTAGGTGAGGAGCATTTATGGACTGACACCATCACGTCCCTTGTGATCCCATTTTCCTGTATAATTCCTTTTAGAATATCATCTACTTGCATTACCTAAGTCCTTCCCAGATGAACGGGCTTGATACTAGATGAGTAGTGGTTAACTTGAAAGTAATGCTTTGAAATGTCCTGGGAAAAATTCCAGAGGAACATTCTAAAACAGAGATTAGAAGCTCTCACACAGAGATGTGCACGCTGCCTCTCCTGCCTGCCCCCCTCTATTCCTCAGATATACATTATGCATGTGAGTATATGGGAAGTGGTTTGAAATCATTTAGGCACTTATGAAATAACTATTTTATCTAGCCAGTTTGGGAAGGAATGTAATATACTTACGCAGTGCTGACCTTTAACGTCTGTAATGAATCCAATTCTGCCTCTTGGAATAGAATGTGAACTCCTTTGTGGCTTAGTCATTAATAAATAGGGTTCCCCTAGTGCAGTGGAAAATCAGATGGATAACACTTGATATTATCCATGCCAGACAAACAGCACTACTTGTCAAGATGATATACAAGGGTTTTTACCGCATCCAGAAAGAGGGTTGCCCTGGCGGTGCTGCAGAGTTTGTAAGAAGGGCAGATTGAGGCAGAAAAGATTCTTTTTTTAATTTTAAACCAAAATTCCCTCTTATTGCAGTGTGAAAAGGACAAAACCAAGGAAAAGTAGCACGAGCAAACCTCAAATCAGCAAGGACTCCAAGAAAGCATGTCTTTCAGTGGATTCGCAGAGAGGGAGTAGAAATGACTGTCAAACTGCTCTCAGCCCTCAATCTGAAGTGAAATGTCAGAGTACAGGACAGCTAAAGGACGGCATAAATACAGCTGAGAGCAGCTTGGAGCTTCCTGGTTTAGAGCTGGAAAATTCTGTTAATTGGAGACAGCCAGAGAATGTTAGCAGCCAGCAGAAGCCTCGCTCTGCAGAGTGGTTGAAGTCAAGTCTTCTGAGTGAGAATCCTCTTCATAGCTCTGAGTCAGCACCGCAAGGTCCAAAACAAAGTCACGAAGTGACCAAAGCACAGGCTCAACAAGAGAGCTGTGGCTCACAAGAAAAGTTAGAGGATTTCAAAAAAGTATCCTCTGAAGGGACTGCTCTAATTCCTGGCAGTTCAGAAATGAGTAAGTGCCATGATGATTGTTTAGGTCCGTTCCTGGAGGAGAAGATCCCGCTGAATTCCAGGCTGTCTTCTAAACAAGACACGACAAAGACTGTGTCTGATGAGGAGTCACTAACTTGGAGAAAAAACCTCTCCCAGCCTCTTTCTGAGAGGAACAATATGGTGCAGAGAAGCCAAAATGAGCCAAGCGCAGCCGCTGAAGAGTTGCCTGTGATGCCATCGTCTTGTTTAGAACTGCAGCCTGTGTCTTCGCAGAAGCTTATCCAAAAAAGAAAAAAAGAAGCTGAAAACAGTCTCAGGAAGTTAAAACTGCGAAGGCTTAAGAAGTGATAAAGTCTGAAATATCACCGTGATGGCATGGGTGGACAGACGAATTTGTGTCTGGAAAGCATATGCAAAAAGTAGGAAGCAGTTCAAAATAATGAGCAATAATAAAATTACAAAGTCAAAGTGGGATAAAACTTTTAAAGAAAATTTAGTTAACAAAGTATCTTAGTCATTTGGAACGGTAATGAAGATAATTCTTTTAAGTCCTTAGGAATTAGGCATACGTACTATACAAACCAGTGCAGTATTTATAGCAAGAAAAATCTCTTATAATATTTGGTAAGCAAAATGTAGGTCTATGTATGTTTTAGTAGCATTAAAGTCGTATCACCTGGTGACAGCAAAAGTTAAAACCACTTTCCTGATCTGTTAGCAGCTGCAGTGACTCAGTGTTTTGCTTGTTTCTGAATGCATAGTTTATTTTTGTGAAAATTAATCCTTTCTCTCTCTGCCTTAGAAAGTTTATGGTTTATTCACGTGATCTTTACAACAGTCAGGCGAACTGAGGTTATTTCAAATGAATCTTCAATGTTAATTTAATTTAAGGCTCACCTTTTCAGTGGGCCTGCAGAATAACTATAGTTTACCTACAGATATGAGCATGTATTTCTAACCAGAATGCAGATACAAGCGATCACGTGCTCAGGCTTTGGAAAAATGAAGGTGGGTTTCGTACGTGCAGCCGTTGCTGCTGGGAAAAGTTCACACGTGCACAGGCATACGCGTCTGCGTGCATTCCCGTTTCAAAATCAGGCCTTGCTTGTCCTTGCCAGGACAACGTGCTGGTGTTCAGGTGTCGGTGATACCAGAGTTATTTGTTATTTAAAAACAGAGGTAATTTTTAATTGTACAGCGCTTTTTAATACTGCTTTTGTAACTTGTATGCTAACGCACTAAGGAAATGTAACATTTTATGCTTATCTTTTTAAAATGTTTAAAATAAAATCGTAAGCAGTTTTCTTTCATCACTCTCAAAATCAGTGTGACCACAGATGTTTTACCTGGAGCAATTTTGAAAAATCTTACTGACATATACTCAGGACTGCGGATGTCCTCGTTTAGGGTAATAAGGCGACTCACATCCATAAGCATTAGAGTTGGTGGTGGAACACAGGTCCTTAGGAGAGCTATCAGCTCACCAGTTGACAGCAAGGCGCTGTCAACCGAATGACGTCTTTCTGCTATAAACACCTTCTGCTTGTGTGATAAAAAGATCCTAGAAGACATTTCCCTTTTTTTCTTTCAGCCTGTTTGCGTCACGCTTCTCACAGTGCTTTGCAAAAAGGTTGCTAACGCTTTCCAATCTTCAGGCTCTGCAGAAAGGGCTTTCCTAGTAACGAGCAAAACCGAGGCTGCAGATGAACCTGGGTTGGGAGGAAGACTTAGCCTGAGGTATGTTTTACTGTTGTCTTTTGTATGGGCTTGAGGTAGTGGGCCAGGAAGGGAGTAAAAAGCACCTTTTTGATGGACTTTCAAGAGGTATAAGGATGTTTAATGAAGTATTTCTCAGAAAAATAGGAGTAATTAAGACAGGATCGTTCAATAGTTTATACTGACGTTTTCGCGTGTATTTTCTACAGGGCTTTTTCAAGTACTTACAGTGAATAAACTGGTAAAAAGTGGCACAAGCATATATTCTAGACTGCAGTTTTAACCTTCCATTCTTTCTACTTTACTTTTGCTTGAATCTTTGTGAGTTTCCCGTGATGTTCTTGGCTGTGAGAGATACCTACAGGAGAGGTTTAGAGGATTATGCAGCAACAGACACGTGTTGAGTTTACAAAATCATTTCAGTCCTTTCTGTTTTATTCTGGTTAGGAACAAGACCTTACGCTTGCTTTTCCAAACTGGCAAGGGCACCGATTGCATCCGTGAAAATTGTGGATGGTCTTGAGCAAGTACGCCCCAAACTATTGCTGCTAACAGGATTGGCTTCTGCAGCTTCCCCCCTTCTTGCCTTTCTCCTCTCCAAATCCATTTAACTCGAGTGTTAGAAACCAGAGAGCAACCACACATAGTTATATCATCGCACACTGTTGTTACATATAATAGTTCAACCTTATAATCACAACTTAGTTTTAATCTTAACTGAGTAACCCACCTGCATGCCCCCTTACGAATGAATGCCACATGTTTATAGGGGGCTTGGGTAGATGAAATCGTTGCCTATGTAGCTAAGAATGCTTGATTTTTCCTCTAGGGTGTTATGTTGCTTCCACGGCTGTTTCCCATCACCTCAGTGATACATGGGAACATCCTCCTTGTGAAACAGATCTTCTAACAGTGGGAAGTGCAGAGCTGGATGGATGAAAGGTGCTTGAGCCTGGACTGTTGGAACAGATACAGGTGGACTGTCTCAGAAGTGCATAGTTCCATCATTCTTACCATAATTAGTGACCCGTTAGGTTCCTGGGCTCTTTGGAAAGACCCTCTGTTTTGTAGCTGGTTTTTTTAGAGCTGAATTACTTTCAAAAGTTGTCTCTTGGATCCTCTCAGAAATGCAGTTATTCCAGGAAAAAGCATTGAATTCGTGGTCATTCCTGGAGTTTAGATGGTCTTGCTGCTCAGAATCATTGGTTCTTTTGTCTGTGCAGCAGGACTACGATAAAAGTTTCCCTTTTGCAGACCTTACAGGGGCTTTGCGCGACGCCGTCACGTCCAGGCTGCGGTGTTACTGTATGCCTGTCATATCGCTGTGCTTGAAGACCAAGGTCATCTTCTCAGTCTCAGCATGCGTCTACAGTCCACCTGCACGCAGGTGACTGGCAGAGGTGGGGGCTGACAGGCTCTTGAGCCACAAACCTGATTTCCTAAATCAGGTTTAGGGGGGAAAAAAAGAGAAACTAGAAAAAGCTAGAGTAAAACTAGCAGTTTGCAGGTCTTGGCCTTGGCTTGCTGATACCGATGTGCTTCAGAGCAGCATTAGCATACCTGTCTGTGACAAGGAATAAAGATGTAGGGCTCTGTGCTCTTCTGAAATTGCTATTGAATTGCAGAAACTATTTCTTTGTTCTGTTTTGGGTTTTTTTTTTCTCTTATGTGTGTTTGTTCAGTTGTTTCCTTGTTTGTTTTCAGAGCTTCTCTGAACTCTTCTGAAATACGTGTGGATCTGAGACTGGCTGAAGCCCACAATGCGGAGCTCGCCTTGAAAAATACATCTTTATCTTAGAGAAATAACTCTCTGTTCCAAACCAGCCAGCTTTGGGTTTTGTGTTGGGTTTTGTGGTCTTTTTTTTCTATGAATCATCTGGTTAATTTGGTCTGTGCCATTTGCTGATAGGGGAACAGTCCTTTCCTAGCCAAACACTTTGTGATGCGTGCAGACTGCGTGCAGACTGTCGTTTCCATTATTCTTTACATCAAAGTAGGTAAAAATATTTGTTTAGTGAATTTTTGTGCGTAATCACACATCAAAAGCTAGACCAGCCTTTTACATATTTATTTATAAAGAGGAAGCAGGCTGGTGTGAAATCTCCCTCGCCCGGTGTTGATCAGTAGGATGGTTTGAACGATCGCAAGAGTTATTTTGAGTAATGAGCCCTGTGCTGGTTCTGATATCATCTGTCAGGCTGTAGTTCTGCACAACAGGGTCTCAAGCGCAGGTTAGGGTGTTACTACAGTCGCGTGGACGTGTTTCTCTGTTACGTTTGGCTTGAATAATTTCAAGAGCACCTGTTTCTAACAAAAAAGGAAAGTTTTAAGCGCCCAAACTTGCCTTGCTACAGAAAATTATTGTCCAAGTGAGGTGTTAAGTAGCCTTCTGAAGGCGTTTGTTTTGTCAGGGTGAACTTCCTTCCCTCCGCATGTGGATCGCGCTGCCCGGGTTTTAGTTGATATTTTTATATCGTCATCTCCTTGGCTTTTGACTGGGAAATGGATTCTTTTTAAGGAAAAAGATGGAGGAAATACTGTTTTGTTTGCAGTTGGAATAGGAAAGATGTAAAACATAGTTAGGCTATCCCAGCTGGCACGTTGTGGGCGGTTATCTGCCTGTGTCGGTATCTACTGGAAGGTTTTGTAGTGTATGAAAAGCCTCCAATGCAGGCTTGGGCAGAGTCACAGCATCAAGAGTCTTCTAGGCAGCAGGGGGAAGTGTGGGTTGGCCTCCAAAATTAGCTTTAATAAAAGGCACTCCTCACTGCTTTGCTTTCTGCTTTTTTCTTCTCTAATAAGCGCTAACTAGCATCCCAAAAGCTCTGTGAAGAAGATGTGGGCTGGGGGAGCAGCAGCACCACGAGCCTTTCATCAAAGGGCTATCAAAGCCTTCCGCAGCTGAACCTGGGAGGGATGTGAATATTAGAATTAGAATTAGAAAGATTAGAATTAGAATTAGAAACATTAAGGTTGGAAGAGACCTCAAGGATCACCTAGTCCAACCAACCCCCCCCCCCACCTATTAACCACTAAACCATGAATATGCTGATTTGGAGAGCTGGGGCAGCACGGAGGGTAAGCAGTTTCTTCAAGGGAGAGCACGCTGCTGAGGAACTTGTGCTGCAAATTCTTTCGTCGGCTCGGTCAAGTCTTTTTCAACACAGTTCTTCCATCATCTTCTCTCTCTCTTTTTTTTT